>JAWNPN010000019.1:0-600000 GCA_035047485.1 Drosophila peninsularis | reverse complement strand
GGATCACCCGGCGGGGGCGAAATGTCATTCCTTGGTGTTGTTGGGGGCGATGACGATGTCGATTCGATTGCATTTTGATTCCTTGCCATATTATTAGGGTTATCGACTCTGGAGTTAGCTGTCGTCTTACACGTTGCATTGTTTTTACATAACTCTCTGACACCATCATCGTTACTAATCATATCTACTGCCGGCGACTGATCATCCAAATAGCCTAACATTGTTGTTGCTGTTGCAGAAACCTCGCGCGATCTGTAATTGAGATTTTTGTTAGTGCTTCTGAATACTGCGAATACTTATAAAAAAACCTCTGCCTTACCTACTCGAGATCCGAGCTTGGGGTCGTTGAAATCTTAGATTCAACTGCGTGGGATCAGTTACGTACTTTCCTTCTCTTGACTCACGACGGCGACGCAAACCTTTACATAATATGCGATGAAACTTATTAATTTCAGATGTTATATTCTACAACATATATACAACAGATAGCTGCTCCATCTATCTATATCCCTTCTATCTACATCTGATTTTCTCCCTATCCATAAAACATTTGCCCTATCCACCTATATCTCTCTTTTCTACCGTCTTTTTCTCTTGCTCTCTCTCTCCCTCTCTCTCTCTCTCTTTCTCTCTCTCTTTCTCCCTCTCTCTCTCTCTCTTTTCTCTGTCTTCCTTTACTCTGCCATATGTCGCCTTTTCTCTTTCATTTGCTTTGCCGATTTTATAGAATTTCCTGTTATATAAGAAATGTATTATAAATACGTCTGCTCTCTATCTATCATTACCAACTTCTGTGTCTCTCTTCTGTCTCAAAATTGAAATTTTCAGAGTATTTTCAGTTTCTGGTCTAGTGCCTAGTTGAGGGATTCATGATTTATATACTCTAAGTCACACGTGGGCATAGACATACCTGGTGTCAAGTCCATAATATTTGGAGAGTTTTGTAAAGCAGTCGGATAAAGTTGAATTCGGGTAGAGCTATTAATTAGGTCCACAGTATTGGATTTTTGTATATTATCATGCTGTGAGGTCTGTGACCCAAGTGTTGTTGCCGTTGCCGTTGCTGCTGCTGCTGCTGTCGTAGTTGATGCAATACCAGCCCAGGAGGCACATTTAGCTTGTCGCAAGTTGGAAGTGAGAATAGGAATCTTGCTGGGTGTACTCAACAAAGCCATTTCACAACCATCACATCCATCGGCTATATGAGAGATTGGTTCTTCCATTTGTTGTGGTGTAACTTGTAGATCAGTTTGATTCTGAGGCCCTATAGCAGTAGCTACAGGTGGACCCATCAGGCTTTCTGCTGGCGACCCATTGCCATTCAATTTGACTTTTTTGCCATCAGCGCTTGACTCCTGAGCAATTGCAGTTTCATCACAGTTAATGCATATATTATCATCCAAATGCGTATCGTGCATATCACCAGTTGCCTCCTGCTTCAAGGACTTGCAGCTTTTCGTAGTGCTAGCTGCTAAGGCATCGTAGTAGATTGACTCGTCCATGTGCGAGTTTTCTGTACGGAATACAAAATATTTTAAATATTTATTTACGTGTTTATAACAAGTAGCTAGTGGGATTTCTCCACGTCGGGTCGGGTCTGGTCGTGTGAGGCTCGAATATCAAATACCAACAATCCCCCAGACTTAAAGATACCTCAAAGTCTAAACTCTATTGAAACTCTGTAGCCTTGTCTAGAGACTGAGAGGCTACAAGATACTTCGTAATTGGCTAAGCAATCTTGACTGGTTGGACTCTTTGCTAATTGAACAAAAAGATACTTTTAATTAGTCAGTCCGTGAATCATTAGAATTTGGATATTTGTTTTCATAAATTAATACCTTTGGGAATGACACGAATTTCCAGCCGCCCACTAATACAGCCATCGTTGCTCTGGGTAGCAGCATCCACGAAATTGGCAGCTCGGTTTCCATGCTGATTAACTTGCTTATCGGATGATATCAGATCTGCAGGTAAATTGCTTCTCTGGCAAAACATCGTCTTAACACACCAAGGCACTGCTGCGACAGGTGCGACATCCGCTTCCTGTAGTTCAATAGGCGCATTTGTATCAAAGTTCGTTTTCTCATCGAACACATCTATGAGGCATACGTTAGGAAGGCTACTACGATGCTTGTACTGCGATTGACTTTCATTTGAGTTCCGTGATTGCAAGTCAATGGCAGCATCTTTGTACGTTGCAATAATCGTAGGAAAGTTGTTCAAGTTTGCCTTCGGTGCCATTTCCGACTGCGATTCCCGAACACAAACATTTCTGGCTATATCCATACGATAGACCTGTGGGATAATTACTCATATATTACTAACATGGTTAAGAGACAAATCTTTAATTCTATTATTTAACACACTTTATATGTCAATGGACTAAAGTTGTACTATTCTCTTTCTATAGATATCGCATTCGGAAAGTTAAACTAATATTTATTTGAACACATTTAAATGTATAGGCTTAGTTTAAACTTAAGTGTTATTGTGATTATCAGATTATCATAAAACTTGTAATAAAATTTTATCATTTTTAATTGATATTAAAGTGTGTCCTTGTTGCTCACTTTTACATTTAGTTCTATTGGGTATACAGTAAAACTATTTTCGTTTTTTCATTTTTATTAACCACATCACAAGAATTAGAGAAGAGATCCATTGTATCCCGTTCCGAGTTCTGTTCCTAAATACACCGATTCTGGAAAATGAACAATTCCTAGGGCCCAGGATATCTACTAGTCGGGTACTCCCGACGAGAGAATTATTACTTGTTTCAATTATGTCTTTAGCTCTTATAGGTTTCGACTCGGTGTAAGAATATATATGCTCGGGAATATATATCGGTCACACCTCCTTTACCCTGTTAGATCATACACTTGAACAACGACATTCAATAAGGTCAGGAAATGGTCAAAGGAATCCGACTACTGTCCGAGTACTGGGTGAAGATCGTTGCTGACGATAGCTAAAGATCGTATTAAATAAATTGTATCTTGCTTTATAACAAGAATCAGTTCAAACTTAGTTATATATAGGTATACACATAAAAGTATATAGTTATAGGATATACCTATAATGCTTATTTGTTTTTAAGAAATATATATATATATATATATATATATATATATATATATATTATCTATGTAGAGGTCACTTATATTCAAATAATCAGCACTTAACTCAAATGCTTCAAGTGTTGTACATACATAAAACCCTCTGTGAAACATGCACACTTATAGCTAACACGTAACACATATACATCTAATACATAATATAAATAATTTGGAGTTACGCTTACAGTGTCATCGAAGGCCGCTTGTTGTACAGCAGGAGGCTCAAGATCTTTTCGTAATACATTACCCATAGCAGGCTCTGACCAGCAGTGCGGTATCGACATTTGCAAAGTCTTATAGTTCTCAATTCCAGATATGTTAAGTGTGTATCTATATACATTTCGGCATTTTAAGGAGATTATTATATAACTAATAAGCTACACATGTTTATTGAGATGGGGGAATATGTTAAGCAGGTGTAAGAATGTTGCAGTCTCTTGCAGGTATCGACGGCCAAATATCAACATTAAGAGAATATTATTCACTACAATTATCAGTAGATTTACATTTATTACCCGAGTTTGATTTAAATAAACTTAGAGTTAACAAGTCCAGTCATGTGATTTGCCACATATATCGATATAAATTGGAGCTACATTTTTATATCTCTATAGAAGGTTCAGTTACTCTCCATAACATAACACATCTAAAACTGTAAGTGAGATACCGCAGATATCATTGTGTTTTAACAATCCTTCTACAGACTACTGAGTAATCTCTACAGGTTGAATAATCCCTATAGATTGGCCCACATTTTTTCTAATTTTCAAAGCTTTTCTATGGATTCCAATTAGGGCATGTCATGTTAGAAAATATTAATGTGATCCTACATGTTTCTACGTTTCAAAGGGTATAAAAGAGTGGATTGTATTGCAATACAGAGACGTATATCGAATACATATTTTATTATAATAAGAATTACATAGTTTCTATATTCAAAGAAAGAAAGAGCAAAAACATATAACTTCCACATTTGTAGAGGTCATCTTGAAATTTAGCAAAGTCTAAGTTTATATGTCTATCTATGAGACGGAACGTGTCCAATACAACAACAAAATTACGTGGTCCGCACATTGGGGAGATTAAAATAATCTTTTTTGGAGCGTAAACAGGTGAATCTGCAACTGCAACATTCTTACTTGTTCCTTTTTAGTGGATCAATCAGTGATTTGTAGATGTTTTATTTAGACTGGGGTAACAATGCGAGTCGTTGTCCCAACGTCTTATTGCTTAATAGAAGGGATGTATGTTTTGCACTTACCTCTTAACCTTTTCTTTCTCGGATGGTTTTACTTTAGAATTGCCGTTACAGGTTAAGTTAGAGTTCCTGCGTATTAACCGCAAGGATACATCCGCTTTAGCAAATTGATCCAAATTTGGTTGTGACTGCGAGGCAAGAGGTTTTGGAATACTTTACATGTGATTGATTAAACATAATCTTTGTGTAACTCTGGCGTCAACACAGATATAATATAAATATTTACATATAAGCGGGGCGGGGCGGGGCTGGGTTTTATGGACACATATTCAGAACGTACAAAGTGAATTTACTATATACTAACCATATATCTAGAAATAATATTTCTATAAAGTAGCTGTGTTCAAAACTAAGATGATAAAGACAAAAGTTCGAAACCAGGGAGAAGAGAAAGACTTACAGTTTGGAAAAGCTCTTTGCTATGCCTAAACAAGAAGAGTATTCTATGTTAGTCAGAAGACAACGATGTTCCTCATATGGATACACCAGGCTAAGCAGCGTTCAGTGCTTAGTCATGTGACTTTAGTTGAACTCCGATTAGATTCTAGATGTACGATCATAGCGAGTTTTAGCCAAAATATATTTAATTTTAATATATATCATTTTGCTGTTCCATTCTTGAATAATTGGAAATCAGGGAACATTGTTTTTGTGAAAATGTATGAAACAGGTCGAAGGAGACGTTAATATACCCGTTTTTCATAATTTCAATGGGTGCACATCACAGGAAATGCGAAACTCAACTATCACCTGATAATTAAGCAGAACTCTATTGTATTATTTGTGATGTCTTAGAATATAAAATGTTAGCTGCTTCCACGTACCTTTGCCAGAAAGTTGTCTAACCGTTTTCAGCCGTCAGCATATTGATTATATTGATTATATATTATTGGTGTATAACCAAAATCAAAATTGAATAAAATACACATGAAACTAAGTACAAATTTTGAGGACAACTTGGCAAATCGGAAAATTCATATCTTGGAATTCTTTGGAAATGGGTGCTATAACGTGGATGAGTACTTTGCAGTCGGTAGCGCCCAACTGCAACGTTCTTACTAGTTAAAATTAGTTTATGCAACACAGCTCTCGAATATACTTATATGGCACCGAGGCTAGATAAGTATGTGCATAAAGAAAGAAAATATGAACTCCAATTATACAATTCTAGTCACGAATGGTCAAATAGAAAATGCCCCAAATGAAATTGCGAAATTATGGAAAATTATTAATAAATGATAAACTCATTGAGTATGGAATGAGATTAAAGATTTTTAAAAGTGTCCTCAATTCGCGTTCTTAATAGGCTTAGGGTATACGACTCAACCATTGAAGCATTTAAGATTGATTATATGAATTGAAAAGTGCCTCGGAATAACTGGTGTGCAGATAAATTTGAAGGATATGAAGATTATGTTATTACCTGCGGCTCCTGTTTCCATTCGTTGTCGGTTGTATCTTCGGAATCGTCGAATTGGCTTTTCCATTGGGAGGCGAGAGTTAGAGCACCGCCCCCTTTAGTTACCTGCTGCAGGGCCGAGACATTCTCGTCGTCGATTAATGCAAATTGTGTTACCGAGTGATCACCAGCTCCCGTTCCCGTTCCCTGTCCAGTTGCCGTTGCGTTAATTTTCGCGGTGATGCCGATCCCTGCAGCGCGCTGGTTTGACGAGGGTAAACCAATAGACGACGATAGACGCAGATTGGTCGAGGTGGCCGAGCGACGATTTGTCGGAGATATGCCGAAGATTTGTTCACGCTGGCATATGAGGCTCTTGTTATTATGATTCAAGCTGCCATTGAAGTCCTGACTTTGATTCTGATTGAGGTTCTCTTGGTCGCTTAGTGGTGGCGTCGGAGCAGCCAGCACTCGCAGGCGACCATAGGTTGATTTCTGTTCGCCCAGATTAGCACTGTTCGGGTGCGAGCAGCGTTTGCTCTCGCAGGACTTTTCGCCTGCTACTTGATTGTTGCTCGAACTCTCAAGATTTTCCACTTTGTTGATCTTACTCGATTGTTTCGGCTGCTGCTGGTGCTGGTGCTGGTGCTCTCCACCCAGAGATCTGCTATTGCCACCTTCCACACTGATGTAGCGACTATTCTTATCACCTGTATCTATATGAACTTTGCCGTCAATTGTTTTTGGCAACGCTTGAGCTGGCACAATTTTACTTTCTGGATACTGTAAATATATAAATAAAATTTAAATTTTTATATTAATGTTATCATAGACTGGTTTTCTGCTCTTACATAAACGGGAGCCGAATTATTTTGATTGGTTGAACTGGATGCAGTCTGCGGCTGACAACGTTTCCCATGCGAAGACTTCAGCTGGACCTCATGATTCACAATACTCACAGTAGAGGATTTGATCAGTGCACTAGGAAGATTAGGTGGAGCTATCGATGTATTCGAAACTAGCACAAGTTGTTGCTGTTGCTGCTGTTGACTTGGTAATGTAATTGGGTTTCCTAAGTTTACGTTTTGCACAACGCAATCCGCTGAGGCCTGCGGTATCATTGTTGCATTGCAATTCTTGTCCACCTTAAAGTACATAAATAAATGTAATATTTATTTGTGTGTGCCTATATGCTTCATAAAGCAAGTCTGTATATAGTGTATTCACACAGAATATATTTGCTTAATCGGATCTACCACGCCTCTTTCTGCTTGTTAGATATTAATTTCCGATTTTCAATTCGGTCAGGCTATAATAAGTATTTTAAACAGCATAGCCTCTTCAACTACTTTTGTCGACAGTATTGAAAAGTTGCGTTCTATAATGGATTTACCTTTTCTTTTATATGCAGAGGTTCCGTTGAGGCCATCTGAGCAGTATCCACATCGTTTCTCTTGCGAACCTATAATTAATATATATATTAATAGATTAGAAGCTAATTCTCAAAACCGGCTTGCGAATACACTTACATATTCTGTGCCGCTGGCATTAGAGGCAGCCACCGTCATTTGGGTTACATTTCCGTGCATATACTCGTTTTTAGCCGGAGTCAACGTTGCATTTGCCGATGCGCTTATGTTGCCAACGGCGGCGGTATCGACTTTCTCCCAGTCGTACGGGTCAGCTTCCTTAACGCCACGACGCTTCATACAACGTTCGAATAGACCAATTAACATCTGTGAATAGATATAGATATATAATATATAATATATAATATATAATATATAATATATAATATATAATATATAATATATAATATATAATATATAATATATAATATATAATATATAATATATAATATATAATATATAATATATAATATATAATATAATATTTATATATCATTAATTTACCGCATAATCCGGCCGATCAGCGTAAGTGAGTGACTGTATGTGTTCCAGGAATTGCTTGAGATCGGACGGTAGATGTTTCAATAATATTCTATGATCATATTTTTCTTTGGTCAATCCAACTTGTTCCTTGTCTTTGATCTTCCTCCATGGCAATTGTCCATTAACAAATTCAACGAGCATATAAAATAATGACCACAGATCGTCATGCCGACCCATTTCCCGATTGCGATGTGCATTTATCGAGGCGTATCGCACAGTTCCACGAAATCCAGCAGCTGCTCGGGGACAGCGAACCTCGCCGGTGCCTGTCGTGTATTGCCGAGCCAATCCAAAGTCAAGCATATATACCCTTCGGCAATTATAGGGCAAACGCCCCACAGAAAAGTTGCTCTATAAAATATTAGAACAGGCTGTAGTCGTTCACAATTGACAAATAACTATATTCCCTACGATAAATAGACTTTAATGGAGAAACCATATCATTAATAAATCTATTTGATTAAGGTATCTTGTAACACCGATCCTGGAACCCATTCCCAACGGGTGTATATATAGAGTTTTCACTCAATGCCAAGCAGCTCACTTACAATACAATTTGGATATTCCATATTCCATCTATAGAGAAGTTGTATAATCCATAACACGACTTGACGTTTTGATTCGATTGATTTTGATTGATAGGATAATGACAGACAGACAGCAACAAAAGTGGCATTGGCTGCAAGCCAGTAGAAGTAGAGACTGATGGATTTTGGGCTTACCGGTTTGATATCGCGATGTAGAAAGCCAACCGAATGTATGGACTCAATTGCTTTGAGGATCTGTAAGCCTAGTCTCAGGGTGGTACTGAGAGAAAAGGCGCCCCTTGGCTGGGCCCGTCTCAGTTCAGCTAGGTTTTTGCCTTGAAGCTGCATGACCACATAGTTGAATCGATCATTTCGTCCACAGCCGATGAAGCGACAGACGTGTTCCTTGCCCTGCAACTTCTTCAGCACGGCCACTTCCATTTTGAGTACCTGTTTGGGTTGACGGGCGGACTCCACCTTAAGCGCCACTTGCTCGCGGGTAATCAGATCTTGGCCCTCATATATCTCACCGAAGCCGCCGCCTCCAATTTTGCGCACAACCTGAAAAGGATCCAAAATATGAGTAATGGAAACGAGAATGAACAAATAAGAGTTCTCTAGTCGAGACTGCAACTGCAACCGTAGCAACTGCGTTTGATTGGGCCTAAGTTATGGGAAATTAAATGTTTAATAACTTTTTATACCCTTAGTCCATTGAAAATGGGAAATCAATCAATGGCAGACCCCACAAAGTATATATATACTTGATCAGCTCGATGAGCTGAGATTATATAGCCCGGTCCGTCTGTCCGTTCGTCCGTCCGTCCGTGAATAAAAAATTTTTTAATTTTTGGATTTATCTTCGCCGTCTTTGCCCTAAATTTGAAAAAAAAAATTGCATTTCAAATACTAGAGACTTGTGCTTTGGCAAATATCCACATATGAATGACATAATCACGCCCTTAAGAAAGTCTATCCAGATAAAAAGTTATTAACGTTATTATTTCCCCCAATATAGGCCTCTTTCAGCCCAACCGCAGTCGTTAAGCAGTTATCAGATCGTGTGCTTGTGCGTACGCATGTGTGTGTGTTTGTTGCTTGCAATATATGTATATGTAAGCTAACCAAATAATGGCACTTCGCAATGCTCAAGGTATTTTTTGAAACAAACTCGATCGAATCGTGCTATTTATGATCCTACAAACAAAATTTCAAGTCTCTAGTTCGTCTCTAGATCGACGCGTTCAAACATACGGATAGACAGACAGACTGGGCTAAATCGACTCGGCTTCTCTCCCTGATCTAAAATATATATATATTATGCATACTGCAACGCCCATTTCTGCCTGTTACATACTTTTTCTCAAAAACATTATACCCTTTTCCCATTTTCAATGGGTTCAGGGTTTAAAAGGGATCTGGACTCTGTCTGCCGATCGTACCTTCCAGCGCTCCTTAACCACATGTCCAGGCTGCAAGAGATCCTCCGATGTCATTTTGTTCGTTTCCTTTGGCAGCGGGACGTTGTTGCTGTTCTCTGAATGAGGTGTTGCTGGCGGTACTGCAGGTTTTTGTGGTACCTTAAAAGTGACGCGACTTCGTACACCTAAACGATTGTGTTTCGCTGGCAATGTGGCAGATCGCTGCAGCGCATTAGCATGTGGAAACTTCCGATCTTCCGATGAGTCACCAACAACAGCGCCACCAGTGCGAAGATTATGAAAAAACAACGCTGGCTCTAGCGCAGGCGGCGGCTTCGATGGGGGCGGTGGCTGCAAGCGCTCTATATACTTGGGACTATCATCAATATACAGTCGCTGTGGATGCGCTTGGATTTCGAGTAGTCGTGTGCCTTTAGCTGGAGCTTTTTGGGCCTTATGTGGATCGACGACATTCTCGTCATTTCTAAAAAGCAAAATAAAAAGACAAAATTCTATAACGGCATCCGCAGTAAGGGTGGTAACTCGAAGTTATGCTATTACTGTTAAGCTTTTACATTACGCTGGAATTAGAATCAATTTTACAGAAGGGAGACGCTGGCTCATACATTTTCTGTATAAATATGTATGTATTGCGAATTTTATTTTTAATTTGCAGAATTAGTATCAAAGACTCTTTATATTTAGCAGTTTTAAATGATATACATTAAGACCAAAAGGTGGCGTATATCTGAATATTTAAAATATATCTATATGCATATGTATGTATGTATGCATATGTATGAGCATACATTTGCATAACTCTTCGCCTGAGAGGTCAAATAAAAAAGTGTGTGGAAACAAATGAAGAACGAAATTGAGAAAGAAATTTACCTTAGTTATTCACTGAAATGCCACATGATTGACTGGGAATCCCTTGGAAGCACACGTAATGCAAATATTGATATACATATATGTATGTATGCTCCTTAGCAGTTGGCGAATTGAAAAGTTATGGAAACACAGTAATGTCCGCTGGGCATTACACACTAAACTCACTTAACATTGCTTAGATTCAGAGAATTTAATTATTGAACATTGATTATTAACGGAGCTGCGCTTGTCATATTTTTTAAATGCGAACAAAAAACTCTCGTATTGATTGCAAAGCTCGCTGAGCTCTTATCCCAAGCAGAGCTTTTCTGCTCAACAAAAACAACCAAAGGAAGTAAGGCCGAGCGTGTGAGAGAGAACAACCGTGTGTGTGAGCTATTGAATGACAGTTGCCAATGGTTACAACAAATTCGTCTTTAGCTGCACCCTTAAAGCAGCGCGTGCGCCAAGACTTGCACAGTCCAGGAGTGTTGTATCGACGAGCTTTCGTCTGGCATTATGTCAGTGAGTTTTCCGTAGAATTTCGATTTGCCTCTTCAGTTAAATATATGTGAATACCTTTGCTGTAAAAATATCTGAATATTTTGACTGCCCTTGTTATATTGGTGACTCTCAAAATATATAAGTAACATTCTCGGAACTTAAACATTTTCTATTTTTGAATTCTTACCGAAAAAGATATCACCATAATGCACTTTAATATAGTTTAAATATAATTCGTGAAATTAAATTAACTATAATTTTTTTTACGCAATAGATTTTCTGTTAATAAAAGTTATTATTAGATAATAAAAAACGAAATACAATATAAAAATCAATGTGAATATATTGGAAGCATGTTTTATCAAAGAAGACGCTGAGTTGGACGCATTATTATTAAGCAAGACTCGGAAGGGCTATCAGAACAGTAGGACAACAATAACTTTTTTTAGCTATTAGCAATTTTGTATTATTGCTAGATTTGACCATTCTTATAAGATGGACACCCTCTGTATGCATACCCTATCCAATATAAACAGATTACACACATACACACTCCGTACACTCCGTACACTCCCTGTTCCTACAATTCTCAAATCGTTACATCTCGGAAGACAATGGTGAGATGACAAACGAGGATATTCTTGCAATAGCTATACAGCCTGCTCAGTTCTCGTGATTATATGTATAATTTTATAATTATATTAATATGATTTGAAGGTACTCACCTATGGCTCTCCTGTAAATGCATTTGCGGTTTTTTGTTTTTGTTTTTGTCTTTGTTTTTGTTTTTGTTTTTTTGCTTCCTCAGTTCAGTTGATGATGATAGATGATATTACACAATGAAGTTCCTCTTAGCTGATTTATTAAACATTGAAAATAATAAAAATAAAAATTAATAGATTATTCCATCTGTTAAAAATAATGATGATTAATTATTTATGAATAACTATATATTTGTTTTTGTCTTCCGTTTGCTTTTCCGAATATTTGTTTATTTAATTTTATCACTAACTAGGTAAGCATTGTGTGTGCGTGTGTGTAAAGTATTCTATTTTTAAATGTATATATTTTGATAATCTTAATTTGAGAGAGAGAGGAAAACATAAACCGCAAATTTCGTTGACGGAGAAGCACGTGTCCCAAAATCAAAAACTAATAAAAACAAACAACATTATTGTAAATTCTCAAAGTTAAAATCGAATGAACGAAATTCTTGCAACAATCAGAAACTGAAAAACCAAATAGATTTTTTTTTTCAAGTTTCTATTTATATCTTAAAGAAAATGGTATTCTCTTTTAAAAATATATACAAATTTATTTGAAACGGGTGCGAGAGTTGTTGCCTCAGTTTGTTTTTCACTTTTCCGTTTTCGCAGAGCTTTTCTCACATACATACGAGATTGTTCACTGAAAAGTTTCGACTGAAACGTTTTCTCATAGTCTCTGAACGAGACCTGAACAAATATTTTGTGTCAACTCATACACACGATTTTCGTTCGAATTTCGTATAAAGATATAGTACGCATATATACATTTATAAAAAAATAATGCAAATAAGAATTTGTTCGCCAATTAAATATAAAAGTCAACTCTGATTTAACAAGCATTACATAATCTGTAATTCAGAAGATCGCTTATAAGCTGTCTTATTATCTTATTACATACAAGTAGCATAAAGCTTTTCTGCTATTACACATCAAATAGGCAACATATTAAGCATAATATGCAGTATAAGCTGGTGCATACGAAGTATATGGAGTACTTAGCCGTATTCCGAATGACAAAGAAACATAAAAAGTTCTATTTGAGATAGAAGCAAGTTAACATGTGATTCATCAGAAAGTACAAGCAGAAACGATCTGAAAAATGTGTGAGCTATAAGTCTGGGCAGGAGTGTAAGAAGTGTATGAAATAAAATGTGTATGAATGTATGAGGTAATAATAATATATATATATATATATGTACAAATATATATATACATTCGCAAATCAATTATTTTATTAAAATTTTTTAATACGCTTGTATTTAAATTGTCGGATTTTTGATTAATAGCAAATTTTAACTGAATTATTTGAAGTGGTTGTTCGTTTAGATTTGTTTACACTAGTGCAGGAGCTTACTTTATTGCATTGTTGAAAATTTGAAAGTTGCGCGTAATCTAATCAGCCAGGGCTGAAAACTAACTAAATAAAATTCCAGTGCTGCAAGGTGCTGGTAATGATGTGCCAATATTTATAGGTGCAGTGTTTTTATCAATTTTCTGAACATATCAAAGAGTCTGCTTTGGGTAAAGTGCTATTTAATTTACAGTCGGCGATAAATAAAGTTTAGTTCTTATTTTTGAAAATACTCATAGTTAGTCAAACACGTCATATTTTGCTAAATTATCTGATAAGTATATACAAGCAGAAGCTAACTGCTATAAATAACAATACAGCTATGCATAAAAATATATCGATACCCCAGTTATCGGCGCGCATTCAAATTAAATTAGTACAAACAGAATTTATTCTCGAGATGCATGAGATATAATAAAAAATGTATATACGAAATAAAAAGATATTATTGCATATTAATTATAATTATGTTGTTTTGCTATTTTTCTATGCTTAGACAATAAGATATAGAGACAAAAAAATGTTGTATATATTTATATAATACATGTAAATAATGCATTATATATATAAATATTAAAAAAAAAGCTGAGCTATTTCTTTGATCATTTAGATTTTATTTCATTTAAAAAATTCAAAATGACTTCTGACTGAAATAGTAGCAAATAGAGAAAGGGTTAAAAAGTTTCGAATTCCAACCACACAAAACGGTCGACCCGATATATTGATTGCGCATCGACTCGAATGGGGGTTACAAATGACACCCGGCCGACTGCAAACAATTCCGAACTTGGCTGAAACTAGATAAATTATATGTGCACCAAATCAATATGGAAATGGAAAATAAAAAACAAGTATCCAGCAGCAATTGTCACCCTTAAATAGTGCTCGCAAAATAACAAAATATAAAACAAGTGGGAAACGACTGTATGCTGGACTCTCCTCCTCTTGTGGACTCTATTTTAAATATAAATATATAGATATATATATATATATATATATATATATATATATATATATATATATATATATATATATATATATATATATATATATATATATATATATATATATATATATATATATATATAATATATATATAATATATTTATATAGTTTTATTATTGTTATTTTAATTTTCAGGATATTTTCGAAGCATACAAATATATATATTAGTATATACAGGACTGAACTAGCTACTACTATCTAGCAAATGCTTGGAACCTCCATAAGTGACCAGCAAGCTCAATAAAGTTGATATTTACGCCAATTTGGCTGGTTCACTATTCACGAAACTGATAACTGTAGCCGACTCTAATCTAAGAGTCGCAACTTTCGGCTGGGATCTCAAGGCAGTTGAATGGATCTGACATATCCCATGGAAGCACACGATGCTCATTTATTGTGGAGCTGCTGCTTTCCGGAACTGCTTAGTAATATGTAAATAAAACTAGCATTTGGTCAATTATCCTAAACTAGCAAAGTTCGAACTGGCCTTTAGTTAATCCATGAGTTTGTGTTAGATTTTCAATTAATATCAAAAGCTTTGTTCAGTTTCGATTCGCCACACCTTTCCATATTATCATATATGACTTATCTTGGGGCTGAAGTAGAGCATCCCCCGCCCACCCACAAAATCGAGGAGATAAATGTTCCGCTGTGTGTGTGGATGAAAGCATTTTCGCTTTTTGCAAAAAGCCAAAAAATCGATATTCCATAATTCAATGTAAGAATTTCAGATGCTAAAACTGCCAAGCACTTTTTTATCCAATTTTTCACGGACTGACAAAAACGAAAAAAATCTTGGGGGTGTCGTTTTATGGGCACACACTCACCCAGAGACAGGCGGACGTAGGAGGCATTTGAATGAGCTGCGCGCAGAAGGTCTGCACGAGCAACTGCCCTGTCGTAGGGTATTCAAAGGGCGCCCATGTCAAGGCAGCACACACGCACAGCACACAGCACACAGCACACAGCACACAGCAGCCGCAGCAACGAAAAGAAAAAAAAACGAATGAAAAAACAACCCCGACAAAAATTATAATGAAGTTGGTGGTGGGCAAAAAAGCAAGCAGAATGCGAGTTTGAAACTCAAACGGGCCACGAGGACTCGGAGATTCGACGGGGAAGCGAGCAAATTTTGCCACCTTCTGGTATTGGGAACACCACCGGCACAACCGTCGCGTTGCGTCGCCACCCTACACACCATCAAAATTAAAAAAATGTATACATAAAAAACCGAGATCATCCACAATGATGAAAAAAGAAAACGAAAAGGAAAATAAAGGGGAAAAGTAACCCCAACCGCCGCATTTATTTCTGTATGTAAAAGCGTGCGTGCGTCTCTGCACAGGGGTTTACTGTTCGTGGATTTTCTTATTTCAGACCAGAGCAAAAAATTCACAAACCCATACATATATACACAAGATTTTCGACTCTCATAGGCAAAATTCAGACTTCAAACAGAAACAAAAACATGTGCCCAATCAATATCTTTCAACTATTTTCGTAGCTTTCATTATTTACATAATCACATTGTTTTAAGAAACATATAAATCTTTGTCTTGCAAAGCTTTGGAGCTGACTCAATTCTTAAAAAGGTTCTATGGGTCGGCAAAGCAGTGCATCAAGATACGCAGCGCAGCGCAGCGCTGCAAGGATCTATCAAGGGGCCGCACTAACACATACTGAGGATATATTAATATGAAATAAGCACACACATTGCTGTACGACCAGTAGAGTAAACTAGGCTGAGAGCGGACAGCGTGATTAAAACTGTGTTCAGTTTCATTTCGTGCATTCCATAGCGTTTATTAATATTTATGAACAGACGGAGTCTCACCTCATTAAATTAAGAGCCACCCTCGGGCAGGCAGGGCATATCATAGTTTAGTATAGAAATCCGCCAAATGGAAATATCCCGAATCTTCCTTTATTAACGTAATAAATAAAAATAATGTTTTAGTTCCGTTTGCAAACCACTTCTTACACTCAGAGAAAAACATACGAATTCTATTAACGTTCTTCCTCCACTAACATATTGTCGTAAGTTCTTATAAATGCCTACTCTCTTTCCCTGAGACTAAAACTAAAATATATAAACTATATTTACTAATTTCCTAGTCGAAAATATGAGGGAAACAAATTTCAAAATTGTTATTATTCTCATTCACGAAATTCCGTCCGTCTGTCCGTCTGTCCGTCTATATAGAGACTCGTTATACCCTCGCAACATAAAGTGTTAAGATTTTCCTTATAATCCAATATACCTATTAAGTTATATGTCCACGCCCACTAGGAGCATGGTAAATCGGTAATTTTCAAGTTCTTTTAGAGTATCAGCTCTATTAACAACCCAAGATCAAAAAGATATGATTTTATATCTTAAGTTTTAGGGCTTAAAAATTGAATGTTGACCCGAAAAGAAACTCATTTGACGCCCCTTTGGGGCGTAGCAATCCAAAGAATACTCTGTAATTCTCCCATTTTCAGTTCATTGAAAATTGTCTTTTTGATATATCTTTAGGTTCTGCTGATGCTTTATTGAATCTGTGAAATACACGTAGAGAGATAGAAACTGAATAAAAAATTTTAAAAATTTAGCAATGTCTTTATAGTGAACGTTTTTTTCACTGTATATTGGCCAGCAGCAGCGTATTGCATAAAAGTGTTAAAAAATGTGTGAGTGAAGGTCGATTGTGCTGTCCACGCAAGCACCCAGCCCACCCACACCGTGTCTCCCATGTATCCAGAGCATATCCCCTGTGTCCACCCACAACTAGGCAGCACAAAGAGCCGGTCAGCCACACGTCTACAAATCCAGGATGGGGGTGGGGTGTAGTTGGGGTCCCGGCGAGTTGTGCGTGCAGGAACTCCAGTGGGCACCGTAATCGGGAGTAAGCGAGAGGGAGAGAGAGTGGAGTGGAACGGGACGTGCGATATCTTGGACGATGGCATCACAATCACGACTCTCAAAACATTAACGCTTTAATTGCCTTTGTTTCATTTACCTTTTGGCTCTGTGTACCGGAAATTTACAGGAACTTAATTTGTACTTCATGTAGCTTTAACAGATATATATATATATTAGACCATTCATGCATTCTGACTTCTTGTTCGTGCGTGTCAGAGACATTCGATTAGTTCGCCCGTTTCGCCCCTTTACATCAATAACGAAACTTTCAGCACTTGTCCAGATGGCGCATAGCCGCTTAGCCCGGACTTGGGTGTCTCCCGTTCTCCCTTTCTACACGTGCCCTCATCCACGGCAAGAGCAAAAACCATTTACTTTATACTGTCCTAGTTTGGTTAAAGCATCAGGGATAATTAATACTATTTGGCCTGCTTATCTGCAGAATAGAATAATTAAATATGTATTCGTGTATCGCTTGTTACGCTTCCCTTTATTAGACGAATGCTGGGTATTTAATATTTTAAGTTATTTTGGTATACCCATCTCTCCATCACGCGCACGGTATCCGCTAACCTTAAATACATTTTCATGTCATTCAAGCCAAGCTATACCGAGACCAGGGCAGACGGAGGATAAATATTCATATCATCAATCATAAGGACGAGCTCTGCCCGTTGTCCGTCGTCTGTTCGTATCTGTGTAAGCCTAGATCTCGGAGCTTTTAAATAAGAGCAAAAGTCTTGCAATTCTGTGTAGCTCCCTATATAGCGAGAACAGATTCTCGTTTTAATGTTATCAATTATAAACGTCTTAGAATTTCAATAGTTAAATTAAATCTCGTAGTCTCTTTTAAGACGCTTACAATTGAATAGGTTGCTAATAGTTTCATTGAAGTAGGACCGAAGTTATTAAGTTAATCGTTTGCTCACTTGGCAATCAGTGCAAAGCGCGTTTCCTCTATCCATGGGTACTCATAGCGTCGAACGTGTGCATTATCTTATAGAGCTCTGAGATCGTCGGTTGCTGGATTAGTTTCGGATCCTGAAGACATTCGAATACTTGATTATGAGACGAAGATTATATTTGAAAGTGAGAAAACAGAGTGTAACGGTTTTCTTCAGATGTACGTAACAAGTAGGAGGAGGCATGGGAGACCATAAGTTATATATATTCATGATCAGCGCGTACAGCGCGAACTGAGTCCGTCTGTATGTGTGAACCAGTAGATCTGAGAACCTAAAAAGCTAGAGATTGATGTGCCAGTATGAAAAAGTTATAAAATCGATTACTATTTCCGCTTTAATGTTATCGATTAAAAACGAAAATCGAAGTGCAGATACTAAATAATATTCAGTACTTTTTTGGAGCTTAAGTCCCCAAGTCCATTTAGCTATAATTGTATTTTATATAATTTTGATTTTCCTTTTATAATCGTATAATCGAAGCTTATTGCAGCCCCAGCGCAGTCGCTCCGTAAACTGCCGTAACCGTAAATATGCAAAATAGGCAAGCCTTGGAATATCGGGTCTTCGGAGGGTTCAGGGTATCTCCTAGTCGAGCAGTGTGCAATTAAATAAAAAGCTTCACTCAAATCATTTTCATTGTCCTCTCTCTTAATGAACTAATTCATGAAACTTGGCCATTTAGACACTTGAATCACTAAATGTATGCGAAAATATTATTTATTTGACATTTCGGATGGGGTAAAAGCATTATTTGCAGAACTAGCATAGCTGTGATATATACATATATAGTTATACATATTGTTTGTATTTCCATAATTCTTAATTTGTATTCATCATATGCCAAAGATAGCAATTACATCCACACACACATCCACCCATTTCTTCAGCGATGACTTCTGGATTCGTCCATTAAGCAGTGTCATTGAAATATAATTAATTTCGTTACGGTGCCAATCGAATTTCGGTTAGGAGCAGAGAGCTCACATCCTTCTGGGTCGTAAAAGGCATAAAGCGCCCATTTATATGCTACGAATTGCATAATTATTGCGAAAGCTCCAGAGTGCGAGCAGGAGAGAAGGGAAAAGAGCGAGAGCGAGGGCGAGGCGAGGCGAGGCGAGGCGCGTCTCGTCATTTCGACAAAATTGATGGAAATTACGCGTGTCACAGCACGAAAACGAAGAAGAAGATGCCAGCAGACTAGAGCGGGTATAACGTGCTGCAGCTCGCCCTATTCCACTTGCAAAAGTATCCGATAGAGCGGTAGAAATATATAATTAATAAATCTAACTCAAGTTAAGGACGTCTTTCTCAACTTCTGAATGTATATGATTTCAGACTCCCACTGTGATAAGTAACTGCTCTTATACAGGATATATATAGGATCGTATAAATATATATATGTGTGTTAATCGAATACATATTTTGAGCCAATATACCCACTCTGCTCGCGAGTGAGGGTGTACGAAAACTCGTTGCTCTGCTTGATTGCAGCCCTATCATCCCCCAAACGAGAGATTCACTTATTCACTTTTTATGAATGAAGTATGAATTTCGTATGCATTCATGCCGTTTCCTATTTGCCATTTCCCATTTATTCTGACCAAGCGACACGTTTACGAATGTACATATGCATCCGATATCATTAATTATTTACATTTAGAGATTGCTAAAGTCAGTCCGCAGATTGCTAAAGTCAGATTGAGTCAGCCAGGCGTCCACGCTTCCTGCCGTTAAGGCGCTTCCTTTCTATTCGATTATTTCGATTACATCGATTATGACTGTAAAAATATACAGAAAACTAAATTGAAATCTCCCATGTGATGGGACGATAACATATTCGAGCAAACAGGATAACACTACCGCAAGTGGCCCACCTGCTATTACAGCCCCAGGACCAATCGGCTTGAGCATAGGATAATTTACATTCTAAGAAATCACAAATGCAATAGATTCTTCTTGAATAATAATTAGGTTCTTAGTTTTTCTCAAAGTGCAGTGGCGGTGTTAGTAGAAGCGACGCACGTCGATCGGAGACGCTCTGGGTTCGAGTCCCGGCGACGTCGGGTGTTTTAGTGCAGAGCCAAGCAGTGCGAATACGATGTGGCGACTCGTAGTAGTGATGGCAACACAATAAAATGAATAAAAATCGATTCTCGATCACAATTAATCGAAAATAAATGAAAATAATCGAGAATAATCAACTGATTAAAGCCAAAAACTTAAAAATATAAAGCGCACATGAATGGTAAATACTCATTTATTAAATATTGAAGTGAGGAACAGTAGCTCGGGCAGAGGCGCTCAGGAGCCAACAAATTCCCCATTCTGTAGCACCCGCATTTGGTGCGGAGGCGCCTCTAAGAAGCCATACCGACTAGGTAGGATATGTAGCTTGGAGTAAACAGTGCACTTCTCCCCCGGGCATGAGCGACGATACGTTTTATAGGGTCACTGTCTTTTTTTATAGAATGCCACCGACTTGAGATGGGCCCCTGAGTCAAACTCAACGTCTCCAGTAGATGAATCCTCACCTAATTCCTTGCTTCATAACTAAAGCCAAAGCAATCGGGGCTTGAAAACTAACTTTTTGAGTAATTAATCGATTGACGCTTAAATTAATCGAAAGCCCTATTGCGATGCAATGAAATCGTCAATTGGAAATTAATAATCGATTATTATGTATGATATGATTAAAGTGGAGTCACTCCGTAGTAGTGATACCCTAGTATATAGTTTAAAATAATATTATACATATTATTTTATTTATTATATAAGAACTAGAGACACTAAATTATATTGTAGGCTCCCTGCAGCAGACCAAATTCAAGTTTCGTTAAATTAATCTATACCTATTCCTGTTCTGGGGAAAGCGAACTCTTGGAATCTCTTGGAATGTAATCTCCTAAGCTGAAAAGCATTCTTTTTGTTAGTTTTAACTGAATATACATTCGAATATATATCCGTGTTCATGCGAGCATTTGTTCACAGTGCACAATCGAGGGTTAGGGTATCTCCTAGTCATGCACGCATATTAGAGCTTTCTCAGTTGGCTTTGTTTGGTTTGCCGGTTAAATGGACACTCATGTACGATGGATGTGAAGTGTTGTTGTTGTTATTGTTGTCTCTGTGTCTCGCCTCATCTGGACATCTCAGACTGCCCCAAAAGGCTGCCCCACAGCCACAACTTAGTTTGCGTCAAAGCTTTTGAGCGACGCTGGTTGCGGTTAAGTTTCTTGTTTCTTACTGTTATTCGGGTTACTACTTTTGGAGTCCTCAGTCTCTGCCTCTAATCGATCGCTATGATGGGATGTATATATAGGGATGAACTTGCCTATAAACCATTCGAGTAACATTAATCAAACCTTATAATTATTTCGATTTGCCTGCAGTTTAACAACTAAGTGTGAATCTGGTTTCTACCTGAAATAAATCAGAATCTATGGAATCTAGTTCCTCAACGGCGCAATGTGCCTTAAGGAAGCCAATTCGAACGCCATAGAGTACCAGGACTCTCGCTTAGAACTGAAAAGATAATAGAAAAAAAAGATAAACTATAGTTCGTCTTGCTATCACTACATATGTCTAGCCTTGGCGTGAACACAGCCCCTGCTCCAGCCCCAGCCCCAGACCCATTCTGGGCTTATTATGAACCCATTGAAAATGCGAAATCGGCTTGTAATTTTTTTGTAAAAATTTATGTAACAGGCAGAAGCAGGCGTGGCACAGCCTATAAAGTATATATGTTCATGATCAGGGAGAAAGCCGAGTCGCCCGTCTGTCCGTCTTTGTGTTTGAACTTATAAGAGCTAGAGACTTGAACATTTTTAGGTTCCTGTATAGCAGGATTCGATCGAGTTTGTTTAAAAAATCTATAACTTTTCCGATATAATGTTATCGATTAAAACTAAATCTATATCTATATCTATTTCATCGTTTCATCTTCAAATTTAGGTTTTAGATTCATGTGGGTTTTACAATTCAGATTTTTGTTAAATTTTGGATGCCACGCCCCTTTTTATTAGCAAACTAGAGACTTGTGCTTTGGCAAATACATACAGACATATGAATGGCATTGCCACGCTCTAAAAGTTTGATTAAGAAAGTTATTAAACATTAATTTCCCACAATATAGACGTCTTGCTGCCCAAGCGCAGTCGCTGCGTCAACAGCGCAGTTGGTGGAGCGTGTGCTTATGCGTGCGTCTCTGCATGTGCTGCCTGTAATGTACTAACGTACATAAATATAAAAGAAACGTAGCATGGATCTACAGGTCGAGCACTCTTACTAGTTATATATATGTCTGCAGATGACATTAGTATGAGAAACATTTTCGTTCAAAATTTAAATAATATATAATAAATAAAAATAATTTTAAAAAAGCTTATACTTAGATGGATCCCAGTGCGACAGCGCAAAGGACTCATGGAAACAGAAGGATATATAGTGCATGGCTGCTGAGCCAAGCAGTCGCTGGTCTGAACTAGAAGACATGTATTTACTCTGATCCGTTCTCAATGGGTATCAGAATTTTGAAATCAGTGCAGATTCCTCTATTCCAAAAGCATGTCAGAGCACAATATGGTTGTACGGAAGCCCACGCCATTATCAGATGTGGTTTACTGTGTATATCACTTAACCGATGTCTTTGCTGCGGGCGCTGATTGAATTGAATAAGCTGCGATTTTTCAAAAATTCATTAAGGCCCACAAAATAATGTCACTTAACGAGCATTTGACGTCGCAACGCTCGGGCGGGCGCTCGGCCGGGCGCTCGGTGGGTCGGTGGCTCGGTTTACGGTTTTTAATCTCAAATTAATTCCAAAACAAATCTGTGCGGGCGAGCTTAAATGGTCGCCCCAATGTTTATTTGTTTTCATTTCCTTTCAGTCCCTAATAATTTTGTTTTTCATTTTTCCTTCACGCCGGAAGTCAAAGTGTTTCGCTGTCCAATTTCGGTCTCTCCCCTATTCTGTGTTAATTTTAAACTCTGTTAAAACAATTATAATTGAAAGAGCGGATTCCAGCCGCGACCCATCCACGGCCCTTGACCGGGGAATTACCAGCATCATTATGCATTTAACGTTTCTTTTGCCACTATTAAAGCGACAACATAATTAATTAAATTACATTCTGTGAAGTATCTTTCAGCTTTGTTCTGCTTGTATCCTCAGCCCGAGCCTTGCTCCTTGTTGTGGTTACACCCCATCATCCTCAGTATTGCCCATTTAGCTTTCTTCCATCCAAATGTCTATCACTTTATGCTCGCCCATGAAGGGAAGATGGGAATATTGATTATGTTCAATGTCTGTTGGTCAGTCTTTCTCTACGAGTGCAATATTCCTACTTAGGAGTAGATATAGGTAGTAGTAGTAGTAGAACTATTTGGTAGTATTATTAGAAGTAGGGAGTAGTAGTAATAATAATTGAGGTAGAACTACGTAGTAGAATTATTAGTAGTAGAAATAGGCAGAAGCCGTACCTACGTAGTATGAGTATTAGCAGAATATAGGTAGTAGGAGAAAAAGGAGTAGAAATAGGTAGTAGGTAGTTGAGGTAGTAATACGACTTTAATAGTGAGTGTTGCAGCTGCTAATTAAAATTTTAGTTTTTTTATTTGTATTTTAAGAAGTGAATTTTCCGATTTGCCACGCCTCTAATTGCCCCCAAATGTATTACTTAGTCTCATGTGCTTTTGTCACCTTGATTTGAATATATAATCAATATGCTGATTATTTATAATTAAAATTCAATAGTTGGTATATAGCAAAAATCAAAATTGTAGAAAATTCCGTCTCCTTTCTTATTTAATAATATATATTTGTTCAGTAGTAAATTTCATGTGGGTGCTACTCGATCAGGAAGCCGATCCTAGTCACGTCGGTCTATCAGTAGGGCAGGGTGTTTCCTAGTCGGACACACCCAGCCAAGAGATGAGAAGAATGTCACTTCGAGAGATGTAAGCAATATTATTTGCTATTAAAATAACTCAAACCATACGACTGGCCGCGCACTGCCGGTAGAGCCTAACTAGCTGTAAATACACGTATTTGTAAAGGCCTGCGTGTGTGTGAGGCGGGGACGTGGCGCAGTGAGTGGTCGGGCGGTGATTCTTGTCAATGAAAATGAGACCGATACGTCTATAAAATATAACCTGAAACGATTCAATATCGAATGGTCTGTGGTCCATTCATGGGGCAAACGTCTCCGGCCCACATACGACTCGCATGCAGAGAGACAATAGAGGACAGCAGAACCAGAAGAAGAAGACGAGGGCAAGAAGCAGCAGAGGAACGTTAAATACAACAAAAAACTCATTAACTGGATGTCGAGGTGTGACCTAAACGCAACATAGATATTTATGTAGGTACGGCTCACCGCCGTATGTCTGTATGTTGTTTGTTATACCCATCCACGAGCCAAAATGAGTATATTGGTTGTGTGCCATGCCCATCTAGCTGTCCGCCCTTCTGTCAGTCTGTCCTGAATGGCATATATATACTTATCGTCGGATAAAGTGATAAGATTTTCCCATTACGTCGACATGGGCAAAACGGATAATGCATTTTCCGATAGTAATAGTAGTAATACGTTTTCATAGACTTGTTCTAGGGATTGGCTGTACGTTCAATAGTTATATAATACTAGCTGTCCACAGTGTTTCGGGGCTGGGTACTCTGCAGTCGGTAGCGCCCGACTCACTCGTTTTATTTGTCAATGTGTCCACGCAGGGTCCAGATGCGATCATTTGAAATGATCATTGCCCACCATACCGGTTATCCAAACCTAGCCCGCCCCCTGCCTCGTCCGCTCCCTCGAATATTATCGACATATTAACATATATGTAAATATGGGGCCCCGCGAGAGTTACCCAGATATAGCCCATACACCAGTACATACTAATATATTATAATCACTTTTATGCTTCCCTCTCTTTCCTTATTAACTTGACAAATTTACGATTTCATTCACAGATTTCTTAAGACCGTCTCTCCCGCTCAGTCTGTCTCTCCCGCTCTCCCGCTCTCCCGCTCTCCCTTCCCATTACAAATTGTTGAGATATTTACCTTATTCTCCTTTTGTTCTAAGATAGGGGATATACAGTAAATAGAGGGCCCTCCGAAAGTAACTCTCTATGCTAGCCTAGGGAGATTAGAAATTGTGGATGGATGCATAAATGAGAATTGTTCAACTCGGAGCCAAATTTGTAGGCGAGGTGTAAAACTCAGCGCGTTAATCTGATCAAATCTGATAACAAATATTTTGAACGGTTAATGAATGGACCCACCTGAATGAACTCATAAATATGCTAACAAGCCAAACGTGCAACTGAGCCCCACTACCAAACCCGCTCTCTAATACCCCCTCAATGAGCTGTAGAGGCACAAGAAAGAAGATGAACAAGAAAAGAAGAAACCCGATAAAGCAGACGCAGTCAGAAGAGCTGTTCGACTCTGTTTAGGTGTCGAATTATGGATAAAATTACGAAAACGGAACTGTGTCGCCGTGGTCAGTGCCGCGGGCAGTGCTCGACTAACTGAATACCCTGAAACGCATTGCAATGAAGCTCTCAGCACTTCTTATATGATATGCTGGGTAGACAACCAATCAACCAATATATATATATATATATATATATATATATATATATATATATATATATATATATATATATATATATATATATATATGTATATATATAACGTCACATATACATATCACGAATAATTACAAATTTACATACGACCGTAAATAGAGTGAAAATCGAACTTCAGAATTTATGGTTTATTTGAACACCTGTATTTATTTAAAACAAACCCGCACATAGGTAATATAGGTATCATGATAGGTGAAACATTCCTCCGTACGTCGTGCTATGTTTACCCTGATTAGACGCGACGGGCAGGCCCGATGCATATGTAATGAACGCCCTATGCACACATGCTCACATATGGGTATAGAGGGGAGTGGCGCCAAGTGTCGATCAGTACCCCCAATACCAATTACCTGGCTAATTATTTGCGTAATTAATTACTTCAGCCTGAAACGAGTAAGGGAAAAGCAGAAATCTCTGCGACAAAGCAACGTTAGAAGAAACTTGTGAATGACATGAATCAATACGAGCGAGAATAATTTCAAGGGTATAATCACGCGTACAATTGTAGACAATTGACTGTCTCTCTCTCTCTCTCTCTCTCTCTCTCTCTCTCTAGCAGTCTCTCTCTTTTCCTCAGCCATTCACTCTTTCAATCTCTCTCCTAGTTTCTCACTATACCCTTTTCTCTCGTAGTGGTCTCCGCCTGCCTTTCTCTCACTCTACCAGTCTCTCTCTCCCTCTCTCTCTCTCTCTCTCTCTCTCTCTCTCTCTCCTTCTCTCTCTCTCTCTTTCTCTCTCTCTCTATCTCTCTTCACTCCACGAATGTCTTTTTCTTTGCCTTTCACTCAATTACTCTCGTCTATCGTATGCCATTATTTCTCGCTATCTCTCGCTATCTCTCACTCTCTCTCTCTCTCTCTCTCTCACCTTCTCTCTCTCTCTCTCTCTCATATATTGGTAATCCCGGAAATCCTATTGAAAATGGGAAATCCGACCATACGACCAGACGGAAAGATGGACAGGGCTATACCGGCTCAACTCGACACCCTGATCAAGAATATATACTTTCCTTCCTTTTAACAAAACTATTAAAGCCCGTTCTTCCAATGGAGTCAGGGTATATAAACTCCGCGGTTTCAGAACTTTAAAATATCTTTAAAAATTACAATTTCGGATGAACTTCAACTTTTATAGTTGTATTCATTAGCTGGAGTCGAGCTAGTTCTGTCTATCCGCCAGTCATTCTGTACGTCCTTTAGTCGCTCCGTCCGCCAATACGGACAATGGTTTTTGATAATCGATAGCTTTTCTCGATTAAATAAAATGTTTGGAAAACCGTTATCAAGCTTATCAAGTTATTCAGTTGGACCTAAGTCCGAATTCGAGCGATTCAAGCTATCTCGGGTTAAGAGTAGCTCCTAGTACTAAATAGCAATACACCTCATCTCTGCAATTTTGACTATATAAAAGAATATGCGTCATTCCTAACAATTGGATCTTCTGTTGAGCTCCTCTATAGGCTATATAGTATATAGAATATTTGGAAAAATGGGAATTCTCCAAAACTTTTTCAGGAAAATTGAACAGTTAAAATTGTCAGCGTTTCAGAGCTTCTTTCACTAATGGATCTATAGATTTCTTAGGTGCTGCGCACATTTATTATATATCCCCTGACTTATTAACATATATTATGATTGACTTTATGCATGCACGCATCAAGTTCAGCACTTCACCCTCCCACCCACCTCATGTTCGATGCTCACACGCTGCTGCTCTATCTGCTGACTTCTAAATGAGCAAATCTACTGCTGCTGCTCACACACACACACACACACAGCATGCATAACTAACAGCAGTATGTAAAACGATTATATATATATGTGTATATGTATGTGTGTGTGTAAAGAAGTCGTGTACATATGTATGTAATGAATACGAAAAAGAAAAAAGTATACGTAGCGCGTACGTACTCTCACTCTCTCTCTCTCTCTCTCGCTCGCCCGCTATCCCTATCTATCTGTCTATCTCCCTCTCTCCCTCTGCTCTTACGCTTTCGTGTATGCACACATGCATACATACATACACACACATGTACATACATAATTGCGAAGGAGTTAAAACGGCTTGCTCGTTAGTCAAAAAAAAAACGAAGTGAAGCGACGAACCTCCCCCTTTGCCTTTTTTTCTCTTATTTATTTTATTTTCATTTTTTCCATACATATTTTGTTTGTTGGAGGCTGGCTCAATACACAGCTGTTGAAAGGCTCCACTGTGTGGGCATGTGTGTGTGTTTGCATATGTGTATATGCTTATATATGTACATACATACATACGTATGTGCCAGCGAAGACGGAGCTGGCGTCTGTGGAGGGGGGAGAGCAAAAAAGGGGTTTCTCTTTACCTTCCGCCGTGTGCGTGTTTTATTCATTTAGATTTAAGCGTAAACGCAGACGCGAGTTTTTGGCTTTCGAGTGTCACATTTTTCCAATGAAATGACAATGTATATATGTACATACATACATATATGGACATACATACTTACATAAGCTATGGTAAATGCCAGATATATATGTATACACACACACACAGAGGCGCTCTTGTATGAAGGAGCATCAGTGGCTGGGCTGTGGATAGCTCACTAATAAATGTATGTATGTATGTATGTATGTATGCATGTATGTGCATATTATGCAGCCATTCCCACTAACTCACACACACACACGCACACACACACAGTTCTGTATGTGTATTTGGATGGATGGGCTGTAGCTGGTTCGCTAATAAATGTATGTATGTACATATGTATGTACATGCATACGTACGCATGTGGATGTGTGCATAAATTTACATATGTTACATACTTACACACACCTAGCTCTAAGGGTGGAGCATTAATGATGTACAGCAGATCCTCCACGCGCTAAGAGCTAAATAAAATGGAGTTTTCTATGGATGCGCCGAGATTTTCCTCTGCTTCCACTGAATTTTAATATATAATATAAAAATATATTTATATATATTATAATTAATTATTAATTATTATTTAATCACTTATTATTATAGATTAAAAATAAACGACTATGAAAGCCCTAGTCCCAGGTGCCCGACTAGGAGATCTACTGAGCCCCGCCCGATCTGCGCTTTTAAATATACTCCATACCTTCTATATAACTACATTTCCAATTTTCAATCTGCAGCGCCACCTAGCGAGCCTTAACTAAAGCAGCTGATAATTGGCATTCCGATTCTTAGACATGCTAAAAACTGTCTACGCTTAGCGCTGCTGCCACGTAGTTTTTCTAATTGGCCAAACGCGTACTGCAGTCAGACATATTTCCTGTATTTGCCACTAAACCGCACTTTGAGGAACTTGAAAAAAATGAATAAAACTCGCACAAAACTAGCCAAGATAAATGAGAAATAATGGAATAACTGAATCATTTTTAATCGATAACAAGAAGCGGAAAAAGGCGTCGAATTTTCGAAACAAACATTCAAAATATCACGTCTCAAGGATTAGGCTATAAAGGGCGGAATCTATTCTATCTTCCTGTGTGTCTATTACTTTTCGAATGTTCCTTGATTACCTGAATACCCTAGGTGGGTATATTCTATATCCGTCAAGATTACAAAGATGCTGATTATAGAAAGACAACCTCTCTATTCAAAATATTCGAAATATTCGTAGTTTCTCGCTTTCCTTCAAACTGTGACCAGAATTCAAAATCTGTTTATATAGATTATAATTCCGTTAAGTCTCAAATCCCTGCGGTTCAACTACTTTCAGCTACAGTCAAAGCGAAAACTTAATTTTGGATCTGTGATATCCGGATCCGGTTATACCTGTACATATATATACCGCCCGATAAACTGACCTGATAAACTTCCTGTCCGTAAACTAGAGAAAGCAGACTCCATAAATTTCAAATATATATTTTTGCTAGATTAGATTTATTATAGAGAGTACACAAAATATATATTAAGTTTATACGCAGTACAATGAGTTTCCCACTATTCTCAGCAGTGCTATATAGGGTCGATATAAAGACTACAATATAGGACAGATAAAGCGTTCTATGCTCAATTTCCGATTTTTATTTGAAATATATTTCATAAAATGTATATATTTTGAGCAGCGCTTTATCGGGCATTAGTTCATCTATCAAAATCACCAAATCTTTTTATGGGATTGAATAAATTTTCCTTATATATATATTATTAGATATACTAACCAAATATTAGATATATTATACTATACTATATACTATGTACTATATACCTATGTATGTATGTTTGTATTTACAAAAATAACCACATATATGGAATTGACCATCTATATAACTGTATCTTTATGCGGTATATTGAACAAACATTCAAATGTAATCGGATCCACAGTTTTATATTTATATATTTAATTAAAAATATATTTAAAAGATATATGCAGATGTATGTGTATGTACTATATACTATATGTACTCTGTTCATCGTGCAAACGATACGAATACTTCTATTTAGCATTTTATTTTCAGTTTTAATATATTTAATAAAAGATTCGGTATATATACACATATGTAAGTATGTAAGGTGCATTTTCTTACTGAACATTGAAATAAATCTCATTAATACGACAAAGCACAGTTGAAAGAACATTTCATGCGCACACATGCATACTTTTGTATCTACGTACGTCAATACATATAAATATATGCAAAGAATGGACCATATAGTACATATGGGTGCAAAAAGAGTGCATGGCACCTTACATACATACAGATGTACATAAGTACATACAACATCCGACGGCAGTTATAAACAAATATAATGAACGATGATTGTCATTGCCTGGACTACTCCCACACATTGGATACACGAATCTGTATGAAGGGGCAGGCGCATATGTATATGTATACGCTCACGTTCTCGCACGAATGGCAAGCACATTGGGTACTTTGTTTTATGGCACGTTTTGTCTCGCTCCCGCCTAATTACCACTCTGCGTGGCAATAATTACCAATTACTGAACTCTCTCTCTGAGTCAAGCTCTCTTCGCCGCTCAGCGCTCAACGGTAGACGCTCTCACGCTCTCTCTTTATGCTCCAGCGCTCTCACACTCTCTATCTCTCTCTCTGACAACAGTGATTCCGGTTCTTCTCTCCTGCTTTTATTGCGCGCTCTCTCACTGTGCGTATAAGAGTGTGTGTGTGTGTGTGCGAGACCATCGTTCTTTTAGGGTGAAAAGTAACTCAGTGATACAAAAATGTGAAGATACTGATACAATTGGTAGTATGAAATCGACGGTGGAAGCGGCAAGGTTCACGTTCTCGAGGTACTGCGCTTAGTGCAACAGAGGATTAAAAAAAATAACAACAAATATATAATATATATAATTCGAAATTAAATTACTAATAATATATATATATATATGTATATATATGTGTATATATATATTACAAATAGTAAATATTTATATATATAAATGTCGAAAACGGCCAATGAAACTACGCAATTTGTATTGCAAAAATTTCGAAACAAACAACAAAACGGTGCTTAGGCGCAATCATTAACGCCCGATATTCTAACCTCAATGTTATTATATATTTGTATATATTCATGTAGTATAGATTTGCGTCAAGTAAATTTTGTGATAAATCTATGTGATTGTGGCAAATTGGTGGCAACATTTTATTTAACATGAATTCGGAAGCGCAGCGAATTCGAGACGAATAACCGGAAAAATAAATAAATAAATATATATTGGATCCATATATATAACTGTATATGTAGACTGAATACAATTATCATGAAATGGGTGCCATTCCAGATATTGTGTTCTACGGATTATCAGTGTATCGGAGTACAAATAAAAACTGTTTTAATAACTGCATTAATAACGGCTCTTTAAATATGCATATATGTAATAACACGACAACCGCAACCACAACAACAACTGTCATGGCATATGTTGTGTTTTCGTTTCAACAATTTGAGTTCTGCCCACTGTGCCACTCGACAATAAATAAATAAATAATTATAACGTGCATGCGTGCATGTGTGCATGTGTGTATGTCAATATGTGAATGTGTGAATGTGTAGGGTATGCAAAACACACGCAAAAATATCGAAGAAAAAGACAACAACAATAAGACGGGAAAAGTTTCGTTAATTACATTCAAAACTGAGAGCTATAATGTACGTGTATGTGTATGCACGTGTGTGTGCATGTCTGAATTTAGGCAGTGCAAAACAGTGCAGAGTGAAGAGTGCAGAGTGATGAGCAACGAAACATTAGTGTGAGTGAATGAGATGATGCACCACATTAAAGGGGTGAGAGAGAGTATGGCTGTGTGTATGTGTTCGCTCATCGCAATAATGAGGCACGTGGTCCATGTGAGAGTAGTAGATTCGCAACAAATTTGAATACACACACATGGCACACACATGCCTGCGTGTGCGTGTGCGTGTGACTCCTTGTGACTCTGCGTACATAAAAAAGAGACAACTGTCTCGCCCGTTATAAGTAACTACGAGTAAAAGTGTTGATATTAAAAATGTAAAAAGCACAAGTTACAAATTAAACTCGCGGGCGGGCGTATCGAGGAAGCAACTTGTGCTCATCTAGGCTCACACCATCTACCTCTCTCGCTCTCGCCTTCGTGTTGGCTGTCGTGTGTGTACATACGCTAGCTTATTTACATACGGACTGTATGGAGTACATACGGCGCCTTCATATAAATACCTATGTACATCTACATGTGCATGTATGTGTATATGTACGTATATACAAAATGTACGTTTGAAGCGTATGCAAATTGTGCAAGATGTGAATTTCGATGTGATCAAATTTATAAATAAATACATAATCCAATTGGTCAGCTTCCGATGTACACTATGGCTGTACTGTGAACTGTAAATACATGCATGTGTATGCATAATCGTATAGGCACACATCTTGTTTGCAAGCTTCGATTGACCGGCCAGCTTTGCAGCTCACCTGCCGCGTGCCGCCTGCTGCCTGCTGCCTGCTGCCTGCCAGCTGGTCATGGAAATTACACCCTCACTCCTTCCTTTGCGCGCACCCTCGCACCGCACCTGTGCCTGGGTCCCTGCACCGCTTCTGATAATGTCGCGATCTGACCCTGTTGCCCGTATGTTCCTTAGTTACGGACCGGAAGCTCTTTCATTCCGTTCTCCGTTTTAATTGCGAACGCCAATAAAGGACACTTTCCACCTCTTGCTTTAACTGTTCCGCTTCGTCTCCTTGCGGTTATGAAGAATCGATTGGATGTCCATTCATACGTGCATACCATATTCACAAGCGTACATATCTAAATTTCAATTATTGTTTCAGGTGCAAACCAGTTTGAACTCGTCACGCGTCACACGCTCGATTCAAAGTTCCTATAACTTTTAAGCTAAAATTAAAAAAACAGTACAAACACAAAACAAAACAAAACAAAACATAAATACTACAAAAATAAAAACAAATTTAAATAATAAATCCAACATATATCAACCACAAATATCGTAAAATAATATCAAGTATATCGCTCACTAAATGAAAAAGAAATCCTGAAAGCTATTCAGCAAGCGGCTCCCATGAGACGAATTCGCAATAGATCTATTTGCACTGGGGGATTCGTTAAATAGTAGGTGAGTACTGCGGAACATCTGTATATAACATATCCGAATGGGAACTTCTAACGGCTGTGGGTGTATCTATGTGCTATAAATACGAAGAAGGGACAAGGCAAATAATATATGTATTTAGTTATATATGCGTTCAGCTCTGATATATGCATATTTAAACAATGGAACCCCGAGCCAATCACCCAAGCAAATTGTATATAGCGCGATATTTATGTAACTCGCCAACTGAACAATCTCCGTACTCCTTAGCTGTAGACAAATCCAGTTCGAGTCGAAAGTCCATTCGGAACTCAATGTTTTTTATTATATCAGAAATTCAGCTAAGCTAAGCATCCAGCTCTCTAGCTGGATCTTATAAATATCACTTTTTGGAAAACCTGATGTGCATATATGTGTATAGATGGATATGTATATCGATATATGGATATATTAGATTTTAGGGTTTTTGTTTATAGCCCCGTTTCAGGGCCAAACTGGCCACTTCCTATGTAGTACTGTATATAGTTATTATTTCTTATATAACAGCGAGAAAGTAGTCAGTATACAAGCCATATATGATCGATCTGTAGAACTAATCGGCTTTATGAGTTGGCTCAAGATATTAATCGGTATGTAAAGCTACAATACCTGAGCTAATTCCGGTAGTAACTGTATCTTAGGACACACATGAATTAAAGAAAAGTTTCTTCATTGTGTTTTTAGCCTGGCCAAAAGGGGCTTTTTAAATAATCTGTAACCTTACCACATACATACGTACGACATTTCTCTGCGACTCGACGAGCACAAAAAGTAACCTCAAGTAACCCGATTGCGCCCCAGCTGGTACTCGTAGCCAATTAAAATGAGTGGCGAGCTTTTGGCGCCGAGGCAAACAGAAATCACCCTTTAACGCACAGCGATAATTAGTGGCGAGCTCTAATTAGCCAATGACAAGGCATTTCTTGTTTGTTGTTGTCGTTTTCGTTGTTTTTGTTGCTGCGCTGCTTCTCACTTAATTTCAGTTATTAAGCATAAAACCTCGCACTCTCTGTGAGCAAATTTAAAGAGTGTATCGTCTGCTTCGTGTGCTCGGCCGCTCTTCGCTGTAGATGCTGGGCGAGAGAGCGACACTTTGTGTTTGCGTGTGTGTGTGGCCCCCTCGTTTCGAGAGCGAAGAGTAAAGCAACAGTGCGGTATCAAGCTCGGCAGCTCGGGTCTTGATTGGTCGTCGCTCGTCGGGCGGACCCCATTGCAGCAGCAGCAGCAGCTATTCCCCACACTCATACACATGCCCTCTCTTACACATATCTCACCCCCTTCAACACATACACAAACATGCATCGCCGGTGTTCTGCCCGCTCATGTGTTTTATATGGTTTTGCTTTTCCACACACACTCACACTCACACACATGCATACATGTGTTTTAAATATATGTACACACATTTACTGAGCTCTTCTGCTTTTGTTCGCTCTTTTCCACTCTCTACCACCGCCGCAACCGACGAAAGCTGAGGCGCACTGTTTGCGTCTGTATTGGCTTCTGTTGAGTTTCGTTTTTTTCCTTTTCTTGCGTTTCCTTTGTGATGCCGAGTGGTAATGTGTTTGTATGGCAAGTTAATTGCTCCTTGTCGCCCGCACACACAGAGACGCTCAACCAGCCCGACCCCTTCAAGCTATGCATGTGTGTATGTACATATAGATGTACATGCTCTCGTCTACTCTTGTTACTGGCTGAACATCAAACTTTGTGATTCGTTATGGCTTCAAATGGGGAGGAACGCGATGGCACCACCAGACTAATTAAGAGCACGCAATTAACCAACAGAATATGACTAACACACATACACATGTGTGTATGTGTTATGTGCATGTTCAGTCGGCCGACGTCAGCATATGTATGTATATGTACACAAATATACACTGCATGTGTGTATGCGTGATTATTTTCGCTGGCCGCGCCGTGTAGCCAATTAAAATAAAGCTGTGCAGACTCTTCCCGCACATGGCATGCGTAATTATTCTTACACACATGTGTGTATATGGTATATATATACATGTACATATATATATATTTATACATGCCATCCTTGGTTGCCTTCCGCTGCATTCAGTATCTCTTTCAAGTGTTTTAATTGGCGCTATGGGTGTGGCCGAATCAAGCAAAAAAGTTTTGCATATAGCACTACTCCCACACACACATACTAGTATATATTTAGATATGTACGCTATTGTGTGTGTGTATATGTGTGTGTCTCTAGCCAGACGCCAGGCAATTCTTACGAGTTCTTCCCTTCCCCCAAAGCATGGACATGGAAATCAACAAAGAAGGAAGTGGTGGGAATAAAATCGATAAGAACGAGAAGCGAAATTAAAAAAGGAATAAGAAAAAAACTGAAAAAAAGCTTCATTTAACCAAAATTCACTGGATGGCTCTGGCTGTTTCTCTCTCTCGCTCTCCCTCTCTCTCTCTCTCTCTCTATAGCTTACCAGTATAATATATATATGTATATGTAGAATTTGAATATTCGCATATGCAATTTATATTAAATGGTATTTAAATGCAAAAAGAATACAAAAGGAAAGAAATTGAAAGTTAACTATATACATATTTACAAGCATATAAGCCTATAACATTCATATACATATACATATACACATACATATGTATGTATGAATATATGTAAATTGAATTCCTTGACTTTGACAATCAATAATTACAATACGTATATACATAGATGTATGTATGTATGCCTATATATACAAATACAAGTAGAAATAATAAGAAACAAGAAGAAGAAGTTCGAGGGGAGAGAGTGTGGGTGTCGGCGATGTTAAGGGGAAGCTGACTGATTCAAACGTAAAATGAAAGTGTATGTAAGCAAAGTAAGAAATCAGAGCCCAAAAGGAAATTTAAAAAACCAACTGTAACTGAAAGAAAAAAAAGAAGCCGACGCGCGATACGACGCGCGCGTAATTGTGCACATTATGCTCCTCTCCTGAATGCGGACTCAGGCTTTTCACCCTCGCTGTCTCTGTCCCTTTCCAGCGATTGCTAGCAATTGCGACAGCAGTAACTGCGACAGCGACTAGCTCTTTGGCACTGAGCAACAGCAACAGCAACAGCAACACCCACAATAAACTGTAACTGAGTCTGGGCAGAGGGAGATAGTGGTGGGTTACGGTGGCGTTGCCATAGAAGACGACGGTGACGGCTGCGACCAAGAGAAGCAGAAGCAAATGTATGTGTACGTGTATGTGTGTGAGGGAGAGAGAGAGGCAGAGGGACAGAGATAGCGAGCTGCCAGTAGTAGCAGCAAGTACAAGTCTTCGCGTCGCAGTCAGCGCATTATGTATAAATTATTTATTTACATTATATTTATGCGCGCACTGGCGGGCTCTGCCGCTGCGAGCACAACGCGTTCTCCCAGTTGGGCTGCCACATTGTCTCCTGCTGCAAAAAGCAAGTACACACCAGCCAACCTCGTTGTCATGGTGTGTGTGAGTTTGAGCAATTACAATACAATAAAAAATAAAGTTAAAGGGGTAAGAATTACATAGGGAAAAATGTGAATCTGAATCAGATGCTTCTCTCTCTCACTTTATATGCATGCACATACATACATACATACATACATTTATATGTATGTATACATATATAATTATATATGTTTATATATGCTATGTGTTACAGTAAAAGAACTCGGGCTTGCAGTTACGGTTATTAATGCGATATGGTTATTGCGAAAATACATACATACGTACACACATACAATGAGAGTAAGTTTGCTGAGCGCGACTGATGTGGGAGAGCAAGGTGGTGCGCTGTTGATTAAGTACATCTCGCTCTTTCATTTAATACTGCAGCAATAATTACAAGGCTGCTCTCAGTACATGTCTCTCTTGTTTGGCTGACGCTCTCACGAACCACATATGCTCTCACTCGCGGCTCTCTCTCTCTCTATGTCCATCTCTCTTTCTCTTGCTCTCTCTACCTCTCTGTGTGTGTAATCGAAAAGCACTCGCTCTCAAATGGGCGTGAGCGAGATGGACGCATTTGACTCAAACTTAGTGGCAATGATTGCGCTTTACTGTTCATTGCTTTTGTTTTGCGGATGCTGATGCGGGAGCCGCAGTTTCGTCGCCTTTTCTGTTTCGCTCGCGCTCGTTTATGATGCTTTAAGGGGTCTCTCATTACCACTCGTTACCGTAACCCTAAACTTGATATAAGCCAGAGAGATGGGGCTGACTGACTGGTGGCTGGCTGGGGAAGATGACACACCAGCCAGCCGTGCTGCATAAGGCGTGGCTCCGATTCCCATACTCAGACTGCTTGGCTGGGGGACTGATGATAAAACATGCCTACTGCATCGACGCGACGTGACGAAGCGCAGGATGAGGTAGGTGAGGGAGGCGAGGCGAGGCGAGGCGAGACTCGGCTCGACTCGTTGGGTCGTGTTGTCAGCGACTCTTGTTCTTGATGTTGTTGTAATTATTTGCATTTAAATTTTTTGGTACAGTTGCAATTACATAGAGAATCGTACAAAGCGTGCATACATATATGCACATATACTTATGTATGTATATATATGAATGTGTCTGTGTGTGTGTTATTTTTTAACAATTAGCAATAATAATATTAAAAATAACAATGCATTGACATGTGCGTACATACAGACGAATCAACTCTCGTCCATATATATACATATATACATATGTATATATATACATATACATATACATATACATATACAACGAATGCTGTGTTAGTATTTAAGCATATTTTGCATGCTTGCGCACCAATCTCACCACCCACTCGACCTTAGCTAAAATAAAAAACTGTCATATATGTGTGTACATACAGACATATGCACATGTGCTCATTTGTATCTGTGTGTGTGTGTGTGTGTGTGTGTGTGTGTGTGTGTGTGTGTGTGTGTGTGTGTGTACATAAATCGTATATATACTTGGCTGTATGTGTGCGCACAGCATGTACAGTGTGTGTATCTGTGTGTGTGTGAGTAAACAGCGTCGCACTGTGCGTGGAATATTCGCAGCGCTACGATGCGGTTTCCTCATCGCATCTTTTGATTGGTTGTTTGTGCGCCAGCGCTTATCTGCACCCTCCCCCCAACACCCGCGCCTCCTCCACCTATTTCGCCCTTCTGCACACACAATTGACCTGCTGCTGGCTACTCTAATTAAAGTTTTCCATTTTCCATTTGCCAAGAAACAATTCGCACTTAATTGGTGCAGACAAAACGGCACGCTATTCGCTTCGGCTCTGGGATCCACCCACCTGCCGTCGTTTCTGCTAATATAGAGAATTAAGCGAGAGAGTGAGAGAGAGATACAGCGGGAGAAAGGGAGGGATAGAGAGAGATAGAGAGCAAGAGAACTACAAATTAAATAGAATAGTTATTGTGCCTTTTTATAACTATAAATAATAACTATTTCTATGCTAAAATACTATCCTGTGATACTATGGAACTATGATTTTTTTGAGAAATGACGCGTATCTCAGAGACATTACTACGCTCGGTAGAAAACACTCCTTTATGCATTATAAAAGATCGAATAGAATAGAATAGAAGATAGATGATATCAGATATAAAATAAAAGATGAAAAACAGCTCAAATATGAAAGAAGATAGAGGATAGATGGATGGATAGATGGATCATAGAATATCCAAGATAGTAGGCAGAAGATACAATAAAGAAGGTGTTAGATAGAAGATAGAAGATGATAGATAGAACAAGACACAATAAACAATTCAAGTATCTGGATACCAAATATATATTTATATGTATGAGTCCACAATCATATATCATACCTACATATGTTGGCTTAAGATGTCCTATTGGGAAGTGATTGTTGGTCAGAGACTTTTTTAAGTAGACTATAAAATTAAGTTTCTTAAAGAAAAATATGAATTAAATTAGTTTAATCTTTAGAGGAAAACCCATAGATTGAAGCTTGATTCTTGCCAGACAAGGGGAAGGCATTATTTATTTTCTTGAAAATTTCGAATTATGCTCAAAAACTTCGTTAGTAGTAAGAGCTACGGCATTTGGTCTATTCCACACAGAGAAAAGCGTCTGGTGCGCACTATAGACTGCAGACAACCTGGAAAGAAATGCTGTTCAAGGAACTCTCTCCAGGGTTTAGGGATGATATATTAACACTTGAAGTTGGGTGCGCTATCCTGAGGTAATCAGTCCTCCTATGGACAGTCGGCGAGTCGTTAAGCTTTAAAGGAAAGGAACTTAAGTTTTCTCTAGTTTATATATGATACATAAAGGTCTGCAGATAGTGTCGTTACGTCAGCTATAATGGGCGATCATAGGACGCTCTTTAAGCCCACTTCAAGTGCTCATTATCCATTACAAATCTAATTAGACAACATAATATCAATATATGTAGGATAGGATAGGATATATATATATATATATATATATATATATATATGTCTCACTTGTAACACTGATTCACTCCCTAATAAAAAGGGCCTCGGACACACATAATTTGTTAGTTAACAGCAGCGGCGCGCTTTGTGGGTCCGAGTCTCGTGACTAGGTCAGGTCAACTCTTCGCTGTCGTATCGCATGTTTGACCACAGTTTGCTTGTTTTCCCAATGTCTCTCTCTCTCTCTCTCTCTTTCTCTCTGTGTGTGTGTGTGTGGACATGAGTGTGTACGTGTTTTAGCACCTACTCCTCCTCGTAAGTGCTCACATTTATCTTTACGGTCAATAAAGGTTTTTTCCTGTCGAAATGCTTGCTTTAAGGGTAGCAATTCATTCACGCAGGCACACTCGCACGCATACCTTGGCTCGTCTATAAATACCAATGCACACACACACACATATATACATATATATATATATATATATACTTTTTATCAGTGTGAATGGAGTGTGAAACAAGCGTCCGCTGTCGACTCAGCTTCATTCAACTTCAGTTGCAATTTCTTCAAGGGGAACAACAACTGAAACAGTTATATGCGATTCGAATATATATATATATACATAGTGAAATTGATGAATAATAGATACCCTGTGATCCTCTCCCATAACAAACATTTCATTCATTCACTTTGTGTCTTTCCTCTGCTTGAAGAATTCTCTCTGTTTGTGCCGCATGAGTCCATTAGATTCAAATGGGAAGAACGAACCAATATAGTTGTGAGAATGTGTGTAACAGGCAGAAGGAGGCGTGGCAGACCCCATTAAGTATATATATGTATTCTTGAGCTGAGTGGATATAGCCAAGTCCATAATGAAATAATAATACTTGATAGTTTGATTAAGAAACTCCAACCAGAAACATAGAGCATAGAATATTTTCAGTATTGGCGCTTCGCAGTGCTCAGGGTATCTGCTAGTCGCGCAGTCTCGACTAGAGCACTCTTACTTGTTATATCAATGTTTCCCGCGTCAGAAAAAGCCAGATTTGACGGGAAAATAGCGCAAATGCTAGTGTAACTAGCAAAAATATGCATAAACTAGAGCTGGGCGACTATAACATGGAAGAAATAAAGAAGCTAAAAAATGCTGCTTGTAATACCAAAAACTCTAGAATTGCCGCTAACTGCTGACGTTGAAAACAGCCAGATCTGATCAGGAAATGGGGGAAATGGCAATCCTATTGCCAACAGGTTGAGCTGATGATTAGACGGATGGTGGGAGGAATCCAATGTATAAGCCAATACTAATATACCAATATATGAAGACTTGTGTGTGTGTGTGTGTGTGTCGCCAACCAATCGCGAACAGCCTCCGCACTAATTAGTCGCCGGCTCTGCTCTCTGCTCTGGCTTTGCCAGCCACCCTCAAGGCCCGAGTTGGGGTTTTAATTGGCAACGCACGGCGGCGCACGCTGCGGCCGAGCGTGGGAGGCGGAGAGGGAGAGGGCGCAGGACTGAAGAGTGAAGAGTGAAGAGTGAAGAGTGAAGAGAAGGGCGCGTAAAGGAGTTTTCGCAGCAGCCTTCCCATTGGCCATTCGCATGAAAATTAAGTGGAGTCCATCCTGGGATAGAGATAGATGGAGTATAGCCCTCTCTCTCTATATACAATTATATACGTGTTAATGAGAATATACATACATACATACATATGTACATAAGCTTACATACCCAAATAGCAGCCCTGGATAATGGGTGAATGTAGCTACCCTCTCGGCTAGTACAGAGTGTTTGACTGGCAGATACCCAGCATATCATTGTGAATACCCCCATTGGGATTATTTAATATTTTTGTACTCATTCAGGGATTTGTGATATCCGCGTTGATATCCCAAGATCAACAAATAATGGCGGATATATCTGAATTGTTCTTCTACAGTTTTCTAGCTGTAACTCCCAGATTTGGCACGTTACTGATCCCATGTTCTATAAAGATCGACCATATAATCTATCGGATCTATTATATATCGGATATTATTATAGTTCGACCACGATTACCGCTAGAGATTTGAAATTCTCTATATGTTCGGGTTTACAACCCAAGTTCAAATAGATATGGCGGATATATCTATGGATATATACCATCATTAGATGTTGAGTTGCCTATACTTCTATCCGATTCTAGAAAACTCAGCTAGCAGCTGATAAAAATTCAAATTCCTTCGAAGATTTGTTAGTTAACAAAAACGGAAATTGTATAAAATACCCAAGAGACTAAATACAAAATTTGGGGACAATTAGGAGCGTGGCGAGTCGGTAAAGCTTATTCTTGGAATGTTTTTGAACTGGGTGCTGGGACGAGAATGAGTTTTTCGAAGTCAGTAGCGCCCATTGAAAATGGAAAATCATTGTTGTAATGTATGTAACAGGCAGAAGTGGGCCTATAAGTATATATATACTTGATCAGCTCGACGCCTCGACTGACTCGATACAGCCCTGTCTGTCGGCCCGTATGAACGCGCTGATCTCGCAAACCACAAAAGCTAGAGATATGGAAATTGTAATCTATACTATACGCAGTACGAGTTTGTTTCGATAACTCATTCCGTTTCGATAACAATCGATATATTATCTTCGTGTATTACATTTTCAAGCCCGGAAAGTATAATCAGTCCATCTACCAATAAAGTTATCTATTTAAGTTCCCATAACTCAGGCTTATTGCAGCCAAAGCGCAGTCGCTAAGGCTATGTGGAGGTTGGTACAACTATTTTCTCGAACAGAACTGCATATTTGGTACAGTTGACTATGCCACACTCTAGTTAAGGCCAGATAGTCGATAAATTGTTTGGTTATATTCGTGTCTATCGATAAGTTTATTTGAACGAAAGTTCATACGGTTTGTTCCAAATAAACATAATTATAATGGGCTTATAATTACTGTTTCTTTCTGGTGGGGAACTAACAAATTGGTGTACCAGCTAAACAACTTTTAATGAGTTCATATTATAGAAATTAAATTTCCTTCCTCTTACCAAAATTAGTGTATGTGTGTGTGTGTGTGTGTGTGTGTGTGTGTCTGACTGAACATTGTGAAATTTTGGGCTGAGCAGCAGTGGAAAGAAGAAGAGACGATAATGACCTCGCCAATTTTATTATAATTTTTCTTCTAATTACGCCGCATAACAATTACCTCAAATAAATTGCACTCGCGACGTAGAAATTTTTAATTTCGACAAACTCGCGATCAATTAATGTTCCACTTTGTTGTGTGCCCATATAAACATGTATGTGTGTATGTATATATGTATTTATGTATTTAATATTTTTTTTTTCTAATTGGCAATCCTTTGAGCGCTTTTACTTTCACGCTGCATAGTTTTCTCTTCTTTCCAATCGAACTATTGTAAAAAGTATTATTCGCCTTCCATTAATCCAAATCGTTATATCTAGGGAATGCCCCGTAAATATATTTGGAATGTGATGGCTAAAGCCTTCTGAAAGGATTTCTAGAGCTGGTTCAGGCAGATTATATATTTCTTTGGGCTACTTCGGTTTTCTAATGTCTTCGATGCTTGCGGGTGGGTCTGACGTCGCAGCAGGTGTGAGCAGCCGGGATAACAGGGCACGGGCCGAAAGTGTGATGTCACAGCAGAGCTGTCAGCTCGCATTAAGAGTAACGGAAGTGCTCAGTGCACAACCTCAAGGCTTTTAGCAGTGGTCAGGTACTGCGCGCACACATACGTGCACACTCTACATGCCTATGCACTTAATGACATCCATACACGCACAAACTCATCCACACACACACGCGCACATACAGATCTAAGCTTCTTCAGTGTGTAATAATCTCTTTTAATTATGAGTGAAAAGCCGTCTCGACAACATCCGCTGCGATTGGCGCTCTTATTGTTCAAATTGCTTTCCGAGTCATCTTCGTTCAAAAATAAAGTTTCGAATCACCCGCAATCACACCTCTTAGAAGTGAAAGAAGAAGGAGAAGAAATAGTACACACACACACACACACACACAGACACAGAGAGAGAGAGAGAGAGAGAGAGAGAGAGAGAGAGGCCAAACTGTTCAGTCGAAAACCAGTTTGGGTCAAAACAAACAACGTACCAGAGAGGGAGAGAGAGAGAGAGAGAGAATGAAATGAGAAACACGAGATAATTACTATAAAGACCCTTTCCACTTAAAATTTTGTAGAAAAGGTTCAACTGCACATAGTGCTGGGCAGTTATTGTGAGTAATCACCGTACTGTGATAGCCCTGACATAAAGAATACAAATTATGAGTACGAAACATTTTGATATTTGTAGTACTATTTGGGGTGCGGATTGCAGGGTTTCTGAATCTTGGTATACCCCGCGTCCATTGGAAATGCCAAAACAGGGTATCATGGGTTTGTGAAAATGTATATATATATGTGTATATGTATAACAGTCCATATGTCCGTCCGTCTGTCTGTCTATATACCTATTCCCGCTTTAATATTGCCGATTAAAAACGAAAATCGAAATTAGTAATTAAATTATATAACCTACTTTTTTGAAGTGAGCGTCTCCAGATTTAGAACTTAGCCTTATGTGTATTGGCTAAACTTTGGATACCACGCCCACTTCGCCCCAAATTTACAAAATACTTTATTCAAATACTAGAGACTTCAGCTCTGACAATGACTGACATAAGAACTGTTTGACTGAAGGAAGTCCATCTACAAGAAAGTAGGAAAACTCTAGTCGGTGGTGCCCGACTAGGATATACCCTGAACCCTGCGAAAACCGTTATTGCGAATGTTCTGCGTTACGCACGCAGTTGACGCTGCGACTGCGGTTGGCTTGCGCTGCAATAAGTCTGGGTTATGGGAAATCAAATGTTTAATAACTTTTTTCTGGATGGACTTTCTTAATCAAAGCTTCAGGGCGTGATAACGTCTTTCATATGTGTATATTTGCCAAAGCACGAGTCTCTAGTATTTGAAATACGTTTTTTGCTAATTTCGAATTGAATTTGAATTCTCTAGGTCCTACGGTATGCAAATAACATAATATGGGGTCTGTCACGCCTCCTTCTGGCTGATTAGACTAGCTGATAAGCGGCCGTAGGTATCCTACTTTATTGACTCTTGAACATTTATCAGCAAAAACCCAAAGAGGAAGAATACGGAAAGACAACTTGGTGGGAGCTTCACTAGGCAGCCCAACTCAGCCGATCCCACGAGCCCAAGCAAACCCAGTCAAAGAATCGGTGCTCGAAGCGCAGCACTGCCATGCGCCAGATTAACTTCTATTACTTTGATGCTGAAAATGAGATTGGGAAAACAGTTGAGTCGGAGATGCCACGTCCCAGTTGGCAGGGGGATGAAGCAAAATTGGGAGACTTTATCTTTCAAGCTCTGCAATATATTGTTTTTACCGTTATTCCACGAACCCGCAGGTTCCAATAGAGAACAGAGCCTGAACTTATATATATTGCTTGTGCGATCTATGGAGGGCCAACCAGTAACGTTTTAGCTTCCAATTAGCCGATATCTACTATATATTTTCGATCTTGGCCTTGGGTGGTCTTTCAAGTTACTGCTGTTATACTGGATATATTATACACGCCCTAGTTCGCCCTAGTTCGAGGCGCGTATGCGTATACGAATACATCTGGAACATTTGAATGATCCCAAATTGTGATTCTGATATTCCAATCTTCAACTTGAAGGTGTATCAAGCGCATGCGAGCGACCTTCCATCTGCTCGTTCCACATTTGTCGCCGCTCCGCGAAAGCAGCCCAAAAGAAATCACAGTCCGCGTGCGTGTGTGTGTGTGTGTGCGTGCGTGTGTGTGTGTACGTGATTTGGTGGCCACTCGCCTCGATTGGCGTCGTTTCATGCATTTGAAATAGTTCAACACCTCTTTGTGCGACACACGAATTATGTCGTTTGCCACTTTTTGGGCATTGAACTTTTTTCAGTTTCAGTTTTAGTTTTTTAATGCTTAACATGATCATGAACAAACGGAATCCGTCAAAAAAAAAAAAAAACAATCGTCGCGCCGAAGCAGTCACACAAAAGAATCGAAATGGGAGAGCGAGAGCGGGCTGTGTTCATGTGTGTGTGTGTGTGTGTGCTATTACTCTGTGCCCAGCATATATAGACCATAGAGACAATTCAATTTCTGTTAAGAGACGCCACGGGTTATGCAAAGACCAGTTTTGTTGCTTTTGATGTTAACTAACAGGCTTCTGGTGACGTATTACCCCATCGTGCTGCAAGAGCTCAAGGAAAGGTCTCTCAGTATAACAGTTTAGAGCGTATGCCACTCCCAGTGCCAAAACCGTTGTAGCACAGTGTAAATAACACATGTATGTCTGTGAGTGTGTGTGTGTGTGTGTGTGTGTGTGTGTGTTAATAAAGCTAATTACGTGAACGCAATATTTAATTACTGCTCGATAAAAAGCCTCGGCGGGTTTAAATGAATAAAGTGGAAAGACATTAACGTGCTTTGGTAGCTCGCAGAGTGTATACTCATATGCACATATACCCGACTGCTATAGATCCTTTTGGGTTAGGGCATCTAGCATCTTACAATAATATCGGTTAATGACACATAATTAGAAACAAGCTTTGCTAAGGATTCTACACATAATAGCAGTGCCAAGCGACAGACATAGCCGTAATTGGCCGTGATTCAGGTTAGGGTTAATTATATACCTATATCTGTCTGTGGGTCTGACCGAGTCTGTGAGTCTGTGAGTCTGTGTGCCTCAAGTTTTGGCTGCCCATTCCGTTAATTACCAAATTAGAGAGGAATTGGAACCAGCTGACTTAATGCCAGGCCACATGTTGCCTTCCTCGATTCTCGCTCCACTCACTTTCTTCAGATACTTCTCGATACTTGAAACATAGGATACGTATCAATAAGACTATATGTATGCGTATCAACTCACGATGTTCGATTCTTCGTTATCGATATTCGATACTCGACTCTCGATATTCGATTCTTATCGATTGTTGATTTTCGATTGGCAATTCTCAATTCCTTATACTCATCTTTGTTAGTTCTCTAAAATCTACATTGGATTATCGATTCTTAATGCAATAGACATACTCGGTTATCGATTCTCGAGGCTCGACGAGTGTTATTCGTTTCTTGGTCTGATTCTGATCTGATCATCTGATCTCTTCGCATTTTCAATGGGTTGCGGGTATAAAAATTCGAGCCGTGAATTAAATTGAACAATTTTCATCAGTTCAAACTCATCTTTTTCTTTCAGTGCCTACAATGCTGTGATGGGGTGAATCATCATCGCCTATTTTCATTGGTAAGTCTTCAAATAGCTTAACTAGAGTATGATCAGATCATATATAATGCGGCCCTTACTAATATTTAGTATTCCATTGCATATTCGAATTGCAATTAGATGAGCTCCCGTCTCAAAAGTCTAATTCTAGTACTACTACGGTAATATTCTCATATATCAGCTATTTCTTTCCTATTACTACTAATATTCCATACTACTATACTACTAATATTCCATCTAATCTTAATTACTGACTACTACTATAATGTGCTTCAAGTACAGCAAACGACTGAGCAATATTCATCCTTGGCCCTCGGGTGATACCCCAAGATCAAAAATCTATGGCGGATATATCGACGTGTAAAGCTATATCTTCTACAATTTCAGAGCTAGAACGCCCGAATTTTGCACGCGAGTTACTGTTACGATCCTGTAAATATAGACCAAAAAGTTAGATGTCCAAATATATCTGGCAAAATTGGATGTTGAGTTACCGGTGACCTCCTCTCCAAAGATTATTTTTACGCCTCTTTATGGGCTATAAAATTAATTTAATGGCTTTCTGCCCTATCTTGAATTGTCAAATATTATATATATAAATTAATATTTTAGTAAAAAAGAAGAAAAATATTAAAAATATAGTAAAAGAAAACAGACTCCACTGCTCCGGGATTCGAACTCACGCCTATGTGCATACCTAACAACGGGCATTTCGCTGCGTCAACTGCGCAGCTAGCAGAGCGCGTGCGTCTGTGTGTGTACATACATACACACAGAAAAGGAGAATGTTGGGAATAGCGGTTCCTCGCAGGTTTCGGTCCAGGGGATCCCTAGTCGAGCAGTCTAGACAAGAGCACTCTTACTCCTTTTGTCACATGTTTGGTCTTATTATCGAATTTCGATTCTGACAAACACACACAATAGCATACAGAGCTGTACAGGTGGGCAGGTGGGCAGGTGATGTGTGAATGAAATAGAGAACTCTGTACCATTAATAATTTACATTTATCTTTTATCTCCAATCCTCACACGAAATACGTTTGTGCAGGCCAGGCAAATGTAAATGTGTGAAATGTGGATAAAGAGAGATAAAGAGATATATATACATATATATTCATATGTATATCGGTACAGTTACCAAATATGTTGCGTGTCACACCAAAGTACCTTATTTAATCATAATGCTCAATAGTGATCAATATGAAGCGATCTCGAGTGTGTCTGTGCTTCAGCTTAGGCCAGGACTTGCCCGCGCCAACTAGCAGCGAATCTGGCCTCAGCCTCAGCCTCAGCCAACGAACCTGGGCTATTGTCATTGTTTCCATATACCTACGTACATATATTCATTCCCCTGTGGAGAGATGTGCCTTGGTGACATTCGCATTGCTCTTCTCTCCCTCTCTGAGGTCTTGGACTCTATGTCTATTATTTCTCGTGGCTTAGTCAGTTTAACTTTACCCCCCTCCCCCTGCTCCCACTTTCCCTGCAGCCCTCCTCCTCCGTCGAACCATGTTCATCGTGAATACCATTGTGCAGCACCCATTTCTCAGAACAGGAGGCAAAAGAAAACAATTCCTTCAGTATAATATATACACACACACACACATATATATCTTTGTCTGTGCGTGTGTGTGTATTTCTTGTTTTTTCTTCTTTTTGATTTTTTTGTTTTGGTTTTGTTTTTGTCCTTTCTGCATTGTGTCCATAAATATGTATGTATGTGTGTATGTATGTATATTTACAGTGCATTAATTCGTTTTATTATTACTTTTTACTCTTACTCTTTCTACTTATCCTCGTCTCTTCCTCTTCCTATTTTGTAAATCCTCATTGTGTGCCCAGCTTGCTTATGAATTTGTGGATTCAAATGTTCGTCTCCCTTGGCATTTAGTTGTTGTTGTTGTTGCTTTCTGTTGCAGCGTCTTAAGTCCAAATAATAGGGACGATGTCTGTGTGCGCTTGAGTGTGTGTGTGTGTGTGTGTGTGTGTGTGTGTGTGTGTGCACATTCAATCTGGCACTCACCATTCATTGCAAATAGAGGGCGATTGTGACAGCCAACAACAAGCTGTGCATGCTTGTATGTATGCATGAGTGTCTGTATGTATGAATATATTAATATATATACATATATATATATGTGTGTGTGTGTGTGTCTGTCTGTGTGCATGCATTAGTTTATGCCATAATCAATCGCAGAAAGTAGCCTTATTCTTGTCTTACTCGCGCCGTACTCCATCCATGACACGCACTTATGCCTGCACACATATACAACTACACACACACATGCATACATATGCTTGTGTACATATTCACACATTAATAAATGATGAATCGCCTACTGATTCCGCGCGTGGTTGGGTCTATTTGGCTGAACGTGCAGTATGCAGAGGCGCAACTAGGTGTCCAGATACTGATTGTCTACATATGTATATACTCTTGATACTATATATACATATGCCTACACTATATATAGAACTGTTCCAATATGAATATGATTTTCAATAAGATAAGATTATTGTATAACAGTAAATGTTATTATAGTACAATAATATTTAAGTTTATCAACCAGTTATAGACCAATTCCAGATATAGGGTATCAGCTAGTCGGGCAACGGACATGCCCAGACATATGTTACGCATAATTATCTACACATGCACAAATATTGTTCCTGCCTTCGTGCACAGAGAGCACCAACACACATACATGTGTACATTCACACGTATAGGTATGTGTGTGTGTGTGTGAAGGGTGCTTTCAGAACGCGGCATTTTGGTAGCTTTGAATAACGTGGAAGAACTTGAAAGGGAAACAACGAAACAATGGACTCACACTTTTTGCGATGTTCCTGTTCTTGTGCTGGGCCAAGGGTATCCTTTGTAGGTGCGGGGCCCCATGCCGTGACCTCTTTGTTTGTACATGTATATATATGTATATGTACATACATATGTATGTGCAAGTGTGTGTGGGACAATAATTCATTAACATATTCATGCGTTGGCAATGCGATTCGCGACAATTTTAATGAGCGTAAAGCGAGGAGGCTAAAATAAATGATATTTATTGTTATTGTTTTGCCCAAATTGGTATTCGACTTTGTCCACCGAGAGAATTTTGAAAACAGTTCATCACGGCCTTAGACAGGGATTGGGGCTTCCTTTTTTCCCGACTGTCCCCATTGCCCGTATCGATCCATTGATCTTACCGAAATGAATGATTGCGAAGAGCTTTTGTCCGAGCGAAAGGAGGACTCAAGCAGCAAAAACAAATGAACGCGGCCAAAAACATGCACACACACACGCGTACGAGTGTGTGTGTGTGTGTATTGGATTTATTTATGCATAAAAAAACCACTACAGCCATAAAATGGTGAAAACAATGCATGTTCTCGATGGCCCCTCGTCTCCTGGCGGCGGCCAAAGCGGACAGCAAGTGACACTTTTGTTTTATATTCGCAACTTTTTATGCTGAATCGGAGAACAAAGGAGATTTCTTAGTAAAAACCTTCACACACACACACACACACACACACACACACAGGGAGGGAGACACACACGCACCAGGCACACAGCGATTTGTATTGTACTTTGAGGTACTTAGCTCCCATTGCCAGCTGCATGCGCCTGCAAAGCTCCACATGCGTCTGTAGGTATCTCAGAGTATGTATTTAGGATAGTCTAGTGCGTGCGTGGCTATAGAATAGGACGATCGACAACTTTTAATCACTTTCAGAAGTCAAATTGGAATCAAAAGATATTTAACATGTTGGAAAGAAAGAGATTCCATCTGAGACCACTAGCTGGCTTAGGGAGCTAGCTAGTGGCACTACCTGAAGGCTTGGACATATATAGCTAAATCCTCCGATGGCAGAGCGCTTGCCATACGCTGGGCAGCTGTAGGAAGCGCTGATTTACATACATAGCTCTGATCGGAGTTGAGCCCATAGGACATAGACCTAAACTGAACGCTTCCACACAATTTCTACGCTGCGCGCAGAAATGAAAAGTTCAGTGCCTCCTTTGGCTGCATAAGAAAACAAAGGCAAGTCAAGGTTCTCTCCTCGTATTCAATTCTTCTGCACCTCTCCCCCTCTCCCCCTCTCCCTCTCCTCTTGCCCTTGACGCTTTTTGCCTTTTTACAACTGAATCTGCGGTAAGAGTAGTAATCTGTTTCAGTGTCTTGGTCTCTCTCTCTCTCTCTGTGTGTGTGTGTGTGTGTGTTGCACGTGCCTTGTTGTTGTACGTCTTTATTTCTGTGGAGTCGTTATCTGTTTTCATATTCCTCAACTGGTTTATATTGTGCGCTCGTCTTGCTTATGCACTACACCCACACACAAATTCCGTGATATATCAACCACCACCATCGAGTGGCATGCCGCTTTGACGTTGCCCCTGCCCCTGCCCCTGCCTCTGCCCCTTGCTTGTCGCTGGCTCGCGCTCGTATTTTGGTCGGTTTCACCGTCTGTTGCTGTCTCTGTGTCTGTGGCTGTGGCTGTGGCTGTGGCTGGTATGCAAAAAACCTCCGATCCACCTCACCTCCACTCCTATTCAGAGTATCACTTCGCTGTGCTCATCGCACTCATCAGCTTCGGTTTGGCTTGGCTTGGCTCGGTTTGGCCGGGTCTCGCTGCACTATCTCTCCTCTCGCTCTTCGCATTCCTCACTTCGGCGCGGCTGCACCCTCCTTGCATCCTGGCCTCCTTGCAGCAGTGGGCAGCCAGAGGTAGAATTGTGCGTCTTTTCATTACACCTTCGGTCCTCATAATTCCTGCTCTTTCTTGTTACTCTTTTGACGCCAATGCGATGCAATATGCCCTGCCCCCTCCAGCGCCCCACAATCATTTCGACTCCCCCATCTCGAGCATGGCCATTGCCATTCGGTCGCTGCTCTGCGCTGAGCCTTAGGAGTTCAATTAAATTTCAGTTGATCAGCAAGCCATGGTCCGAAGTTCGAATTAAATAGTCGAAAAATTATTTAATAATCAATTAAATATGAGAGTGGGCAGGGCAGTGGCAGACTTACTAGGTGTATATTCTTGATGAGGTTTATGTCGCTTCAGTCTCCCTGTCCGGCCCTTGTCCGTCCGTCCGTCATTTCGCTTTGCTACCATCGATAACAATCATAATAGCTTTACAGGGTATATCCCTGTCCAGGATGTCTGCTAGTCGGGCGCTCCCGACTCACTTAATTGTTATTTATATGCTTTCAGCATTAATCATCAGTCACACACACAAGTGCTGTGTGTGTCTCCGTGTGTGCAACATGCAGATTTCATTTCACGGACAATGACTCTCCTGATAACAGCTATTAAATACTTACAGCAGTTGGCTTCAGCTTCGCCTCTGCTCTTTATACCCTGAACCCATTGACAATGGCAAATCAGGGTATAATGGGCTTGTTCAAATGTATGTAACAGGGAGAAGGGGGCGTGGCAGGCCCCATAGAGTATATGCACGTATTCCTGAGCTGAGTCAACTGACCCTGTCCGTCTGTCTGCCTATAAGACTTAGCGACCTTAGATCTAGTTTGTAGGTGCTTCTAAGGCTCTCGCAGAGTTGCAGCTGGAGCAACCAAATTTTGCATGTGGTTTCATGTATATTTTAGAGAATTTTTATTTAAATTCTTATTTTTATTTTTGGATACTACGTCCCTTGCAAAAAAGTATTATTTATGGGTTCAATGCTTTCGAGTGCATTTAGTCCGCGCACCTCTGAGGCCTAAGTGCAGCGTAGGCAAATTAGCACACATCTATACATCTGTATGTATATATATATATATATGCTCATATGCACTTAAATACATAAGGAATTTCTCGCTGTGCATTTAGATACACACAGTTATATGCTTATGTACGTGCTGCCATTGTCAACAATTGTTTGAATGCAAATTGCAGTTACATTGAGTGCACACACACACACACACACATATATATATATATATATATATATACTATACAAGAGCAACAACAACAACCTGATGACATGTGTGGGGGGAAGGGGGACACAGTCAGTTGGGCCTAGGCGCACGCACACACACACACGCACAGCGTATATTTAAGTTGTCATCAGAACCCCGTTGTCATTAAATAGCTATAAAGCATTTTGAAAACGCATTTCAGATAATTGCCAAGTAATTACACATTTTGATTGTTAGTGTCATTACTTCGTCTTCTTCTTCTTCGTCTTCTCGTTGCTCAGCGGACATTAAAATGTGTGGATAAATTCTGTGCGAATGCTAGGCATGCGGCATTACTCCCCCTATATGCGGGCACATGCATACCTATATGTTGAAGTCATCTGCGCCAGGCGATGCATTTGTGTCCAGTTCGTTTGCCTATAGAGCCATGGATTGCAAATTCAGATATCTTAGATGTCTCTCTCAACTCAGTTCTTGTAGATCTGCAAGTCTATTCACCAACATATGTTAGTATATATCTCTAGTATTGTCCCTGAACTCATTTAAAGGGGCAGACCCCATAAAGTATATATATTCCAGATCAGACAAGTAGAGTTGATTTAGCCCTGTCTTGGACGGACTGTCCGTCCGTTGTCTGTGTTTGAACGCGTCGATCTCAGAGCCTATAAGAGCAAAAGACTTGAAATTTTGTTGGGAAGTTCGTGAATAGCACGATTCTACCGAGATTGTTTCGATAACTATCTCCGTTTAAATGTTATCGATTATAATCGAAATCCATATTCAGTAATACAATTCTATCTCATTCATCTTTATAGCTAGAGTGTTGAAATTTAATTTTTAATTTTATGTGTGCTTAACACAATTTAGGTTTTTGTTAAATTTTGGATGCCTCGCACGTTTAGCCTCAAATTCACAAAACTGATATGGCAAATACATTATTAATTTTAATATTAATTATGTCTTCTTGCTTTCTTCTCCGTAGGACTCCAATAATGCTAACGACGGCTCTCCAATGTCCAGCTCTGATGTTGAAACTTTTAATGGCAAAATAGTTTACAATTTTGACGGCAGTGCGTTAATAATCGATACGGGCAATGCGACTGTTTCGTCTCACAGTGACCTAAGATCAAGCTGTGCCACGACGACACCTACAGCAGCAGCAGCAACGGCAGCGGGAAGACCAACAGCTACAGGCTCTGTACATGCACAGTCTACGAGAATAGAGAATCGGAGCAGGGCACAGGCTGACGCGGACATTGGAGTCGAGAGTGAGGACTTGGGATTGGATGGAAATTCCAGGGCGTGCAGCCATTTGAGTCCGAAGATTCATTCGTTTCGCGTGGTATCCGCGCAAGATGTCAGCAGCCACTGTCTGGATGCAATAAGTGCGTTTCAGACACACAATCACAAGCCGATATTGATGTGCTTCATATGCAAACTGTCCTTCGGCACAGTCAACTCATTCAGCTTGCATGCGAATAGCGAGCATCAACTGAGCCTGGTGGAGCTGGAGCAACAGCTATTGAATCGTGAATATTCGAGTGCGATCATTCAGCGTAATATGGATGAGAAGCCGCAAATCTCATTTCTTCAGCCATTGGATGTCAAGGATGCTCTCGAGATTGACGCTAACGATACTAAAAACATTCAGGATGAGCTATCCGGTGCGGGCCCGGCGTCGGCCTCGGGTTCCGGATCGGGCTCCGGCCGGTGCGAGAGCTCGAATGCTCAGGATGCCCTAGGTGATATTGAGATGGCGGAGCAGTTGCATAGTTTAGCAACAACTGTAAAATTTGGTTCCTTAAATTCAGTAACAATTAAGACTAATGATAAACCAGCTGCTTGTGCAACGGCATCGACCACATGCAGCTCCCCTGTAAATGCAGAGAGGTCGTCAGCGTCGCCGACCGATGCAGTCGAGATGTTGGCGGGCTCCATACGCTCTCCCACGCCTCCGGCCCCACCTCCTCCTCCTCCTCCGCCACTTCCTCCGGCTGCAGATCCACCTACTTCAGATGTGAAGTCTAGTACTGATAATATAGATAGCGATAAGTCAAATAAGCGAACCCAAAGGTCAAAGTCAGTTGCCTCTGTATGCGGCACTGACTCGCCTACTCTTCCGCAGCAGCAGCAGCAGCAGCAGCAACAGCTGCCTATGGATGAAAGCGCTGCAACACTAACAGCAGCCGACATACTACAGCAACATCTGCTTTCACTTCAGCAGCAGCAGCAGCAGCAGCAGCAGCAGCAGCAGCAGCAGCAGCATGTGGCAGGCGTTTATCCATCCTCGATACAGGCTCAAGCGCAGGCTCAGGCCCAACTAAGTTCCTTTCACGCTTCTCTCACTGCGTTGGCTAATGAGCAGAACGCGCGAGGCGTTAAGCTACTCACAGAATTTCTGCAGCAGCAGCTACAGCAACAGCAACAGAAGCACCTTCTGTTCCCCACCCACTGCTTGGAGCATCCCGACTATAAAGGCGTCGACTGCAAAACTTGCGAATTGATTGATATTCAACACCGAACTAAGTCGCCGGCTACACCCCAATCCCAATCCCAATCCCAATCCCAATCTCAATCGCAGACGCAAGCCCATACCCTCTGTCAGTCTCAGTCCCAGCCGCAGCCTCTGCGCTCGCCCAATGGAAGTATCTCAGCGTCTACGCCCATCTCGCCCACCGCCTCATCCGTCGGCACTGCGACAGCGTCCAGCTTCACAATTGGCGCCTGTTCCGACCACATCAATGGACGACCTCAAGGCGTGGATTGCGGCCGGTAAGTATCCACATTTTAGGCGATTACCATGTGAATATAAGTTAAAACTCTTATATAGTATATATAGTTGCACAGAAATACAGTTAGCATTTAATCACATCAACTTTTTTTTTGTTTTATGCGTGTTTCATTAAAATCACGATGGGATATAGCCCTGCCCGTTTGTCCGTCCGGCCGTCCGTCCGTCCGTAAACCACAAAGGATAGATATCGGAAATTTGAAATGTGTACTGCTGAATACCATATGCACTACGATTTGTTTCAAAATTTCGATAATTCATTCCGTTCCGTACCGTTCCGCCGATAAAGCTAGAGACTTCAAATTCACCGTATAGATACTTGTTATGAATACAACAATTTTTGGATTACGGTCACCACGCCCCCTTTGCCCAAAATTAAAAAAAAAGTAAATACTACGGACTTGTGCTTTCAGAAAACCCCACTATTTGATTAAGAATGTAAGCATTTAATTTGCAATAATATTGGTTTATTGCAGCTCAAGTTCAGTCGCTGCGTAAACTGCGCAGTTAGCAAAGCGCGTGCTTAAGCGCTCGCGTTTATGCGTGCGTATGAGTGTGTATGTGTTGCCTGCAATATATGTACGTATGTAAAAGAAGCATAGAATGTTCTTAGAGCTTAGGGTATCTGCTAGTCGAACAGTCCAGCTTAGAGCGGTCTTACTTGTTCTGTAGATATGACGGATATATATGGGATATATGCCAAAAACTATATATCTGGGCCTACAGCCTTTCTATATATTTTACCGGTTTGCAGCTAGCTCAAAACTTTATGCCAAACGTTATTTTTATGGGGTGTTGCGAATCTGCAATTCTCTGGAGCTGGCAGCGGGATCGGGACTGAATATTCTGCAGTCGTTAGTTTATTGTAAAAGAACTAAAGGAGTTTCGTCTTTGATTGATTTCGCTGACAAATGAATCTCGGCATCTACATACACATATGCTAGATATGTATATCTGTCCATCTGACGGTGCAAACGAAGAAACGGGGGATTATGAGGGCCCATTGAAGCATAATATTACCAATTTGTCCGTGAGAAGGCGTTTACTACCCAGTCGAAATATTTCGGTATATATGCATACAAATACATGACGATATGTATATGTGATGGGCGACTTGCGAAAAGGGGTTGATTGAGTTATGGTCCGGGCTATCGAGGCAGTTTTCGATATGGGCAACTTCAGGCACGTCTCTGCTGACAGCATAACGCAGTGCGAAAGGGGCTCATAGCACATAATAAGCGTAATTGTTGCTGCTGTTTGAACTTTGGTAGTGTGCAAAAGGGGTTTCCTTGCCGCCATCAAGCTATAGAATAACTCATTAGTCTAATTTCTGACATGATGAGAGGGCAAGAACTCGGTTTTGGCTGGGCCAGAGCTTGTGGATTGGTCCCAGCCACCAGCTTCCGTGTTACCTCGGGCTCTGTTCCGGCTGTTCATTTAAACGCAAATGAGCCTTGGGACATGTTCGTTCTAATTTGAGTATTCTCATTGATTGCATGAGGTTATATGAATGGGAACCCACCTTCGAGCCATACACCCGCCCCAACCCTAACTCACATATAAGAATACCAAATAAATATCGATTTATCTATCGATTTATTAAGCGCTGCAATTCTACTCATAATTCCAAGACAACTCGACAATCGGATATGGATCCATTCACATATGAGGATATTACTTCTCCCGCGGATCTCAACTTAAATCACAAACAATATTATTTAAACAATTATACGGGCTTATTTAAATGAGCCCATTGTCGACAAATGGGACTCTTAGCACCGAGATAAATATGAGGAAATGGTCGGACGCAGGCGGCACAACTAAAATAAATTAAACCAATTGCGCAGATTTCACTTAATAAATGAATATATATATAGATATATATATTTGTATGTATATGTACAGACTATATACGATATTCAGGTCTCTTGGATGCCATTCAAATTGCCGCAATTCACTGGGATCATAAAATTTCAACACTTTGTAGTACGTTATTCGCTCTGCTCTCTGCCATTGTGAATTACTTACTATTCCTATATGCGATACAGTTACAATAGAGTTGTGCGACTCAAATTCAAATTAAGTAATCATGGCACAAGCGTACAGAGACATAGGGAACGTACGCTCTGCGCTGAGATTGAAGCCCGTATAAATATAAATTAATTCTACTTATTTCAATTAACTGTATCCCAGCTCAATTCTCTCTTCAAGAGCATCTGTGTCAGTTTTGAGGTCCCATATATACGTGGGCTTATGTATACATGGAATTGAGAATTTCTTTTGTTGTTCTTGGTTTTGTTGAACTGTATGTAGCAGGAGGCGTGGCAGACCCTATAGAACATATATATTCTTGATCAGGGAGACAAGTCGAGTTGATTTAGCCCTGTCCGTGTGTCCGTCCATCCGTCCGCCCGACCATCCTATATGAGCTAAAGACTTGAACTTTTGTTTCGACCGAGACTCTTTAAAGAAATCGATTATTTTTCCGTCTTTTAATTTTCGATGGGCTCAGGGTAAAACAATTTGGTTGAACTACTGTTCTCTAGATATACGAAATTAATGTCAAGCCTTAATTTAAGTTTCTCTAATGCTTTGGATTTGTCCAATGTCCGTCTGGCTCTGTCTGTGACTGAGAATATATATAGAAGAATGTGGAACGAATATACTCGTTGCTTTCCTCCATTTACAAAGAGCAAGGATTGATTTGGTTAGACAAATAAGCAAATCTATAAATACTATGTTAAAATAAGAATTTTCAGCTTTACCCAGTGGGATCGGTAAAAATCCTGTGGCGCGGCAAAACTATTCGTTTTTGAACCAATTTCGAATTTTCACCGCGCTTGCCTAAGTATTAAAAGGTCGACTGTCTACATTCTTACTAGTTTTTACACCATTAACTGAGAACGAACCATGGAAATATTTTAATTCTGCATATGCTTTGATTTATATATATATATATCTAAATATATACTATATTTTAAACTTGCCTATTGTTCCAGCTGCGAAATGCTATTGAGCTCGGCTCGTCTTAACAGCGGCGTTCAAATGTCCACGCGCAACTCTTGCAAAACTCTCAAATGTCCGCAATGCAATTGGCACTACAAATACCAGGAAACATTGGAAATCCACATGCGGGAAAAGCATCCGGACGGAGAAAGCGCCTGTGGATACTGTTTAGCAGGTACGAAAGAGAGAAAGAGAGCGCTATCAACCTTATGTCTAATAATTTGATCAAACAAGCAAGCTCAGAACTACTATCTGTAAAGATAGAGGCTGCGGTTGAGCTGAGCTCTGTGGTAACTTTATTTATGGTCAAATTCTACCCTACTACCCGAATTATCTGTCTTCCAAACTAGATTTCATTAAGTGCAAGTCTAGATTGGAGAGTATCCTCGTAATTGTTGAAATTACGAGGTCAACAGAGTTGACCAATCCCTTTTCAGCGGAGACAGAAATCTAATCATGAAACATATATGAATAACCAATAATTATTGCAGGTCAACAGCACCCACGGCTGGCGCGTGGCGAATCCTACTCATGCGGCTATAAGCCATACCGGTGCGAGATATGCAACTATTCGACGACCACAAAGGGCAACCTATCGATACACATGCAGTCGGACAAGCACCTGAACAACATGCAGGAACTGAACAGTTCGCAGAATATGGTTGCTGTGGCAGCGGCAGCAGCTGCGGCCAGCGCCAAGCTAATGCTGCCCAGCCCAACGCCGAGCCAAGCAGCGCCGACACAGGCCGCAGCAGCCTCAGCGGCGAGTGTAGGTGCCTCGGCCAGTGCGAATTCTGTGCCAAGCAATGCATCAGCAGCGAAGGAGATGGCAACCACAACGACAACATTGTCATCGAACAAGCCAAAACCAACCTTTCGCTGCGACATTTGCAGCTACGAAACATCGGTGGCGCGCAATCTACGCATCCACATGACCAGCGAGAAGCATACGCACAACATGGCAGTCCTGCAAAATAATATTAAGCACATACAAGCATTGAACTATCTGCAGCAGCAGCAGCAACAGCAGCAGCAGCAGCAGCAGCCAGCAGTGGCTGCGGGCAATGCGAACAGCTATATGACAGCTGGGCCAGAGGTGGCCCTGGCTGATTTGGCTTATAATCAAGCGCTGATGATCCAGCTGCTGCAGCAGAATGCCCAGGCTCAGCAGCAACAGCTGCTGCCCTCCACGGCGAGCAAGTTGTCGCCAACGAACACAGGCTCGCCGGTTAGCACGCCCGAGCAGTTGCACGCAGCGTTTGCCACGTACTCGCCAAAGCCCATGAAGATGCCCACTGGAATCATGAATCTGGCGACCACAACCAGCGTTGAGCCAGAGGCGTTCGATGCGTACTCGGAGAGCCAGCCAGAGCTGTGGCCCACGGCACTATATAGTTGCCTGATCTGCGACTGCTACAGCACCAACGACATGGAGGAGTTGAACCAGCACTTGCTACTGGACCGATCGCGGCAACTGTCGAGCACGTCCACGGACATCATGGTTATACACAATAACAATTACATTTGTCGCTTGTGCAACTACAAGACCAATCTGAAAGCCAACTTCCAGCTCCACAGCAAGACGGACAAGCACTTGCAGAAGCTCAACTTTATCAATCACATACGTGAGGGCGGCCCACGGAACGAATACAAATTGCAGTATCAAACGCAGAGTACGGCGAATGTGGTGCAGTTGAAGTGCAATTGTTGCGACTTCCATACCAACTCCATACAGAAGTTGTCGCTGCACACGCAGCAGATGCGGCACGACACCATGCGCATGATCTTTCAGCATTTGCTGCACATTACGCAGAAGAGTCGCATGCATCGCTGCAACAGGGGCTCGCCAATGGCGATCCAATTCCAGCATGGCGAGCAGCAGGAGCTTCAACAGCAGCCATCGCCATCTCAATCCCAATCCCAATCAGCATCATCCACGAAGAAGTCCCTTTGCTGTCAACTCTGCAACTTTATTGCCAAAAATCTGCACGAGATGGTGCAGCACGTGAAGGGCTTGCGTCACATGCAGGTCGAGCAGTTCATTTGCCTACAGCGGCGCAGCGAGAATATCGAAATGCTGGGACTCAACGAGGTATTCAAGGTCACCGAGCAGATGCCGCCAGGCAACATTGAAGGTACGTCTTAAGCTAACCCCAGACACCCTGATATATATAAAGCTCTAATCCTAATGCCTGTGGAGAGATCAGATATAGCAGATATTGCTGCACGCAGTATCTGGCCAGAGATTGGTCAGTATTATAGTCGGAGTAATTAAAAGAAATTATAGAAATTAGCGGAATATATTGTGTGATGTGTAAGAGGAGCAGAAGAGATCGTCCAACGTCTGCCGGTGCCCAGAAAAGGTTTATAATTGTTCGAAATGAGTATCAAAGACCTAAAGAGCAAAACAATTACAAGCTAAGGGAACGAACTCCTTTTGAAATTGTACTCCAGAGCGAAGGAGGAAGGGAGAAGAGGCAGGAGGCCAGAGTGCTATTATCCATCATTGGAGTGAACGTAGATACCCTGTAGCTGTGTGCGTTTGGCTGGTGGGTGTACGCTGTGCACAGTGAGAATGCGCAATACCAAATCCATTTTTGTGTTTTTTTTTTTCCCAGCTCTCGCTCTCTCTCTTTTTGTCTCTCCCTGTTTGGTTAGGGTTATAGTGCCTGTTGTTATTCTGTGGTTTAGGTGCTAAGCCTGCGGTTCGGGGCCTTGCACGATGCCGCAGCTGAGATATGGGAATATCACACTGTGTTTACCTGCGCTCGGGCAACGGCTAACTGCAGACTGCAAGCAATGAACTGAGATCGGGGCCTGGACGTGGAGCAAAGTGTGTGCTGTGCACGTCACTAATTGCAAATTCGATGGATACATATAATCGTTTTTGCATTCTTAAGTAATTTGTAATAATTTCCTCAAGGGTCAGCGTCAGCGTATAAATCTCAAAGCGCATATAAATCGGCAGAAGGCCAACACACACCAACACACACGCGCACAGACAAGAATTTACTTACCACAGCCATAGAGTAAGGGACAGAGGGAGTGAGTGAGAGAGCGTGGAGGGGAAAGCGGGGGAGCTTCGCCACAAGGACGATAATAATCGAACAATCGGGGAACCAAAAAAATAAAATCGAAGTGGAATCTCAGTTGTTAATGATGAGTTACGAATTCATCGCGTATTATGCCATACTTAAGTATTTGTGTTGTTGTTGTTGTACTGCGGACATGTGCGAAGGTAAAATAATAATAATAACAACACGCAGATTAGACCAATTAATATTTGAAACAAGCGAAGAAGCTGTCGCCGAGGGTGCCCGACTAGGAGATCCCCTGAACCTCGTTCGAATTTTCAATCAGTAGAGCCAGCTAGAGAACCTATGCTAAAGCAGCTGATAATGTGCATTGCTAAATATTATATATAAATAAAAGAATATTTTGGTGAAAAAAAATATCAGCAATAAAATAAAAGAAAAACTGACATCTCCGAAATTCTGAATGGAGCAAATAAACTAAAAAAGTCAAATAAAAAGCTGACTGCGCTGAGATTCGAACCTAGCGTGTCTATGATCGAGGCGCGTCACCTCTACCAACACCGCCACTGCACTTCGAGCGGTATTATAAAGTTAATCAACACCTAGTCATTCCAGCAGACTTCGATTGTATTTCTGATTTCTTAGAATTAATGTCTTAAAATGCTTTAGAGTTGGGTGCTGGGATGTGAACAAGTATTTCGCAGTCGGTAGCGTCCCAGTGGAACGTTCTTCCTTGTTGTTTAATAACTTCTGTGTGACTTAGTGGATTTTAAGGAAATTGTCAGCATATGATCAACATTGAATGTTTACAATGTTATAATAATATTAAAACTCGTTCACATATAACCTCTAATTGCAACTGAACTCTAATTTTAAGAAGTTGGTAAAGTTTGGTGCCGGTATCCAAAATTTAACAAAAATCATTGTTCTATAAAACTCCTATAAAACTGGATTTAAAATTTCGAGATTCTAGCTCCAAAGACGTAGGATATCATTTAATAACTGAATCATTTTTAATCGATAACAATAAAATGGGAATTGTTTAGGTTAAACTCGATCTTCGAGGGCCCTCTCTCTATTGCATTCCCTGTTTTGGCTACATCAAGCATATTAATATATATGTTTCTCAGTCTGTATTTAAGAAGAATAAAATTCTTTTTAACAAGTAAGAACGTTGTAGTCGGGCGGCTCCGACTACGGAATACTCATCCACAGCTACAGCCCATTGCAAGATATTGATTTCCCCGATTTGCCATACCCCCATTGGTTTACATATATATGTAATATTTAGCAAACCATTCGCTTTTGTGAATGGGCATAAAGAGAAATAAACTTAGTCATCCTTAAATCCGTTGCGGGTATTGTGCAGTCGGTTGCGCTCGCCTGAAAAAATTCTTGGTATCTGGGGTCTTTTTTTGTTGTCGGCTTTTTAATTCGATGCAATCAAGCTGTATGGAAATTGCTTTGAAATTGGTAATGGAATTTGAAATATATTCGCATTTGGTCCGTATCACAACGGCTGCACCCTTGCTTGCAATTAACTGTACGCAGCTGAGACCAACTTCGACTCCAACACCAGCACCAATACCAGTTGAAGTTGGAGTCGGAGATGAAGACGAAGTCAGATTGAAGCTAGTATGGGTGCTGGCTGCTGGGCGCTCGACTCGAAATTCTGGCTCTCTTCATTCTCGATTTCTTCTCCTTCATGACTGTGAATCTGTTGTGCGTTTCGCTTTTGTTGTGGTCGTTCCTATTATCAAAGGCATTGATTAGCCAAAGGGGTTTCTTACACGATTGTTAATCAGTACGTTAAAAAAGCATATGCTTCGTCGTCGTCGTCGTATATATATATGTATATATGTATATATGTGTGCGGCAGGTCAATGACTAACTTACACTGCTGGTCAATAGGTTAGACACACCGGTACTTGCTTTAAAATTTGCTTTATAACATTTATTTGTAAAACAATCGAAACAACAGTTATATACGACAAGTATGAAAGCTCTAGTCGAAACTGGTCGACTACGAGATACCGTGAACCAAGCGAAGAACCGCTATTCCACTCATTCAACCATTCTTTTATATGTAGTAGTATGTATTTATACGAAGCACAAGGCTCTAGTATTTTAAATGAGTGTTTTGAAAATTTTGGGCGAAGGAGGCGTGGCATCAAAAATTTAACAAAAATCAAAATTGTATTAAACACACATAAAACTAAAGAACAAATTTGAACACTCTAGCTATAAAGATGAGTTAGCTAGAATTTTATAGCTGAATATCGATTTAGATTTTAATCGATAACATTAAAACGGGATGAGTTATCGAAATTTTAATAAAAATTTCAAGTCTCTAGTTCTTATGGATGCTGGGATCGACGCGTTCACATATACGGACAGACGGACAGCGCTAAATCGACTAGTCTTGTCTCCCTGATCAAGAATATATATACTTTATGGGGTCGGCCATGCCTCCTTCTTTCTGTTACATACATTGTGTTGAAATGTATATACCCGATTTCCCATTTTCAATAGGCTCGGGGCTGAAAAACTTATTAAACATTTAATTTCCCATAATATAGGCATATGGGCTGCACCTAAGCTCAGTCATTGCGTAAACTGCGTAGTAAGCAGATCGCGTGCTTGTGTGTGCGTATATATGAGCATATTTATGTATGTGTTGCTTGTAATGTGCATATAGATATATAAAAGAAACGTTGAATGTGCGGCATAGCGGCTCTTCGCAGTGTTTAGGGCATCCCTAAGCGTTTTCAATAATGTTATGGTCTGCAGAATATGGAATATGAAACAAACGACTTTTATACTCAAAATTTATAAATAGGAGCCAGAAGAGTTCATATAGCTTCGGACACAACTTCAACACAGCTGCGCTTACAGATCATCTTCTGAGCTATAACAAGTAAATCTATTGATCCATAAACCTGCTGGCATCCCACTTCTTGAGTCCACCTATGGACGGCGGCTCACCTTTTCGCAAATCATAATAGGAACTCATCACAGAAATCTAAATTAAAACTGTTTTCACCAGTAAAAACAACCGAATACCAATCAAATTAACGTGTATTCGCTCGCATATTAAAGCTCTTTTTCTTTGTGTGTAGTATACAGAGGTGGATGGCTCTTGTATATGGTATATGGGTATGTTTGCAACGGCTTATTCCTTAGTCTTAACTGCTGACTTGCTCGAATGTAAAGCAAATTGAACAGTTTTACGTACATGATGAGGGTATACACGAGCATATATTCCAAATTGCAAGTCTCTAGCTTCATACGGAAAGACGGACGGACAGCAAGACGGACATTGTACAAAACCAACATACTTATTTCATTTTATAAATTAGTAGAAACAGTGGATTCTAAGGGTAGGGGTGCGGAATTTAGGGTATTTCTTTATCTTTTTCTCATACATTGAATTCCTATTCTCTGATTGCAGACTCAAGCCTCGATTGTGGTCTTAATTTGGCAACGACAGCTTCTGTCAGTGCAGTGACAGACATGGGCTTTGGATCATCCACGGATGGCAATATATTCTCTCCGGCCTCTGTCTCCAGCTGCGCAACATCATGTGGTAAGGCACAGGCCCGCAACCCTTCCCCGTTGTCATCGAGCACGCCACTCGAGCTGGGTGCCAGCAGTGCATCGACGACAATTTTCAAATGTAATATCTGCGAATATTTTGCGCAATCGAAAAAGGATATGGAAGGACACATCGAGGCTGTTCACCCCAGTGCTGAGATAGATGATTATATTAGCATACCGACAAACACGGCTGCTCTGCAAGCTTTTCAAACTGCCGTCGCAGCTGCTGCACTCGCTGCCGTCCAGCGTTGTAATGCCACGCCCACTTCGACGCCAACGCCAACGCCAACGCCTACGACGCCAGATGGACTTGGCATTGGCATAGACATGGATGATTGCCCCATTGAAATAAAACGCGAACGTTTCGACGACAACGATAAGACGATTAGAGCTGAACCTAAGGATAACAGCAGCGCAAACGAAAAGCTGCCCCAATCGGGTGTTTCGTGTCCACTCTGCCTGGAGAGCGGATATAGCGAGAAATCGTCGCTGGAAGCGCATCTAATGAGTGTGCACAGTGTGACGCGAGATGGTCTTGCTCGTCTCTTACAGCTGGTCAATCACAAGGCGTGGCGTCCTGTCAAGAATACCGATTCGACGACTGACGATATCAAAAGAGCGATGACCGATGCCTCCTCTAGCACAGGTATGACAACGGGCGTTATGCAGGGCTTGGCGTGCCAGCAATGCGAGTCGAACTTCAAACACGAAGAACAGCTACTGCAACATGCCCAACAAACGCAACATTATCCAATGCAAAACGGGGAGTACCTTTGCCTGCTGGTAAACCATGCTGGTCGTCCGTGCTATTTGTCTTTTGCCACCTTGTCCCTAATGATTGGACACTTCAAGGACTCGCACATGAGTCTGGTCATCTCAGAGCGGCACGTCTACAAATACCGCTGCAAGCAATGCTCGCTGGCATTTAAGACACAGGAGAAGCTTACCGCCCACATGCTCTACCACAGCATGCGTGATGCAACGAAGTGTTCACTCTGCCAACGGAGTTTCCGCAGCACTCAAGCACTGCAAAAGCACATGGAGCAAGCGCATTCAGCCGAATGTACGGCTGTCACGAGCAGCAGTCCTAGAGATATGTCGCCCAGTCCCTCCTATGGCGCCATCGAAATGGACAAGCTGCCAGCAGAATCGAATGTTTTTGACTTTACTACAACACGATCCAGCGAAACAAGTAAGTTCTCAGAAGGCTTTACCTATTTCCTGTGGAAATATGCTATTTGGGGTACAATAGTATTTGAAAACTATCTTCTTAAGGGCACCTCAAGAAAGTATCTATATTCTTTACCAGGATCAATCAATCAATCTATCTATGTGTGTCTGTCTGTCCAATATCGGAACCTTAATGAGCTTCAGAGACTTCCACATTTAAGTTTTTTTTTTTTTTTAATGAGGACGATGATCAGGCTGTTGAAGGACAATCTGCAAATCAAATTTGGAGCTATATATATATTCCCTAACTTATACCACATATTTTGAATACTACCTCCTCCACAATCCCGAACTAATTAGTCCCAGTTGCTCATCAATAAGTAAAGGATATCTCCTAGTCCTAGTTTGAATGTTGCTCCTCCTAATAGGAAAGTGATTTTAAGCCATATTTTATTTTCTTCAGTTGCTAGAACGAATGAGACTGGAGTAAAGCAGTCGCCGCAGCGCTCGAGTTCGCCATTTCACTTAGCCGCACAATCGAAGGAAGCAGCTACCAGCTCACAGTTGATGTCGCCAAATGCGTTGGAGGAGACTTCGCCAACGGAGCAGCAACAGCATTATGCAGTGCTAACTGCAGCGCTGCTCAAGCAACAGCAGCAGCAGCAGCAAGAGGCGCCAGATGCACAGCAGCTGGCAATGTCAAGTAGTGAGCTGCATCAGCTGCAGGTACAGGCGCAACAGGACAAGGCTCTTCAGCAACAGCAGCAGCACCAAGCTCCATTTGTTAATGTAAATCTGCAGTCTTTTCAAGGACTTCAGAGTATACAGAGCTTGCAGCAAATACAGCAACAATTGAATGCCTCGGCCGCGGGCTCGGGGATGCCCATTAATCCGGTGGATATGCTCAATTTAATGCAATTCCACCATTTGATGTCACTCAATTTTATGAACCTGGCACCGCCATTAATCTTTGGAAGCAATGCTACAGCTGGAGCTGCTGGAGCAGCTGGAGCAGGATTAGCTAGTGGCGTGAGTGGAGTCCAGAACAATGGCATTGCTTCAGTCTCAACAGCTGCAGCTCTTAGCTCTGAGCGTCAGTCAAAGTGCTCAAGTGGTACAGCAGGCGGCAGCCTGGCAAGTGATGCCTCCAACATGAATATAATTCCGACCAACAACAATCAGGTAAGACCCAAGCGAATCTTCAAATCTCTCTCTCTCTAATTAAAATACAATTTTGAAACAGCAACAACTGAGCAGCAATCAGAAACGCGCTCGCACACGCATTACAGACGATCAGCTAAAGATATTGAGAGCCCATTTCGACATAAACAATTCGCCCAGCGAGGAAAGTATCATGGAAATGTCGCAGAAAGCAAATTTGCCAATGAAGGTAGTTATTTAATAATAGTAGATTATCGACAATTTTAAGATTTGTGTATATATATATATACTTGCTTTGAGTGCGGCGAGGCTCTGTCTGTCTGCCCGTTTTACTTGTATGTGTTGCTAGCAATATATGTATGCAAATGTAAGCTAAGCATAGAATATTTGAAGTATCGACACCTCGCAGGGCTCAGGGTATCCTTATTCCTCCCTTCCGCATCTCCCTCATCCCTCGTGCCGCCCTTCCATCCTCCCCACCACAGCTCCCGCTCTCCACTATCAATCTCGCGTGCCCAGTTACATTGCCTAATCTAAAATTATACTAAAGCGAGAGAGATGATTAGATTTTGATGAATATTATTATATATTTAAAGGTTGTAAAGCACTGGTTCCGCAACACGTTGTTTAAGGAGAGGCAGCGAAACAAGGACTCGCCATACAATTTCAATAATCCGCCATCAACAACTCTAAATCTAGAGGAATACGAACGTACTGGACAGGCAAAGGTGACCACGTTATCTCTAGCAGATAATCCAATCGCCTCATTGAGCACATCGACAACATCGACAGCAGCTACAGGCACAGCAGCCACCAGCAACTTGATAGCTACAACATCGTTGTCAGGCGCAGCGGCAACGGCAACCAATCTAAGTAGCAATATAAGTGATTTTTTTAAAACGCAAGTTGTGGATATGATGCACACCCAACCGGTAGCTGAGCAAGAAAATCCATTGCCATTGGAGGTGCAAATCAAATCTGAGCCACACGACGACAATCTTGACTTCTTTCAAAAAAATCAATGCCAGCAGAAGCAGCAGCAGGAGCAGGTGTTTGAGTTTCTGAACCAACAACAACAGATGGAGACTGCGGAGTCATTGATGCCCCGCCATAACGTGGATATTATGCATGATAGCTCAATGCAGCAGCTACCAACCGGACACTATCAAAATCAGCAGCAACAGCAACAGCAGCAACAGCAGCACCAACAGCAGCAGCAGCAACAGAACATTTGCTTTGAAACGAAGTCAGAGAGTGGAAGTTCAGATGTGCTATCAAGACCGCCAACACCGAATAGCGTTGCAGCCAGCAATCTATATAGCAGCATGAACGATTTACTAAGTCAGCAGCTGGAGAATATTGGCAGCAATATGGGACCACCCAAGAAATTGCAAATATCTGGTAAATCATTTGAGAAGCTAGCGGGCACGAGCTCATCATCGACGGACCGTCCGTCAACAACCGTTTGCTTAGAGAGCAACTCGTCGAATTCATCGAATTCATCATCCTCAACATCCGGCGGGAAGCGTGCGAATCGCACACGTTTCACGGACTACCAAATAAAGGTGTTGCAGGAGTTTTTCGAAAACAATTCGTACCCTAAAGACAGTGATTTGGAGTATCTAAGCAAGTTGCTGCTTCTATCGCCAAGGGTAATTGTAGTCTGGTTTCAGAATGCACGGCAGAAGCAACGTAAGATTTACGAGAATCAGCCAAACAATTCCCTGTACGAAAGTGAGGAGACTAAGAAGCAGAACATCAATTATGCCTGTAAGAAGTGTAGTTTAATATTCCAGCGCTACTACGAACTGATTCGACATCAGAAGAATCACTGCTTCAAGGAAGAGAACAACAAAAAGTCGGCCAAGGCTCAGATTGCAGCTGCACAAATCGCTCACAATCTTAGTTCGGAGGATTCGAATTCGTCCATGGATATACATAATCATCAGGCACCGGGGAGCCTGGGCCAAAATGTGGCAGCAGCCGTTGCCGTTGCTGCTGCCGCTGCAGCAGTGCACTCCGCACACTCGGCGCATTCAAGCTCGCAGCCATTCGGCTCGTCTCCGTCGCCACAGCACCTTTTTAGCAAGGCGTCATCGCTAACCGACTTCAGTCCATCGACAACGCCAACGCCGCCGCAGAGGGAGCGTAGCAATAGTCTTGATCAACAACGGCTGCCAAAATTTGATTGTGAGAAGTGTGAAATGCAGTTCAACCAATTGGATTTATTGCGTGAGCATCAGCTTATGCATTTGATGAGCCCGGCTCTATTTCCTGCTAGCGGCCATCAGCCGTCAGGTCAGTCCGAAGCTGCTTATGGTCCGTTTGGCAGCATATTACAGGGATTGCAGCAAGCTGCTCAGCAACAGCAGCAGCAACAGCAACAACAGCCGCCAGCAAAGAAGAGAAAATGCTCTGAAAGCTCATCAAATGCTGAGGAAGTATCAATGGGAGAGTGTGAGACTACACAAAAAAAATACGAGTTCCTATACCAATATTTTATGCAGAATGAAGCCAATGCAGAGCTGAAACAGCAATTTCTACTACAACAACAACAGCAGCAGCAGCAGGGAAATGAAACAGATTTGGAGTTGGAGTTCTTGAGCAATTTCTATCAGCAAAGTGAACTGAAGAAGGTTAATAGCTATGATTTTTTATTGCAATATTATCGCAAAAATGAGGATTCTCTGAAGAAACACAATCAGCAATTGTCGTTTAGCTCCAGCAAGAAGCCAACAATTGAATTTTTACTACAGTACTATCAGCTAAATGAGTCGAAGAAGTTTTTTCAGTTAGCTGCCTCGCCCCAAATAAAGTCTCGGCCGTCGTCGCAGCAGCCGAACGCGACGGCGGATGAACCAAACAATATAATCGGCGCAGAGGAGCAGCATCAGCTGAAAGAGAAAAAGGTTAAAATTGAGCAAACTGAGAATCTGGAAGAGGAGCAGGAGAATAGAATGGAGCCAGTAGGTCAAGGTTGTCCAAGTGACTCGAATGATCTGCTGACGGCTGATGAGAAGCTCAATAACAATCATATCAACATCAATATCAATGTAACTCAAGGTATCCTAAGCAGAGATACAAAGGAAAATGATATTGTTGAGAATCGTGACAAGTTGGAGCAACTGAACAATTCGAATGAGGCAATCAATGGCGACAAACAGAAGTTGCCCAATGATAAGCCGCAGTATTTTCAAAATCTTGAAGACTTCCTCGACGCCACTATGATTGAGAATAATTCACAAATGCTAACATTCAATGACGACGATAATCCAAGTCCCAAAGTAGAGAGTGTCAAAGTCAACAATTGCTTGCCTTTGGACACTGCTTCAGTACAGCTCAGCGCTCCATCCAAGCAAAACAAACGGCTGAGAACAACAATACTTCCAGATCAATTGAACTTCCTGTATGAGTGCTACCAAACCGAGTCCAATCCCAGCCGTAAAATGCTTGAGGAGATTTCCAAAAAAGTCAATCTTAAAAAACGTGTCGTGCAAGTAAGTATATCTAAGTATATATACATTCCTATGTAAATAAAATTAAGGCTAGTGTATTACCGAAAAGAAACAATATTGCAACTCCACAACCGTGTTAGCCCCAAAGAGAGTGCCAAGATGGCAAACTGAGTCTATCTAGACTTTCCGTTTATCTGTCCGTTTTTATATCCTTTTAGTTAACATTATTGAATTGGATCTCCATCATTATTTACTATGACATTTTCTTAGTTTATCTTTACTTTTTTTTTACTCTGAACCCATTGCATAATGTAAATGTATATATTCCTGATCAGGATGACAAGCTGAGTCGATTAAGCCATGTACCTCTGTTCGTCTGTCCGTCCGTGTGAACGTAACGATCTCGCAAACCACTAAAGCTTGAGATCTGAAATTTGAAATGTATTTATACCATGCGCAGTACGAGTTTGTTTTAAAAAATCGATAGCTCATCCTCCCGTTTCGATAAAAATCGATATCTTAACTTCGTTATTCGTAATTTAAGAAAGTCCCAAAAAAAGTTATAAAATATTTCATATTCAAAAATATTGGAATATTATCGCTGCGTAAACTGGGCAGTTAGCAAACCGCGTTGTGCTTACGTACGTAAGCGGGCGTATGTGTTGCTGCAATATATACATATTTAAAATAAGCATCATACATTTGGAATATCGGCTCTTTGTTGGGTTCAGGGTATCTCCTAGTCGAGCACTCTCGACTAGACCACACTTACTTGTTCATTTTACGTTTTATTAAAATTTTTTGTTTGCTTTCTTTTATTTTTTAAACATTTTTTTTAGTGAAATTTCATTAGAATTTATTCAGAAGCCAAGTGGAACTGAAAGAACAAAACTTCGAACTGTGTACTAAAATTCCAACTCAGTTAAAAAGTAAACCAAATCAAATTTAACGCAAAGTAACGCCCCCACATATTAGAACGACGTCTATATTCTAAATGGGAAGTGAAGATCTATCTGATATTTAATATCGCATGTCTGCAGCACTGGAGTAAGATTTTCTATTTTACATACGTTTAAGCAAATTTACTACTAATTTAAAGGAGATCGACTGGTTATTACAAAGGGCTTCCGCCCATTGATAAAAACTGGAAGTATCAGTGTATGTTGGTTTTGTGAGTGTATGTAACGGGTAATAGAAGGCGTGGCAGACCACAGGACGACCAGATGAGTTAATCCGTCTCCGCATATCCGTCCGTATAAACTCAGTCTTCAGTACACGCTTAACCTTGTTGTCTATAAGAAATCGATATCGAGGAAGCACAGCTCCATGCTCTATGACGAATACAGAGAATAGGAGTATTTACTGAAAAACAATATCTACTTCGATCACAGAATCGCTTGATTGAAACAGCAGTTCTGCTCAGGGTACAGGCTATATTTGAATATACTTATTAACCCTGAATGAAAATGGTAAATCAGGTATGCAACATACAGAAAAAGGCGTCGCAGACCACATAGATTATATACAATATGCAATATGACTCTATCGACTCTATTGTTCGATAACTTATCCCATTTCGTTGCTATTGTCTTCCTATTTGGTATATATCTATGTATATATTTCTATATACAGATTTTAATATGCTAAATATTATATATATAAATAAAAGAATATTTGAGTCAAAAAAATAAATATAAATAATAAAATAAAGGAAAACCTGGCATCTCCGCTGTGGGATTCGAACCCAGGCCTATGTACATAACATCGGGCATCACTACGACGTTGCCACATAATATTTTCAATGCAATGCAGGGCAATTCTCGGTGGTGCCACTAAATTAAAAAGGGTCAAGAAACAAAGGAAAAGGTCACTGCGCCGGTATTTGAACCTAGCGTTTCTAGGATCGATGCGCGTCACTTCTACTAACACCGCCACTGCACTTCGAGCCGAACCAAGACTTAACACCTACCGACCGACTGCAACGTTCGTACTTGTTCAAAATTGATTTAGTCTGCTAGATATTTTTAGAGAGGGAAGAGAAGATTTACTTAGTAGATTACACTTTTTAAATGGGTATTATGTAGACGGACTGAAATATTTTTGCTTTTTTCTATGACTTTAAGATTTCCGAGTTGGACATTTGCACAATATACGTTGAGATAAGATTGGTATAAAGTTTGCTAAAATAGTTATATAATGTTTGTAGTTGCTATTCGACTGTTGATTAATTCGGCTGCTTTCGTAATGGACTTTCAGGTTTGGTTTCAAAACTCACGGGCTAAAGATAAGAAATCAAGGAACCAACGACAATATGCGCACATTTCGGATGACAACAACAGTTTTGACGGATCCAGTGGCAAGGAGGCTGGCAACAGCAATAACAGCAACAATGGATGCGGTGGCGGCATCAAGTCAAGCAAATCTCTAGCGTCGAGCATAGAGGCCAACGATCAGCAGCTGCAAGACTGCCAACTATGCCAAATACCACAGGTAAATATGCATAAACATGCATTCAGCGTCGAGCATATCTGCAAGATGAAGGAAGTGCTTGAGCACACCAGCGAGTTCTATGCCCACAGCAATGCTAGTGGCAGTGACAACGACAACGAATGCGACAGGGATAGAGAGAAGCGTTTCTATAGCCTCTCGAAAGCATTTCTACTGCAGCATGTTGTATCTAATGCGAGCAATAAAATTGCACCCACCTCATCAAATGGGCAACTGGAGGATGATAAAAATTGCTTATTGAACTATGATCCAAGTGCATTGGGGACGGCTGCCAATGATTTGACGGACGGGCGACCGGTGACAACGGCAGCGGGTCATCGTCATTTGGCCGGGGACATTGCCGTATCCGTAAAAGACAACGACATCGATATGCTAGAGGCGGGAAGAAAGAATTCTTCAGCCAACCGGGATCTGATGGAACAACTATTCAATCGCAATCACATCACTGGTAAGATTTGCGAAATCACATGGATCGCCCCAGCGGAATTATAAATTATATTACTATTATTATATTATATATTTTATTTGAATTCGCTGTTTTTATGATTTAAGTGTTTCTCGAGTATGATTTCGCGATGTGCACCGCGGTTTTGTTTCGTTTTCTTATCATTTCAACACTAGTTTTATTATTTTTATTGAATTAGGTATATGATGTACGCAGACTATATCAGAGAAGGCACGTATGGATGTATATGCGCATGCATATTAATACATACATGTGCATGCATGCTCAGATGTGGCATGCATGTGTGACATACGGTGCTCAAATCGTGGTTTGCAAGTTCGCACAAACGATTTATGCGCATGTATGCCAAAATATACTTATACATGCTTGCTCGGGATTCCTGACAGCTCCCATTATAAGTTTTAAGAAATGTACACTAAAGTACACCCGACCATATATGTACATATGTATATGTAGTTTATTTATTAGGCTTCTTAATTTTTAGTTACATGTATGATATGTATGTACATGTATGTATGTGTGCCCAACGATGTAGCATTATATATACATTCGCAGAACGTAATGTCAAAGACTAAACAAAAATTGATTTTAAAGACGAAAATGGATTAGCTAGATAATAAACTATATATTTGCATATGCCTCGCAATTTCTTATTCACCATGGATATGTATTTAGTATTTACGCATGATATGCATACAAAACTGATAATTAAGTTGTCTTAAGCATCAATTAATTAAGAAAAAGCTATACAAAAAAGCTAGTAATATCTCTAATGAACCAGGAAACACAATCTTCCAGTTTACACTCAACACTAAAAGTGCTTTAGCTTATATATTTATACATGTATTTATATTTTTCTACAAATGAAATATGTGTCTAATTCCTGATTGATAGCCTAAGTAGTGTACATACCTCAACGAAATCACAATATGAACAAAACAACTTCTATTAGAAACTCGAATTATTATAATTTCTTTAAGTCTGTACAAAAAAAATAAATCCTTTTTTGACTAAAAACTGTCAAATTTTATTTTTTCAATTAATTTTGTAATTTTGTTTGTTTTTGTTAATCTAAATTTGTTTGAATACTGTATACCCTACTCATTAAAAATGTTCTAAAAAAGTTCTTAAGGAGACACACATATACATATGTATATACATATATATTAACAATTAACTCCAACATTTATTAATGGTAGAGGGTATGCAAGTCGGGCATATACGACTTGAACTCAAAAAACATCGGTATGATGTAGTAAAAAATTCTTTTCTGAACAGTTATAGGTGGAAAATAGTTTGGAATACTTTCGTTAATCGACTTGATATGACTTGTGAGGTAAGTAACCCTTCTTATGTATGTATGTACATACATTTATGTATATTTAAGATTATTGTGTACGATTCCCATTTATTCATTTACAGAAATCAAATCGTTTCTCATTAACAATTTGACGTAACCAGAAAGCAGAGAGGAAGAGATGAAAGATGTCAAAACATTATTAAATGACAACTAACAAATTATATATATATATATATATATATATATATATATATATATATATATATATATATATATATATATATATATATATATATATATATATATATATATATATATATATTAACATACTATATGAAAACTTGAAAGTTCCTATTTTAAAGAAATTTAATGCGACTAAATTTAAAGAGATTACATTAATATTTAATATAAGGATTACATAACTATACGGAAGTGTTCCTAACTATTCAAAAAAAAAAAAAAAAAAAAACAACAAAATTTATATATATACATATATAAAGACACTCGCACACATATATATACGTAGAAATAATCTTATCATTAATTATTATCTAATTATCAAAAATGGAGAAAAAATGATAAAAAAAAAGACACAAAAAAAGAGAATAATCAGAGAATTACGCAGATCTCTCGTTGTTTGCGGAGTTAGGAGTTAATTTACAATTCTGTTTTTTTACTATATACTTAGAGTAATACACACATATAAACAATCATATTACTCAAGTATATATATATATATATATATATATATATATATATATATATATATATATATATATATATATATATATATATATATATATATATTTATATTTATTTATTTATTTATCTCAAACAACTAGATGACGCGAGAAGAGAACCTTCGAATTAGAGAGATGCAAACTGAGTTCCTAGCATTATTTTGCTTTATGCCTTTATTTTCTATTTAAGATATATTAATAAAACAATATATAAATATATATTGAAAAAGAAACATCTGAACTACTCAGATACAAGTTCCGGCTTGTCGGAAAGATGAACAAATGGCATATGTATATACATATAAATATATATGTATAGGTATATATACACTAAAATGCTCAATATTTTGATGTCTACAATTTCCTAAATATATATATGTTTTAATTTGATTTGTATTTTCCTCTATTATCCCATAACATGATTTTCGAAAGTGTATTCAAAAGAAACAACATGCGTGCATGCGTGTATGCGTGTATGCGTGCATTCGCATGCAATAAGAAACTATTTTATAAAATGTGCCAATGCTGTATTTTCCCATGCATTCATACACACATACATATATCGTCGTATATATTCATATTGTACACATATACAGTTTCAGGCAATCAAAGTTGTGGCTCTCGCACTGGATCTTCTTAACTATAGTTCCGATTCCAGTGTACACGCGAGCAGATTACTCTAGCAAGAAACTAATATGAAACCTTTGCATTAGAGCTATAGATCTATCATTTTAAATATTTCAATTTACACCTTTCAAATCTAAGCTCCTCTATATGCTTTTCTAATTACCAGATAGTTCGACTGAGTTCTACTCTGTTATCCTGCTTACTATAACTAACTTCTGTAAATTTAGATGTGAGTCACAGACAGTTCGACAGTTACTTAAAAAACTGGTTGGCTTAAATCGTAAATACACATTTTCAGAGGATTTTAAACTGTTATCAATAATTATTCAGTTTTAATTGTATTTTTAAATGAATTCACTTAGGCCTCTTTGAATTGAGAATCATTGGAGAATCTATTTCACAATTAAATATAAATAAAGAGTTTTTATTTGTTTATCTATTTATTTTTGTATTTTCTACAACTTTTGTTATATATATTTTAAGCTTCCATGACAGTGTCAAATATTATACCGTTAAATGTTAACATTTTCATCTCAACATACATATATATATATATATATATATATATCTGTGCTTATGCGTTACCCGAAATGAAATGAAAAAGAGAAAAAACTCCGATCTGAAATCCTGTTGAAAAGAGCTAAAGAGAATATCTGTTGCCTATATATATATATATATATATATAGGCTGACTATATAGACGTTAGTCCGACTGTGCCACAATCCCTCAACGATCTCAACACTGTGAATTTGACTATGGGACGCAGTAGAAGTGAATGTTTATTAATCTCATCGGGATGCCATCTCTAGGCAGATTTCATGGTATCTTGCTGCAGGCACTGCCACCCACAGAAAAGGGACAGATATAATGTGTAATGTTACCCGAGAGTGGTCCAAAGATATGTTCTGTTGAGTTTCGCATAATGCAAGACAACTGTAAAACGCATTATTGCATTTGACATGATAAATTTAAAATTGTGAATGTGTGTAAGTGTATAATTCTCCAGAGGTGTATTTGAAGAATTTCAAAAATATATTTTACTATTGTAAACTCCATTATTAACAATTCTTAAATGTAAAATTTATCGTTGCTAAGTAATGAATAAATCCAAACATAGTTAATTTCAACTCCTTTTGTTACCTATGTGGGACAGACCTTTTAAAAATTTAGAAATGCCATATATATAAATATATAATATAATATATATATATATGTATGTATATATATTATATATATATATGAGAAATCGCATAAACTAAACAAATTTCTGAGTTTAAGAAACAAACTTTAAATTAAAAGTTCCTATAGCATTAAAAATAACTAATTCTTTAGCGATAAAAACGCACTAATATGCAAAAACTATACATATATATATATATATATATACATATATATATATATATATATATATATATATATATATATATATATATATATATATATATATATGTATATATATATATATATATATATATATATATATATATATATTTATTTATATATGTATATCTTAAAGCAAATAACTAAAGAAAGCCTCGCAAGAAAATGAAAATAATTGAAAAAATTGAAATCCTAATTACACTATGCATGAGTTGCAAAAAACTTTTTATATTGCTTTTTATTAATTTCCACATAGACATATACACATATACCCATACTTGGCTAATTTATTGACCTATTTGACCTGTGGACCTATCTATGATTCAACAATATACCCCTAAAAGTAGGCGACATATCAACGTATTTGATAAGAAGAAATAGCTTGCCCTACACACATGCACGCATACAAACACCTTGCATCTATATATTTATATATATATAAATTGTGTGTGTGTGGGGCAAACCGTTTCATCTTTATAAATATATAAATACATATATATATATATATATATATATATATATATATATATATATATATATTCATTCATTCCGTGTAGGCGTAGGTACACAAAACAACAATAATCATAATGTTAATCAAGAGTTGCTGCAATACTTGCATATTATATATATATATATATATATATATATATATATATATATATAACGTATATGTATTACATAAAAATAATTTATAAAGTTCCTATTATAATAAATGGCAAAAGATGTGCAGATATTATAAAATTATAAATAAAACAATAAACGAAAACATGCAAAAATCTATGAGTCTTATCTTTAATTCTGTTGGGGTTAATAACAATGGACCTAGCCCTAGCCGGTCGCCAAGCAACACAGATGTTGCCAGAGCAGTAACAGAAACTGTTGCCAGTTTCGGTGAGAATCAATGCCGTAAAACTGCTAAAATCACCGATTACTCAATCGATAGTATCGATGGGCATTTGATTATGTGCGATGTCGATATATCGCGCAACTTAACAATTAGATGGAAAACTCTTGTAAACTGCGTAATCTTGTAAGTGTACCACTTATCATATACAAGGTTAATGCAAGGTAATCTTAGATAATTAATTAATATAAATATTAATGTATTCCAGAATAGTTTTGAATTTTGCATTTCCTTTGCAATGGCGATGTCAGTAGAAGCGAAGCGCGTAGTTCTCTGCGTTCGAATCGAGGCGACGACTGGTTTCTATACGTATCGACGACACTCTGATACGATACCCTGATTTCCCATTTTCAATGGGTTCAGGGTATAATCAAATACATACGCTCCGTATACGCCACATAAGCTGTGAGCCACTGTATATTCCAAACTTCAAGTCTCTTGCTTCAATAGCATATAAACGGGTTTCATTCCGACGTACATTTCATAATACCAATATAGTCATTTAACTTTCGTGAATGAGTATTAAACCAATCGAAATTCGGGCACAAATTTACAAAACTCTGTAATTAATCAAAGATATCAGCAATCCCTAGTCTCCAGCTCTAAATTAATGATCTTCATTGCTGTTGCGCCAAGTAACATTTGATGTATGCTATGATATATGAAATTTCCAGCATATGATCTATATTATATTTATTATATTTTATTGATTTTCACAATTTAGAAAAAATGCCAACTCATTCATATATTGGCTTTATTTGCTATTGACCTTTAATTGAAATATTGGGACAATTTGGACCCGGTATCCAAAATTTAACAAAAATCAAAATTGCATAAAATAGACATTAGACTAAATAAACAAGAAAACTCTAGTCGGACGCCCCGACTAGGAGCTCCCCTGAACCCCGTCCGATTTTTTAGAAATACTGCAGGGCTTGCATATAGCATAAAAGTATACTATTTCTATTTTCATTTTCTAGCCAATAGCGCCATCTATGATTCGACTCGATGGAGCAGTAGATTCTTAAGCCACCTAGCCCATACACACTTAAGCTTAAACGGTTTTATGAATTTGCTATATGCTCGTATAAGAAAACTGAAAATGCTTAGCGTTGCTGACCACGTGTTTGCCGACTGGTCAAACGTTTTGTTTAATAACTTTTGTGTGACTGGATGTTAATAAAATTTTCAGTATATGATCTACATATTTTGTTGATTTTTTTTAATTTATAAAAATCCAAACTCATTCATATATTGCCTGTATTCGTAACTACGTTAGGTTTAAATAATTGTGGAATTTCGAGCCGATATCGAAAACCTAACAAAAATCAAAATTACATAAAATAAATATAGAACTAATAAAATAATTTGGAGACTCTGGATCCAATATATAATATATATATATAATAGATATAATTTAATAACTGAATTTCGATAAATATATATATATATATATATATATATATATATATATATATATATATATATATATATATATATATATATATATATATATATATATATATATCAAATTTCAGCTCTTATAGATTCACACATACGGTCAGACGGACAGGACAAAATCGACTCAGCTCGTCGCCCAGATCAAGACTATGTATATATACTTTATGGGGTCTGTCACGCTGTCTGTTAATTAAGTACATTTTCAGTGGGTTAATAAAAAAAAAAAGAAAATATATATATATATATACAACTTTATATGAGAAATAGAGACAGTATATTAAAACTTGTTCCAACTCGTACATTAAAACTAAAACATTTATTTGAAATTGTATTATTTATACGAATGTAAATGCAATTATCTACATGTTATTAAGTATACCGATCTTATTCTTAAGTCTTAATCTTGCACATACATAGCTACAATTTAGTTTAGTTCAAAAAATACTAGAAACATTAGAGATGACATTTAAAGTGAGTATTTAGTAAAATGTCCGTACATATGGGACTACGTTTATACGCCAGAAATCCTGGAATCCGAAACTATGCAATAATAGATGATAGAGAAATACAAATTGTTGTTCTTTTAATATTATATTTATTATACCCTTAAATACTTTTATTTATCCAGTAAATAAATCAACTCAATTCAGTGAAAAATTTGTAGGCGTATAAACGTAGTATATATATATACAAATACATATAGATGTTTTGTAAATACTATAAACACACTTCCCAAATAAAACCTCAATGTTACGAAGTGCGCTCTTTCTGGCGAATACAGCCGAATTTTCATTTCATATTTTTTCATATAACGATTTTCTTTTCTAAAATAAAATGAAATCAAATTCAGAAATTATCTCAAATCAAAAAAACATAAACTCTGATATATATAACATAACGCCAAAACAGAACTAGGGCAGAACAGATACAAGTATGTAAAGGAAGTCAACACAATTAGGTTCTAGGATCACCTCTTAAGTGAGGCTGTTAAATTACTGATGTTTTACCGCTCAACCAAATTGAGAAAACTCAAATCTGTCAAGACCATATTTTTTAAGTTTTATTACGAAAGTCGGAGAAGCTGGCGCCACACTGATTTTGTATTTTCTTTTCGTTCTTCCTTTTCTGATTCACAGAATTATTACAATAAAGAAATATTATCGCTAATGAAAAAGAGAACAATTTATATTATATGGATAATTGTGCCATGGGTGATATTTACATATATGCACATGCAAAAATAAAAACAAAAGCAAACTTGAAAGTTTTGAAAATCCTAATTTAAATTCGTAAATTTATGTGTAACCACCAATAATGACTCTCCATATATCACGTTTTGTGCTTCTATTTCTTGATTGCTTTTTAAATCTGAAGAATTATTGTTTTTATGGACGACACATACCAATCTATTAGCATGAGTTGATAAGTTAATATTGTAAGTGTTGTCAGCACAGAATATAGAAATAGAAATGATAGAAAAAATATACAAAATTTGGCCTAATTAAAATAATATAGAATATTGTCTAAGGTGTGGACTCCAATAATTAGATGCGATTAGTTATATGATGATATAACCTTAATTCTATTGGATAAAACGAATTAATGTCTTCCTGTTTCTCAGTTATATATATGTTGGTATGTGGGGGTTTAATTCATTAATTATTTAAGTTTTCGTTAATGTTTACAAAAGAAAATTATTAGGCGGAATCTTTGGTAATCTTGTTTAATCGTAAAATTTACTTATAACTATATTTATATATATATATTTATTTATTTGTTTTTTAATATATATATATATATATATATATATATATATATATATATATAGATATATAATTATAAACGGCCTAGCCGCAGAGATTGCTAAATGAATTCGTATCGTAGTTGTTCTTCTTTTAGTAGCCCGTGTAGCCGCTTATGTCGGTCGGCTTGAGCCGCTCAAAGACGCTCAAATGGTGCGCTGCCGGATGTCCTGCATGATGATGTGGGTGATGCGAGTGAGGGTGTGGATGCGGGTGCGCATGTGGATGTGTGTGTGGATGCGCATGTGCAAAGCCTGTGTAATTAGCCTGCTGCCCATAATGGGCATAAGGATAATTTGGGCTAGGAACGTGCAACGTAGGCGCAGCACTCTGCATGCTATAGGGTCCATATTCGGGTGCAGATGTACCATGCTGTGGGCCATAGGGCGGACCATACATTGAGTTAACATTCACCGTTGGTATCGCATGTGCCATATGCACATGCTCCATATACATTTGCGGATGCGCATGTGGGTGCGAATGTGAATGTGGATGTGGATGCGGATGCGGATGCGGATGTGGGTGCGGATGTGGGTGCATCACTTGTGGATTGCCAGCAGCAGCAGCAGCTGTTGCTGTTACCAATGCGGAGCTAATCAAATGGCTGGCATGTGGATGGGCATAGCCACTCTGACCATGATTGGGATAATCGTTATTGCTATTATTATTGGTGGTGGTACTTGTGATACTAATGGTTTCAGGCCTGCTAGCGCTGCTGCTGGTTTGGACCAAAGGTGCATCAATATTCGTTGTAGATGACGATGCGGCCAGGCTGCTAACAGAAAAGTTGCTAATCACATTGTTGTTCGTTGTAGATTCTGTATGAACACTCTTCTGCTGCTGCTGTTCCTGTTGCTGCTGTTGTAGTCCAAGTAAACGACTCTCGACAGCGGCAGCTGCAGCAGCTGCTGTTGCTGTGGATATGGCACTGGCTTCATGCTCACTTATTGTTGGTATCTGATCAACCAGAGATTCTAGACCCGACAGACTTTTACGTGACATATCGGCGGAGGCACCGTGAACTGATTGCGTATTATTATTATTCAGTTGGGGACTTAAATTGATGTTGTGGTTCGAGTGGGGTGATGATACCATATAGGACCGACTATTGCTATGCTCGTCATAGCGTTGCCAGTGCTCTGCTGGATCTGGTTGATAGTTAAGTTGTGCTTGCGGTTGGAAATGGCTAACTGGCGAGGATTGGGATTGATTGAGCTTTTGGGCGGATTGTTGTTGTTGTTGTTGATGCATCCACTGTTCATAATGCTCTGGCACATGCGTATGTGGCTCTGTTTGTAATTTATCTGCCGAGCGAACTATTAGATTTGTGTCCTGCCCATCATTCCGCTCGCTTGGTGGCTCAAAGTCAACACCAGCACACATATTTGGTGAGCTTGGCGGTGGTGTTTCACCTAAATGTGGCTGATCTCTAATGACAGCGGCAGCCGGCATGTGATGGTGATCTGTTTGCATAAGCTGCATTTGCTGATGTTGATGCGGTTCGACTTGGCCCACTGGCGGATAGCTGCAATTGAGCGCTGGCGACGCCATTGGCGATGCGGATGCTGTATATAATATATGTGAAGGCGGCGGAGTATTATATAAACTAGGTGGCGCCTGATGGCTCAGACTTTGCGGTGATGCTGTATTATGCTCCATTGAAATCGAAATCAGGCCTCCAGTCGAAGTTGCTACTGCCGACTGCTGCTGTTGTTGCTGTTGTTGTTGTTGCTTAACATTTGTCAACATGTTCTCTATGCTGGGCTTTAGCTTTTTTGGTCTACCGCGTTTCTTCTTAGTGGGTAACTCAGAGCCATTGCCGTTGTTAGCGCTTGCTGCAATCATTGAAAGATTTAAAATATTATTGAAATCCTGTTGCGGCATTAGCTGCACTTTCCCACCGTTTGCGGTATCAATGAGGTCTTGACCTTTAATCTTTTTGGGACGACCACGTTTCTTCTTTTCGGGCAGCGACTGTTGCGTTGCCTGTTGACTGCCAAATACAGACAAATAATTATGTTCATTATTGCCACGCATCGATTCTTCATTGCTCCCATAGATAAACCCATCACGAGGATTTACATTATTCAGATTTGGGTTTGTGTTGTCATTGAAGTGCGGCAACAGCTGCTTGTCAAGAACTTGATTCGAACAATCTGTGACGGGTTCAATATTACTGCTGCTGTTGTTGACATTGTCGACAAACATAAGACTAGATTGTTGCTTCACATTATTATTAGAATTATTATTATTATTATTATTAGTATTATTATTATTATTAGAGTTGGCTGGCGTTGGCAGATTCTTTACTGGCTCCTGCTGCTCACAGCATTGCCTAATACGCTGCTCTGTGAAGATGCATTCCGTGTCATCCATATGCGGTATTTGGCCATTCAGAAAGTCTCGAAATTTTTTCAGCGCCGCATAAAATGGCACTTTGTCCGCAGCCCGGGGCAGCTGAGCACATCTGGCCGATGATGAAGGCATAACCCAAATATACTGAAATCAAAGATAGAGAAGATACATTTAAAAAATGTTGGTCATTTGTCCTGCGTCTACTGACGGTAAACCGGCGTGATTGTTCTTGTTCTAATTAGTTCATTGCGTTCAGCTCGTGTATGTTCTTGACGCATTGGCGCCATTCTCACACGCGCATCAGCAGTTTGTTGTTAAATTTGCTCTTCAGTTCTTTGGCCCCTTCTAATTGTAATGGTTACAGATCTACTTGTATAACGATTGAAATTAGCGTAGATCACTGATCAACATAACCAGCTATCCTCGTAATAGCGTAACTGCTTTTTGACATACTTCACTAAGTACACAATCACATACATCATGCATAAGCGCAGCCGCACTTGAATTAAGTTAATTGTTGTATTTTAATTGGGATATTATTTGTTAAAGGACTATTCTTCAAGATAAACATTTTTATTGAAATTGCCGAAGCGTCATAAGGAATTGCCGTGTATATAGTATGTGGATACAGTATGCAGGAATAATCATGTACAATTTTTAAGTCTCTAGCCTTTAAGGATTACAAGATCGCTGATTTAATACCGGCTATTCATCCTAGAATAACTTGACAGCATGCCTTATAAGAATATTAAAAACTATAGTATTTACTCACTGTATTGGTTCCATCGACTCTATCGGGTTGCCGACCGAAGTGAAATTCCTTTTTACCCGAGAATACCTCAAATATCAACTTGCCATTGAAAACGGCAACTTTGGGCCGAAAGCGTTGCAGTTTCTCAAGCAAAATGCGGCTACCCTCTTTGATTTCCTTACGTGTTAGGTCCGCAGAGCCTTTAGTGGCACGTGCAACCATATTCGTAAAGCCAATACCATGCTTAACCAACGTATAATCATCATCGGCACTCATTTGCTCCTGGGTAAGTCCAGATAAGTATAGGCATTTCCAGAAATGGTTACCGGGTCCGGCATAATGATGGCCTTTGTATGCGGCGAACAAGCCAGGATTGATACCCACCTATTAATTTATAAATCGGGATATTAGTGTTATTCTATTCCAATTGGATTTCAAAGAGAATTCCAGCACAACTCGACTGTACGAAATTTACAACTCACTATTACAATATCAAGATTATCACAAAGATGATCGGGTATGGTACGCTGAATTACTTCCGCCTCAGACATTCCATTAAATCGATCGTGCTTCTTACGCTCTTTGGGCTTCATGGTCAGCATATCATCTGAGCCAATGCCACCATCTCGGCCAGCACTAAATTGATGGAGAGTATTTGTAGTTAGTAGACTAATAAAACTATCATTATTCTCGATTAGTAGATGTCCTCACAGACCCATTATCAACGTATAGTAATAGATTAGGGATAAATATATTAAGTTGTTGAATCTGAACTAAAATATGAAATTACTTTCTCAATATCAACATAAAAGTCATTTTTGGATATATTTAATTTCACGGTTCGGATATATTTAAGGACTATTAACACATTGGATAGCCATTAGTTACGATAGACCTGCCAGGTGACCATCCGTGATCGACTTGATGAGGAGAAGGTAGCGAGATTGACAACAATCCGTTGTCCTAACATTACCAACCAAATGAAAATGAACAAGTAAGAATGCTCTAGTCGAGACGGCTCGACTAGGAGATACCCTGAGCCCTGCGAAGTGCCGATACTTCAAAGTTTCTATGCTTAGTTTACATATACATATATTGCAAGCAACACATACACACACACAGACGCACGCTCAAGCACACGCTCTGCCAACTGCGCAGTTGACGTAGCGACAGCGCTTGGTCTGCAAGAGGCTTATGTTGTGGAAATTAAATGTTTAATAACTTTTTTTCTAGCAGGACTTTTTTATTCAAACTTTCAGGGCATGATTATGTTATTCATATGTGTGTATGTGCCGAAGCACAAGTCTCTAGTATTTGAAATGCGTTTTTTGCAAATTTAGGGCGAAGGGGGCGTGGCATCCAAAATCCAAAAATTACAAAATGTCTGTATTCACAACAGGAATCTACATAGTGAATTTCAGGTCTCTAGCTCTTACGGTACGTAAATGAGACGAAAAGTTATCGAAATTTATCGATAAAAGGAGAACGGGAAGAGTTATCGAATTTTTGAAAAAAACTCGTATAGCGTATGGTATTCAGGAGTATACATGTCAAATTTCAGCTCTCTAGCTTCTGTGGTTTACGAGATCGCTGCGTTCACACAGACGGACGGACGGACGGACGGACAGACGGACAGGGCTATTTCAACTCAGCTCATCGAGCTGATCAAGAATATATATACTTTGTATGGTCTGCGACGTCTCCTTCTGCCTGTTACATACATTTTCACAAAAACATTATACCCTGATTTCCCATTTTCAATGGGCTCAGGGTATAAAAAGGGGGTTTGAAAACTGTAATAGGCACCTGCAGAGCTTTTAGAAATCGATCTGATATAGCATCAGTTTCCGTCCTAAGCGTACTAACCGGCAAGTATTTTAAACTCAGAAGGATCGTGTTCCGAGACTCTAATAACATTTAACAACTCAACTAAAAAGTTTCCTTAAACTAGTTAAGACTTAGAAGCTTTGGTGAAGAGATCACTTATATCTACATGTTTCATTGTTAACGTTACTCGACAGAAACATGTAGATATAACTGATCTCTTCGCCAAAGTTTTAAGTCAATAACAATAAGTTAACAATAAACTTATATTGCGTATATTATGCACATTACATTTAAAATCTATAGCTTTTAAGGCTTACGAGATCGTTGCGCTCAGACGGACAGATTATATGCAAATTGAGAAATCCATTATAACCTGAAATCCCATTTTTAATAGGTTCAGGGTATAGCAAGTACTCACCATTGCTGTGCAGCTACTATTTGCATGTTGTCCACTTCGATTAACTTCTTTTTTCGACCCCTTCTTTTCGGCAGCGACCCCAAACCTGGTCTGACCTGTTGCAAATCGCAATTGTTGGATTTGTTGGAGTCTTGCGATGATGACTCGGCACCTCTTTTGCTTTCCGTATTACGGGAGTCGGCAAGCGGATCGCTGATGGACATCAACAATTGCTGATGCTCCTGCTTGATTTTGCTGTATACTTCACTGGGCTTCTGTGCAACAGCACCAACAATTTCACCACAAGATGCTGAGCCCTGAACTGGTGGCACAGGAGAATAGCTGGAGCTATTGGAGGCAGTGCCTGGCATATCGACAGCTGCTGGATGACAAGCTGGCGATAGAATGTTCATCTCTTCGGCCATAAAGCTATATGGATCCGCACTAACATTGTGCGATGTGGATGGAGGTGGCAACGCACTTTGCGCAACTTGTACCTGCGGACTGCTTCTCGCTGTGTTAGCCGCTTGACTTTGATTATGATTCGAGTTCGAATTTAGATCTTCCTGTTTATTTTGTACAAGTGTCACATGTTGCATCTGATGTTGCGGAGTTACTGAATGTGTGGACGAACTATGCGAATTGGGTGTTAAGACATCACCAGCACTTGTCTCATAGCCATCATCCTGGTTTTCCGTTTTAGCATTGTTTGGAGAAAGTGTTCTGAAAGAATATGAATGAAATTTAAGTTTTCACAAATAGTAGCAGGTATTTAGGGATTACCAACTGTATTTCATACGTTACTCACAACTTGTACCCTGAACAGGGATCCTCGTGAAATTCATCCATCATAAGATCATGAAATTGCTCCGGCATTTGTTGCTGTGAATGAGTAATTGCATGCTGAATAGCCGATTGCTGCTGTATTGAATCGTTGCAATCAATATGATGCCGAAGCTGCTGCTGCTGCTGAGGATGCTGCTGCTGTTGCTGATGTTGTTGCTGGTGTTGTTGCTGATGCTGCTGAGGATGTTGGTGGTGCTGCTGATGCTGCTGAATATTATGAGTATGATGCAGTGCAAACAATTGATCATGAGCATATTGATGATGTATATAATTGACATAGTGTAGCGACTGTTGATGCTCAAGTATATTTTCTTGCTGTACATTGTGGGGATGGAGCAGGTGATGTTGCATTTGCTGCTGTTGCTGATGCTGTTGATGCTGATGTTGTTGCTGCTGCAGCTGATGTGAATGTTGTTGATGGGGCAGCATTTGTGAGTACATGCCGCTCTGTAAATGATTTTGTATATGGGAGTGCTGCTGCTCATTGAAGTTTTGCTGTCTTTGGCAGTGTTGCTCCAATGGTAGCGATTGCCCGAAATTTCCTGTGCTTCCAGATGCTTCCTTTTCAATTTGCAATAGTAGTTCGGCGGGATGGTGTGTCTCTTGCTGTGAGCCAAATATATTCGCTTTATAGCCATTCGAATCTGTGCAGTTCGAATGCAACCGTTCCGAATTGCCATTCAGTTGCTCTAAATGACCAGAGCCAGAGACAGAGCCAGGGCCGGAGCCAGGGCCAGAGACAGAGGCTGAGCCAGCGTCAGCGCTAGAGACTGAGACTTTATATTCATCATGCGGTGCCCAAATAGCCGTCGGTTTTTCAGTATTTAAAATATCACCTGTTGTTGTTGTCGTTAATGTTAAATTAGTAGGAATCCTTAAATTCACGTTGGAGGAAGAGTCTGTTTCACAACCATTGTTTTTATCAGTGTGCATTGCGCTGCTGAATTGGACGTCAGAAGTAGTAGTAGTAAGATTATTGTTGTTGCTGCTGTTGTTGGTATAGTGCAACTTGTTATGCTGAATCTGGTCTGAATTTAGCTGGGCTGGCACAACTAGCTCCACTCTAGTAACTAACGCTTGCTCTGGTGCAATATATGTATTTGCGGAGTATATTCCAATCGGCTGAACTTGGCTCTGATCTACGTGGATGGATTGCGGTGTTTCGCTTCCTCTCTCAGCTAAGCTAATGCTGAGTTCTTGCTGACAATAATTGACAACATTTTCGCTGTTTTGCTGAATAGTTGGCTTCCTTCTTTCATCGCATATGCTATGCACCGCTTCCTCCTCTTCGTCTATATTATCATTATCATCATCGTCGGCATTATCATTATCATAGTCGTCGTCGTCGTCATTATCATTGTCATCTTTCGCCTGTTTACAATAGAGATTTTTTCGCTTAGGTTCGTTTCTTGAATTAAGCAACTTTTTCCGATTATTGGATTTATCACTAACGGAAGTGCAGCTGGTCGAATCGTCGCACTTGATAATTGACGATGTTGCTGTCTGATTCTCTATTGTATCTGTATCTGCCATCACAGCCGTAACTCCAGTGATTGCTACTGTCAGTGCTTGAACCAGTCTATATTTAAACTCGGTAACGAGTTTTACTGCCTTTACGATATCTTCACTAGATAATATCCTTATTGTTATTCCTGTTATTTTAAGTATCAATATAAAGGAACTACTTTTCCACGGGTTTATCTCTAGCACACAATTTTTCAGTTGCATCTCCCGTTCTAATTAAGCTTCATCAAAGACGTTAAAACCTCGTTTCTGTAATGAAAGAAATATTATATGAGTTTATATTCTGAATCGATCGGTTCAAGTACAAGTTCAGTGAAGAACCAGGAGTGATATAAATTAATAGAAAAGAACCGACTCAAAGTCAGTTATTTATGTTCAGTACCCATAAACAGCACCTTAAAATCCAGCAGCGATAGTAATCGATTTTATAGCATATTAGTTGAATGAATTTTATACCCATTACCGAAGTAACAAGTAAGACTGCCCCCCTGAGAGATACGCTGCGCCCGCTTTGGCAAAATAAAAATTTTAATTATTAAAATAAATAATTATTTAAAATAAAAATAAAATTAATTGATGGTACCTTATAGCCGTTCGTATGTAGGGTTGATAAATATTAAGTTTTCAGAAATTAGATAAAGTATATTATAATTGCCAAATATGTTAAGCTCTAATCATGAGTAAGCTTGCGGCTGGGGATGTGAACTTCCTATTTAATACCTCAAATATCTTGCAAACATTCAACTCAATTTTCGTTACAACTTTGTGTATATGTATATGCATGTATATTTGTAGCTGCACGCATGCATGCATGCATCTTAAATAGAGAAACATACTCTTTCTCGTACTCGTACACTAAAACTAACTCAAATATAGTCACTTTTCAGATTTCTCTAAGCCTACTTCTCATGCTGTATTATTTGGCTGCATTCGCATACATACATGTATATATGCATATATATATATATATATATATATATATGTATGTATATATGGATGCATTCTCTTACATACATGCATACGCCATCACATATGTACGTGATTCCTTCTGTGTGTGTATCCGTGTTGTTGTTGTTGTTGTTGTTTGTGCAAGGGTCGCAGTTCAGTTTTACTCTGAGTGCATTAGTTTTTTGTGTGCTTCGTGAGCCTGGAGATAGTTGTTGCTATTGCAACCATTTCAACCAAAAAGCCACCCCTTGTGGGTGGCACACGCAATGTATATATGTATGTATGTAGCGTGTATTCATGTAGCTGTGTATCTATGCATGTATGAGAATGTGAGTGTGTGTATAACTCTTAATCTCCCATTATTTAGGCAAACTAACACATGAGTTACGAATAGTGATATAAAGATTTTAAACTACATCAGTCCAAAGTATTATAATTATATAATAACAGAACCCATATACCATATGACATGAAATACAACATATAAAATATTACATAGTATATAAAATAACACCTACACACGCATTTGTTCAATTTTTCATTTCGAATCTTAGCATAAACCATTAATAACCCATTATTACTATCAATTACTAGTTTAGCTCCTTTTAAAACCGTTCAATTCAAATTCAAAGCCAGAGCTGCAAACAAAATTTAGTCGGTCATATTCTGGAAATAGTACAATATATATTTGTGACATATTAATGATTTACAGATTTCTTGTAGAATTTTGAGTGTTACAACACTCAAATTTTCTTTAGTGACACACATTCGCAAAATTTGAACGGGGAATGTGATGATGTACACACATACATACACACCTGCATACAACAATTTCAATTTGTTGTTCAAATAATTTTATGCATATGTATGTATGTATGTATACACAACATTATTTAAACTTGTTGTATGCAGGAATATATATATATATATAAATGTATGTACGAGCAGGCAGCCATATATATGTATATATAATATAATAATATACATACATATACGCTCGCCATTATAGGCATGCATTTTTGCATATACATATGTACATATGTGCTCGTGTGTGTGTTTGTATGCCTGTATGCATTCGTTGTGACGAACGAGCCTAAAAACCGACGACTAAAATTGAATCGGTCGATGAGAGCCAAAAGCACAGAAGCAGCAGCAACTGCATCTACTCGAAAAATACTAATACATAATCGAAGCACGAAAGAAACATCAAATCCATCGAATGGTTACGCACACTGAGACAAAACTACACGATCAATACATATACAATGCATATACATATATATATATATATATATATATATATATATATATATATATTTTCGTATTTTAAAATAAAAAGCGAGTCGTTTTTTCATCAATTTTGGGTCCACTGTACTACTATCTGGCTCTCTTTTTTACGGCGTGAGAGTCGAATATGTCGGTGTTGCCGTCACTGACTGTATACTTAAGTATGTGTGCGTGTTAATGCAAACCACACAAAATGTCCAAAAGAAAGCTAGATTTATATACATTTTGTAGAAATACGTATGTATTTATATACATACACACGTTTATAAATATTAAAATATGTACCCATACAGCATCATATACATATCGAAAAATCATACATACAGGCATATACATATGCATATAAACATAAATATGTAATATAATAAATAAATAATATACATACATATATGCATAACTATGTGTACGCACATATTACATTTAAATATATATGTATCTAATTTCGATCCTATGTAATATCGATATGGTAATGAACTAAAGTTATTAAATATAGTCTTCAGAATCGCCCGTGTCGTCTCCTACTTATAAGCTTCTCAATCCAAATATATCATTAGTATTTAATCTTCATCGTCTTCACGTCAATATATCAAATATGAATATCGATATTTAATTAAGGATTTCCATCTTTATCATGATGAATAACAATTTCAACAAACACACTGAGTACTTTAAATCAACTTAATTATGTGCCAACCAATATATGTATTTTTTATTAAATAGTACAATAGTACAATAGTACATAGTACATTATAAATATTTTAAAGTATTTTTTAAAATATAATTAACATTTATTTTTTAATATTGAAGAACATAAAACCACATCGAACATTGAGTTAGAAAAAGTATCCGAGCAAACTAAAAAAAAAAAAACACAAAATAGGCACTTTTTCTTAAGGACAATAAATTTAATAAGAAGTTTGATATCTTTTAGCAGATTGTCGCGTATATTCCGACGGAACATGAAACCACTCCTCCATTAGACATTTATTTAACATGTTCTTAGAAGTTATGGTACGTTGGCGAATCTTTCGCTCCTAAAAATTCCACAGATTCTCTATAGGATTTAAGCCTGGCGACTAGAGAGACGAGAGCAGCTGATTTTTAATGTCATACAACAACCAAAGCTTAACATTATGGGTCGTTGTCTTGCTTAAAATAAACATTTTTCCTGAGACCCAATTTTCTTCCGCTTTGGCGCAAAATTTGTCTTTAATATCTGCAAAAATGATATGCCATATGATCCATTGTTGATTTTATAAAAACTAGGTTGCCCACACCATTTGCTGCCATATATCCCTATACCAACATCCAACTTCTTGAAAATATATTTATTTCTCATTACGTTTCTTCAGGATCAAAGTTTAACATGAAGCTTGTACGAATAGTTTTTATAGAAAGTGTATGTACTTTATAAGTATATGAACACGTATATTTATATTTACACACATACAGACACACATTCTATGTATTTAAATATTTAGTGCGTGCGATAAAACCCTGCACTAATTTAAAATATATAATATTGAATATTAACTAAACGAAAAATATGTTTGAATTTAAATAATATACTAATCTTAGTGTACGAGATAATAGAACTGAATTGAGCGCATACGTAGATTTGGATAATATTTTTCGTCTTAAAATTCGGTATTCCATAATCGCATTCAATATCACCTAAAATATGTTAATAATGATATCTTTTTATATTCTCATAACCTATTCCAAATATATAAAGGAACATACAATTATTGTAGAACCTGCATCTCAGGGGCTTCAATGTATCTTCTAGTCGGTCAACGTAACATTGTTTTCTCACATTAACTTTGAGCTTATATCTAAAAATATATTTTTAAGAATATATATAATATATGTATATACATATATTTACAATTAGAGGCTATATATCTTTATCTATCACTTTCTAATTGTCACGACTAAAAGGGCTGTTGCACATAAACTGTAAGTCAATTTTTGCAGTGATCTCTTAAAAATATTGAAAGTTGCCGATATTTTAGTTGAATTTAATGAAATAAGTATTTACCATTATTAAGTACATTTGTGTATGTTCTAGACTACTTAGTATATATATATAGACATAAACCTCCTACTATCGCACAAATATCTTTTTAGTTTGTGAGAGAAGGCCAATTGGAAATGCGAACATATCGATATTTGCCGATGTATATCGAATTTGACTTTGCTCAAATAATAAGAATATAATGGATAATGAACATTATCTAATAATGTCTCGCAGTCAAAAAGATTTTACAAATGCGAAACAGAGATAAGCCCCTCTAATTTCAGATTGGCATATTTTTACATATACATAGTATTAATTATCTAATAATAGGTGATATACATATATATATATAAATATATATATATACGATTTTCGTTTCTGAAGAAAAGGTCAATATCGATATACCGATACATATCGACTTTGCTTTGGATAATAATATTGCCGGTTTTTTTTTTCGAATAATTCATATGATGACGTCTCACCGAGTGTAAGCACTAAGTATACAAATATTACGAAAATTAAGTCTCTAGCGGGTTGTTAAACGTTATTTTATTTTTCTTATTATTGCTGTGCTTTCTGCGTAAGAGACAGATGCTTCAGCAGCAGTTCTTTTCAGGGAACATGTTGAGAGACCAATACCAAAAATACCAATAACAATGCCCATGCATACACACGCTGCATACATACATATATTGTATATTATATATTTCTCGTCTACAAACAGTGAGCAGCATGAGCATGCACCTTATGTCTGTCTGTGTGTGTATGCGTGTAGTGTTGTGTGCAAATGTACTGCATAGTCGTTTTATTCACAGCAACCATATGTACATACATATGTATATAAATCTTCGTTCGTTTGTGAATAGGAACACACACGCACATAGGTATACTTTTATACACATGCATACCTTGAATTTGCTTCGCTTTGGATACACTATTATCTCTATATTATTTTACATATACATACACACACAGTTTTTCGCACACACGTATAACCAGAGCTGTTGTCTGCATGTCTTTGTTATTCGATATATTTAAAATAATAAGTGTGCAGATTAATTACACAACAGAATATTCAGAAACACACGCATCGTCGTTTCATGCGACTTATATTTAATACAAAGCTTTAAATTTATGTTTGTAAATTGTAATATGATTTACCAAAGTTGACTCAATGTATGTGCAACAGCCGCGAACCGAACGACCGAACAATATACATACTATGTATATGTACGTAAATACGTGCATATATACACGTACATATGTATAAGTAGTACGTTAAATATATAAAACAGGCTTCCGCGGCACACAACCGTACGGACGAACTGTGGATTCTCTTTTACCGTTTATTATCATTTCAATCTGAACTAGGAATAATATTTAGGAAGGTAACAGAATGTTAAAAGAGCGTGAAATATCGTTTTGTTCGATTTCTCTATATAAAAATACTATAATCGTATACTTCTAAGCATGTAGATGCACTGTTAACCATTTCAGAGCATTGGAATGTAAGCTGACTCTGTTATTTAACAGTATTTATACCCTATGCAAATTCACCAATTTACACAATTGTTTTCACTCTTGAGAGCTTTATATCACACACGCATCCTCGAAAAAAAGCAGAACTCAAGAGCTATCTCTTAATATGCATTTGACCTGTGATCACTGTTAAATGACACTATAGGCACTGTTAAAAGACTCAGTAGGTTGCGCAAAGACTAGTTCCGTTACATTTAATGTTAACTAACAAACCTCTTCTGATGTCACATTTTCGGATTTGGCTCTGTTATTCCAAACAGAAGCTTGGCGCGGCTTTTAAACTAACATTCAGCAAGTGCTCAAAACCAATGAAAAATAAAGCGTTTTTTACCTAATAAGCACCATAGGAATGATTAATCATTTTATTTCCTTATAATAAACAAACTGGGTCGATAATAGCATTAACTATGTATGACGTCACTTGGCAGAAACAATGATATGCCCAAAGTGGATAATATGTCAGAATAAGTGGTAATAGACAGATTTGTTTATGTTTTCAGGAAGAGTAATGCTTATTTATGGCAATTTATCAACCTATAATACATATCGAAAATATATCAGGATGAAAAAAAAACGTGTATTTGAATTAGAAAATCAATGACAGTGTATGGTTCTCAACTTGAAGCCTCAAGAAAGTTATAATCTGCTAGGACCAGCTCCGGAAATATCGGCAGAAGTTCATAATAATGCTCGCCATCTTTAGTGTCATAACTCCTGAATTTTCATACCATTTCCGAAAGTGACGTTTCTATATTAACTTAACAGACCGCTTTCCATAACCAAGTGTTACTCAGTCGTGGGTGTCTTTTAACAGTATAGTACACGATTGAGTCTTAACAGTGGTGGAACAGGAATTTGTAACATCACCAGCTGAGCTTTACAGTTTTTTTTTTAACAGATAATTCTTCAAATTCAAGATTATCCCAATAGTTAGTTATTGCGATATATTTCAATATATATAGTCAAATAATGGACAGATTTTTTCAAAGTAATTATTCAAACTGAATTTTAATTAAATCGAAATTAAGGTGCTGCCACTTTATATCGTGAGCTGCGTGCAAGATAATGGAAACTTTAAAAGTGCGATATATTGCGTTAGTAGTGCTCAAAGCTGCATTAGGATTTTGTTTAAAACTTTGAGTCTAATACAATAATCAGTGAACTGTAATAAATGAATTACGATAATCCGATTTATCTCGCACATCTCATGGAAAATGTATATCAAATTTAATTATTTGTTATCAATATCGAAATGGAAATGCCTCACGTGTCATCTCGAATTGAGCATTTGCGTCAAACTGTGTATGCCTGTATATATTCGTAAATTAAAGAAAAGTAATTATAACCCATGTTTAAATAGTTTCGTTGTGACGTTTAATTATGGGAAGCTGTGAAGTTAAAAGAAGCTATCTCAACAATAAGAATATTTTATGTTGTACGAGTGTCTGTATGTGTGCATATATATGTATGGTTAGTGATGTTTGTGTACATAAAGTTGTTAATGCATTTAAAAAGTTAGTGCAAGATTTTTGACTTGCTAAATTGTGAAAAAAAATAAAGTTTAATATAATTGAATTGCCAATAGCGGAATTGAAAAAATTACATAAACTTGGTGGGAAACAGGAATCGTACATGCAAAGCCCATACACACAAATAGTGTATGTTTGTATATATGTATGTAAATACTTGATATGCATGCAAGCATGTGTATATGTATGTATGCGGAGCGTTCAAGGTTTTCGCAAGAGTAGTTCATTGAAAAGTTTACATGTACTTGTTTATGAAAGTGTGTATACAGGCAACACACAGGTATATAACTTGTATGTATTGGTTTTCCAAAAAACGAATCAAACATTCTGCAAATATATGTATATATATATATATATATATATATATATATATATATATATATTATATTATATATATATATATATTATATTATATTATATATATTTTGTTTGTTTATGTATTGTTCAGTTGGAGGAGTGTAGAGCATTGCTTAGGTAAACTTTGCTTGTAGGTGAAGGATATCGCGAGTGGCAGTGGCAGTGGCAGAAACTAGTGAAATAATTAACGGAAATTAAATTTTAAATCACCAAAGCTGTATACCCAACGCAACACACGAAAATATTTCGCAATGTCTGATCTTGGAAGCGGTGATGACGGCATCTCAGGATCAAGTAAGTTGTTCCATGCTGTTCCATTTTGTCTAACTTAATTGTTAAACATATAAATAACTTTTTAGAATATAATGCAAGCAATATGGAGGGCTCTTCCAGTAGAAATGATTTTGAGTCTGGAAAAGGTATGACATTAAATTAAATTATAAATAATACACACTTATATTAATATAAATTTGTGTGCTTTTACAATATATTTACTATAATAATTCATTCCAGCTGTCGAACAGGAATTGGCGACAAAAATGCTTCAAATCCAATCAAAACGATTTTACTTGGATGTTAAACAAAATCGCCGGGGACGCTTTATAAAGGTGGCTGAGGTAAATATATATATATATATATATATATATATATATATATATATATATATATATATATATATATATATATATATATATATATATATGTATATGTATATGTATATGTATATATATACCATTGAACGAATCTCTGATATTAATTTGTAGTTTCCAAAAATATTCCATTAACAGCAACATTCGGGTTTTTCAGAGACGCTTCCATAAAGTATAATATTCTTATCAAAGCAACGACCCAATTTAGTGTAGCCATGTCCTTCCATTTATTTCTTATTCTCTTAGTATTAATAGTTTGCCTTGCTTAAAAAAAAAACCTTTGTGTATAGACGAGAATTCTAGAATGATTTCAAGGGGTGTTCAGGGTATTTCGTAGTCGTGAAATCCCTGACTAAAATACTCTTAGTTATTTCGTGAACAAGTAAAATTGATGTATTTTTTATTATTTGCAGATTGGAGCAGATGGTAGACGAAGCCAAATATATTTAGCTCTGTCGACAGCAGCTGAGTTTCGGGATCATCTATCGTCGTTTAGTGATTATTATGCATCTCTAGGTAGGATATTTTAATAGACTTTTAACATTTTATTTAGTGACATGTTTTTGAGCTTAAAATCAAATCAAGTTAATCGAAACGCAGGGCCACCAAATACAGACAATTTGCCGGAGGATGGCAAATTGAAATCAGAGATGATGATTAAGGACAATCGAAGATATTATTTGGACTTGAAGGAAAATGCACGCGGAAGATTCCTAAGGGTAAATTCCAACTTCATATTATATTTTTTTAAGTTTAAGGACAATCACGAACTTGAAATACTTTTTTAAATTGATTTATTTTTCATTTTGAATTTAGTTTCAGATATTGCAGAAGTTTATTTTGTTTCTGTATATTATATTATATAGAATAGATCAAATTAATATTGCTCAATGTGAAAGAACTTTTTAAACTAGTATTTAAGCTTTGATTATGAAGTAATATTTTGATTATTTGATCAGCTTTTTACTAAGATGTGCAGATAATAATAATAATTAAGAAAACTTATATTGGTTTAGGTTTCGCAAACAATTACAAGAGGTGGACCCAGATCTCAAATCGCATTGCCAGCTCAGGGCATGATCGAGTTTCGCGATGCGTTGACTGATTTGTTAGAAGAGTTTGGAGCTAATGATGCAGGGTAATGTATAATATACTTTATATATAATTTTCTAGGAAAAAAATTATGGTCAGTTCAGTTCATGAATTAGTATATGATTAGAGATAACAATGAACATAGCAGAGAAATGAAATGAAATATATATATAGAAAATAAGAATATAAGCCACAGAAAAGTAGAAAAAAACAAAACGTCTTTGTTATTTGCAGATTTAAAGGTGATTTACCCGAAGAGCGCCATATGAAAGTGGACAACAAGAACTTTTACTTTGATATTGGACAAAATAATCGAGGTGTTTATATGCGAATAAGCGAGGTAAAAGTAAAGCTTGGACCGATTTTCCACTCAACAAGGCACTGTATTAAACTCATATCCTTTTTTTTTTAAGGTGAAGAATAATTTTCGTACTTCTATAACTATACCTGAAAAGTGTTGGCTCCGATTTCGTGATATTTTCAACGATTATTGCGATAAAATAAAAAAGTCGCCCGATTCAAATACTGCCGATAATATTGTACCGTTAACAGCAAACAGTCTTAAATAATTGGCAAGAAATCCAGTCAGTAAATTAATAAATTAACATATTATCCGAACAAGAGATGCACACACTAAGTACAGAAATTTAAAAGCTTTTTTTGTTAATTATCGTCTGCGTATCAAACAATACCACTGAAGAATGACGAATGGACAGCGGAAAAAGGAGTGAAGAATGAAACTTAGCCAATGGAGAAATGATAACGAGTAAGAGAATATAGAATGAAGGGTGGAGAGTGTATTGAGGAAAATAGAGAATGAACAGTATAGTGGAGAATTGAAGAAGAATGTTTTGATGTATACCTACATAAAATGGGGAATGGAGCAATAGAAATTTTGATGTATACATCATAGTTGTTGTCCCTCTTCCCAACTTCACAAAATAACTAAATTAATACATTTTTGACGGATATGTAAATAGTTTTTGTGTATTATGTCAGTTGCTAAAGATAAACCAAAAATATGTGATCATTTTCTGTTAAAACATCTCTTCATATTAAGTAGTAAAACAAAATGGAAACAACTTTTAATTTAATGTTTAATCTATGTAATTATAAATAATGAATTATTATATATTTAGAAAAGTACCATTTTGAAAGATTCATACTAAATCTTAGTATATTTTTGTTTACTTGTCAGTGGCTTTACTTTTAATTTGTTTTAAATGCAATCAATGTCATAAGGCAATAGCAAAATCCTTAATATAAAAAGATAACACTCAAACTAAAGAGAATGAGAAGAATTAGAGCTACTTATTTATAATTATAAAGTAAAACAAAAAATGTTATAACGCAGGCCAATCAAATATTTTTCCTAATTGAAATTAAGGTATCTGAATCTTAGTCAAAAAGTTAAATAGTTTAAAGAATAACTGCAAAAAGAAACGTATCTTTGAAACATATTTCAGATATTGTAAAATCAAATGATACAAATGTGTTGAAACGTGATATGTGAAAATCTTCTGAAAGAAATATATCCGTTAGATCGCAAGTGATTAACAATGTACACGATATCTATATTGAAAAAAATGATGCTAACCGTATTTTCGTTTTTTTCTCCGCTTAGTATTTCTTTCGTATCATGTTTCGAAAGCCTAAGTCTATTAAAATATCCGATTCGCACTCAGTACCCCAGAAAGCAAAGGACCTAGTAATTCACTATAAATATATGTATCCATGATTGTTGAATACTGAATGCTGTTGGCCTGTGCAATGTACATTTTCTGTTAAGCCCATTTGTTGTTGTATACGTATTTTATTTAGTTTTATTAGATGGCTCAGTACATCGTGGTAGAATCTGGGTTTGTGTTGCTTACTCTGTGAATATTGACCAATTAAGTGCAATATAAATTTATATATATATATATATATATATATATATATATATATATATATATATATATATATATATATATATAATACAAATTAGAATTTCCTTAACTATATACAGCGAAAATCGGTTATAACAAATTTGTAGAATTAAATCAAGACAGTTTGTCAAAAAATAAACAAATTCACATATATATATATATATATATATATATACATAGAAAGAGAGCTATTCGAATGTCAACCTAACTATAAAAATGTTGAAAAATTGTTAAAGCTTTTAGAGAAATATGTTATATAAAATTAAATAAACATTTGTCTTAAAATTACAACTAAAAATTAACAAAAAAATCGTTTATAAAACAAAAGTTTCAATGTGATCACGTAGTATAAAAGAAAAACCAACAAACAACTTATTAGGAAACAAAATACAACAAATGCATAGCAAAATATTAAAATTCAATATATATATTTATGGTATATATGTGTGTGTGTATTATAATTTTAATTAAATACGCATGTCTAAAAAGAAAAAGAATATATATATATATATATATATATATATATACAAAAACCTAGTGTTATTTAATATCAAATTTTAGCCTATTCCATGGATATACTAAACACTAAATATAATACAAAATATATAAATTTCATGCATATATGTATGCCTACATATACCAAATATTCATTTGCTGTAGCCATAGCTAACGATATGAACAACATTTAATTATAAAAAAAAAACACGTTTATATAATAAAATAAATTTATCTTCGATGTTGTTTGACATATTCAGGTTTTAAGAGACTCTGTGAATAAACTACAAGATAAAAAAAAAAAAATAAAGTTAAAACAAGAGCTGGTCATGCAATACAAATATAAATATAGATATCTATTTTTTGTATTTAGGTTTTATTTAACATTTTATTTTAATAAAAAACTGTTAATTTTTATTATTTTCAAAAAGTAATTAAATGATTAATATTGAGTTTCGGATGTATGTGTAATTTTTAGCGACGATATTATATTATGAATATAATATTATGAAGCCCATAACGCTTATTAAAATCTATTAATATCGATTTTCTATAAAAATCTCCAATATCTTACCTATATTTCCTATGTTTGGAGGTTCGTATATATCTAAAACTATATATCGATAACTATTTCTGTTTTATTGTTATCGATTAAAACCAAATCGATATTCAGTTATACAATTCTATCTACTTCGTCTTCTTGGCTAGAGATTTGCAATTTTATTTTTAATTTTAAGTGTTTAATATATTTTTCATTTTTGTTAAATATTGGACGCCACGCCCCCTTCGCCTCTAATTCTCAAAACACGTACTTCAAGTACTAGAGATGTGTGCTTTGGACAATACACAAATATGAATAACATAATGATGCCCTGAAAGTTTGATTAAGTCCCTTTACAAAAAAAGTTATTAAGCCTTTAATTTCCCACATTTCTTGCAGCGCACCTGTTCAGTTAGCAGAGCGTGTGCTTCTGCGTGCGTCTGTGTGTTGCTTGTAATTTACATACAGATATACATATGAAAGAAACGGAGAATGATTGGAATAGACTTTTTATATAATATATGACGATCTATCTTCTCAACTACAAAGATAAGCAGCATCGATTAATATCGGGCTAATTTATCGATCGAGCTAAATAAAGAAATTGGTGGTATCTCCGTAAAAGCTATTTTACATATTTTTATCACTGTTTGAGTTTATTGTTTCTTTTACAGTTTATTTTTATTTCAAACTATTATCTTGCATACAATAAAACATTTTTATCGATCGATTTCACCAAAGACAACGTCTAAGGTGCCAATGATAGCAACCACATCAGCCAACATATGTTGCTTTCCAATTTTCTCTAGCGCTGCCAAATGGGCAAATCCTGGCGCCTTGATCTTGCAGCGATATGGACGACTGGAGCCATCTGCTATCAGGTAGACACCAAATTCACCTTTTGGTGCTTCGATTGCCGTGTAGGTAGCACCTGGAGGCACCTGATATCCTTGGGTGAATAGCTTAAAATGATGAATTAGTGCCTCCATGGATGTTTTCATTTCGCTGCGAGATGGCGGTGTCACCTTTGCATCATCCGTTTTCACTTCGCCAGGCGGCATTTGATTGAGGCACTGATCGATGATGCGCAAGGATTGCCGCATTTCTTCAATTCGACACAAATAGCGATCATAGCAATCGCCCTTTGTACCAATTGGGACATCAAAATCGACAAGATGATAAGCATCGTAGGGCTGTTGCTTACGTAAATCCCATTTGATGCCAGAGCCCCGTAGCATTACACCGCTAAATCCATAGTTAAGCGCTTCCTCAGCCGAGACAATGCCAATATCTTCAGTACGTTGCACCCAGATACGATTTGTGCTCAGAACATCTTCAACCTCATCCAAGCGCTCGCCAAACTTCGCCGCAAATTCATATATATCATCCAGCAGACCCAATGGCATATCCTACAGAACAAAACTAGTTAATCAATTATATCAAATTTATATATATTAACTTACTAATGAAACACCGCCGGGTCGTATGTAGGCGGCATGCATACGTGCTCCTGAAACGCGCTCATAGAATTCCATCATCTTTTCACGCTCCTCGAATAGCCAAAAAAATGGAGTCAGTGCACCCACATCCAAAGCATGAGTGCCAACAGCCATTATATGATTTAGAATTCGAGTTATCTCAGCGAAGAGAGCTGCAAAAAAAAGAAATAAGATAAGGGAACAGAACACAACATCAATAGAAACAATTAAAAAAAAAAAGGAAATTACGAGCCAAACGTAGAGTCGCTATTCCGAAAATTCTCCATTTCTTTTATATGTTGTCGTGATTTACGCCTTGCGATATGAAAAATCTTCACAAAATTTCTGGAGTTTTCACATAGTTGTATAGCTATTACTTCTATTGATCTGGCATGTTGGAGAGTTGGTATAAATATACAGAATGAAGTCAGGAAAGAGAGCATAATATACACATAGCGTTAAAAACATGACATGTGTGAATGGAAGAACGAAATATACATCTTTGATTAGTTTAAAGTAGAATTGAAGTCAGTTCGTGTGTCTATCGTTTTATTCTATATATTGCTGCAGCTCATATAAACATATAAATATTTATTTCATTGATTCGGTCTTACGGACGGTCAGATACTTAGGCCGTCATGACTAGATCGACTCACTCTTGCCGTCCTAGTCTGTCCTAGTCCTCTTTTTGCTCTATTGCATACATTTTTCTAAATCCATTATACTTTGAAATCTCATTTTCAATGGCTTCAGGTTCATAAACTTTCTGCTCTTAAAATTTAAGCTCGTCTCATCTTTATTATGTTCTATTACTACTACTCTTTGTGGTATGTAACTACCTACTTCTTATGCACTTGGGAACTACCTACTTCTTATGTACTTGGCACGCAGTGGCACATCAATGTTAAGCAATTTTTCCACGGCCAGAGAGTAGCACTGTTCGTTGCACATCATCGAAACATAATCCAAGCGATCAAAATATGGCAAAGCCTGGGTGTAGGTCTTGTACTCGATTAACTTTTCGGTACCACGATGTAGCAGGCCAATGTGTGGATCGGCGCGCATCACAGTCTAATAATAATAAATAACAAAACCAAGTAAAAAATATTATTGTAATGTGCTGGCACTTACCTCGCCATCCAGCTCTAACACCAGTCTCAAAACACCGTGAGCAGCAGGATGTTGGGGGCCAAAATTTAACGTCAGATTGCGCACAGATTTCTCAACAGGCACCACTTTACCTGTTATACAGAATTAATTGTTTTAGATGAGGGTGTTATATATATACATATATACATACTGTTCCATGGAGGAACCTTCCAAAGGGAGGTGACTTCATCAGGATACATTACTGCGCCGCTAAATTGCTTCATGAATTCAGGATCTGGATACCATTTTGCAGCGCCGCGCCATTGATTCGAGCTACTCGAAAGATAAAATTAAATAATTATTTATTCCTGGTAGAGAGATGGTTATGTAAGTAATGTGTCTCACCTCAAGCTACTGCTGCTACCTGCTGTTGTTGCTGCTGCAAGAAAGGGCTGCGATTTAAACAGCTGCGCCCCAACGCCTATTGAGCGTTTTAAACTCAGTGATAACATTTCTAATTACGAATTTGATTGGATTTTTCGCCCAAAACAAAGCAGTCGACGAAATGAAAGGCCGAACAGCTGTTATGTTGTAGGTCTAAGGTGGTGGTGCATTGTTAAGTTGATATTTATCGATATTCTGTATATGCACAACTGCGTCTGCCATTATACCATAATTTACATTAATTGATGTAATTCTATCTTAATTAGTATGTAATGAATACATGTTTATCCAATCAAATGCCTTTAAATATTATGTATTATCACTAACCAAATAATACATTATTTGTTATGTTATTTGGTTAGCAGTACTAAGTAGAGGTGGACAACTATCGATGGCCCTGCACAAGCGATAGTGCTACCGATAGTTCGGTTGACACTGTAAAGTCACTACTAAAGACTATTACTTAATCAATGTAATGTAAACCACAAAGAAACAAATTCTTTTGATTATCATTGCTTGGCAAACAACAGCCGATATTCCTAACATTTTATGCTAACTTAACATATATATTTCAAGCAACAAACACAGAACATACACGCACGCACACGCATATGCAAGCGCTCTGTTAACTGCGCTGTTAACGCAGCGACGGTGTGAACTCGTATTAGACATTCGATAACACATCGCGTTTTCCGATTATCTATTAGAATCGATAAATTGAGTTCGTATTTGGTATACCGCAAAAGCAAGGTATTTCAAAATCACTTCACGATAAGATTTGTAATATTATTTAATATTTGCCCCAAAAGCGTATTTCAAATACTACAGATTTTGACATTCTCACGCCGTAAAATATTATTAAGAAAGTCTATCTACAAAAAAAGTTATTAAGCATTTAATTTCCAATATTTTTTGCAGCCCAAGCACAGTCACAGAGCACAGAGTAAACTGTGCGCTTATGCGTGAGTGCGTGCGTATGTGTGGGATGTGGTGGTTGTAATCAGTGTTGCCAACTCTTGAGGGATTGAACCTGCCAATTCAACGGTTAAAAAACGGTAGAAAAAATTCTCTTTTTTGTTTGTTTTGTTTTTTGTTATTAAGCGTTCATTTAAATTATAATCATGAATCACTGTCAAGAATAAACTTTAACGAATATTTATTATGTCAGTGTTACAAAAATTAATGAATTTGGAAGTATACGATTAGGTAAGTAGTAGTACAAGTTGAGTTATTTTGAGTCTGAAAAAGGTCGATTAGATAAATAAAAAAATAATGAACGAGTAAATGGGTTAGGATAACAGGCGTGTTTATTGTTTTGTTTAGTGGCAGTATCTTGAATTGTGTTGAAAACAACAACAACAAAAATGGTAGAACGATTTAAAGAACATTTTTTTGAGATGTATTATATCGCCAGTCCTAAATCACACCGAAATCCGTTTACGCTGACATTAATTGAACCTTTGGCTTTTTTGAGGATGTCATTCATTGAAATCCGTCAAATCAGCACAAATCCACAACAATTTGTTTTTTTTCATTTCACCTTAATGTTTATATCGTTTTTCCCGGCAACTTTTCCTAAGTATTTTATTATTGTAATTTCACATTTTTTGTCTCGCTGTTCAAAAGATGTAGGTAGCTAATTTATTTCTTTTTAGCTACAAATAAACCTTTGACAGTTATCTTTGGGACTATCGATGGCAACCGACAATCAGCGGTTTTGAAATAACTAACGTCGACTTTGAATGGCGGCGACTATCGATATTTCACCCCCTCTAGTACTAGCACAAAAAAGATATAATTAAATTATTAAATACGGCTGGCAGTTGCTTGGCTTTTAGAGTTGACAATAATTCATTCCTGACAAACTTACATCGAATAGTACAATCGGCGCACAGTGACTTTTTGTAAAGATGCCGTGAATTCGTTATCGAAAACTGTAAATTGCTTTAATACGTAGATTCATAAATAAGTCAATTTAAAACAATTAACTTAAAAACTGGCTAGACATATTTTATTTGCGATTAACTTGAAAATAATGATTGTACTCAATATACATTTATCTCAGAGTGTATTATTTGTGGTATTCACATTAATATAATATATTATTATATATACTGTATTGTAGATAAATTGTTTGATTAAAATATTCAGTATTCAGTATTTTCACAATAAAGCCTATTGAGTAATATTGCAGTACTTTAAATTTCTTAAGCCACATAGGTGTAACTAAAAAATACCCGTCGTAAAAATACATTTGAGATACAGATACATTTTTCAGATACTACCACACTGTCAGTATTGTATTATTTTTTTTACACTTAATACATAGCTCTTTAAATACTGTATAATAGTTATTTACAAACTAATTTAGAGAAATTAAATTAAAAAAAAAACAGTGTATACGGATCCGGCAACTCGGCATATATTAAACACATGCAAGTGGAAAATCTGCCAGTGGAATTAGCTGAAAACTTAAATAAAGTTCGAAAATGTATATATACATAAAAACACTTGGCATTTTCTGTTTGCGTGTGTGCGTGTAAGTGGTTATTATGCATTGTAAATTAAAACAACCAGAAGATTAAATCGTTTAATTAGGCAATGGACCTGGCGTCAATAATACCACCTTTAAAATGTATCAGCTTATGAATTATCTCGGGTTTTAATTCATAAAAAATTATATTCGTTTCTGGTACTGGGTTTGTGTATGTATACAATAAAATCATCGGACTCAATGTTTATGTATTTGAGTTTCCTTTGAGAGACAGCCACACAGAAAAAGAGCGACCGAGAGAGAAAGGGAGAGAACGAGGGAGGATACAGAGAGAGCGAGAAAAAGATATATTCGAGAGAGCAGGAGCAAAACTTTTTGATTTTAGTGCACTAATATTATTTTTTCCTTTCAAAACAGGCCCTATAAAAGAATATGGTTTCATGCCTTATCAGTATACGTATGTATGTACCTGTATACAACATATGCCGTTTCATACATTTTGTATTATAAAATAGGCAAATATTATGTACTATGTACTAGTATATTACATTTTTAGCCTGTATACAAAGCTCGAAATGGTCGGCATTTAAGAAACATGCATGCATACATATATATGTATAAAGACATTTTCTGCATGCAACACACACTCATAAACAAATTTACACGTTGCATTTTGCGGTCTAATTTTATTTACTGGAAATATAAACATGCATAGTGTCAGGTACATATATACATACTGTTAACGAGGAAACCGATTCATACCTGCATACGTATATCCGTGTATTTACGTACATATATACATATAGCCAACATAAATACAACATTTACTGTTACTGAAAAGTACATGAAATGTGCATTCAAAAAGGCATATGAGATTCGTTGACCAAATTAATTAATATTGATCTGATCTCACAACTTTCTTCGTACTTTTCAGAAACATGGGATAGCGGCATGTTGCCGGCGGACGCAGCTTTAATATTGTCAAAAGCAAGCAACGACAATAGGGTCAGCGGCATGCTTTTTAGCATTAGTAGCGGATCAACAACAAGTTACACGTCTTTAAAGGTGAAAGGAGCGGGAAAGATAGATACAGAAGGACTTAGAAAACCTAAAATCAAAGGCGACAAAAGATCAGTATAAAACACTTCGAATATTATAATATAAATGACTATCGTACCGCCGTCGGCCGTCGGAAGAATGGGGTTAGTTGTCAACTGGAAATCGTTGATTGGAACTGCTGGGCGAGAAGATCAGCTGTTGTCAAGGGCAAGTGGGCTTACGATCAACTGGAAATCATTGACGAGAGCCGTTGGAATACTGAACGTAAAAGAACAGCTAATGTCCAGGTCAAGTACTAGTGAAACGGATGCCGCAGTCGATGCTTTATCTATACGCATTAATTGCATTGACAACGGCTTGTCAGAGCATAATATGAATTACGATAAATGGATGGGAAAGTCCTTAACTTTCAATCATCAAAAACAGCAGCGGAAGGAGCCTAGCAACAGTAACAGAACAGAAAATCCATCGACGATCATTGACAAAAAGCATACGCCAAAAGCTCAGAAACGAAATCAACCAACGACGGCACTTTTAAAGCCAGCGACAATGCATCGAAAGTCCAAAAGTAAAAGCAAGAACAACACAAAAACGATAATTGCTAATCCAAAATCAACAACAACAACTGCAGCAAAAATTTGCGATGGCCAACAAGAGAAACAGCAGCAACAGTGTATTAAGAGTTTTAAGACAGCGCAGCTCAAGAGCCACCCCCAACTCCCTAACGATGACAATACGAGAAGTATTAACACAAGCAATAAAAAGAAGAATCATTCCGTGCGTTACAAAATGTTAGTTCCGTTGCCCAGTTTGGGTGCCACATCTCTTGTCACGCTACTGACGCTCATTTGCATAGAGACTGTTCTATTGTCCACAATGTCCAGCTGCGCCAAAACATTCTATATGCATTGGAATACATCGAACAGCATGTAAGTTCTATCTATCTGCATATTAATAATATTGATACCTTGGTTAATAGACAAAATTTGATTTGAAAGCTTTTAAAAGGAGCTCCTTTGTGAATGATCTCTTACATCTACAGTATACACTACACAGACATTGTTTTCAATTCGCAAATTTGTACATGATTAGGACTATGAATATTGATAAACATTAATTATTCATAATTTCTTTTTTACATATGTGTGTATGCTGTGCATGTACATGTATGTATATCCTTGAGCCATTAAGTGCCGTGTAAGCAATAGCCAAGTAATTTTAAACACATATATGTGTACACACGCATGAACGTTTCACATTTCTACTTACATACACATACACATACACATACACATTAAGGGTACGCATAGCTAACGCACTTCAGGGCCAGCGCTCACAAAACAAATAAGCACGCACGCGCTCATATGCATATGAATATGTGCCCATGCTGTTTTGTTGAAATGCATGTAACAGGCAGAAGGAGGCGTGGCAGACTTTTACATATATGTAACTTGATCACGGCGATGAGCTGACTCGATTTAGCCCTGTTCGTCGAATATGGCGTCGATCTCATAACCTTAAAGAGTTCGATACTTGAATTCCTGCTTGGAGGTCCCTATAAAATCTATAACTATTCTCGTCTGAATGTTATCGACTAAACCACAAAAATTTAGATACTAAATTTTATCTTGCACTCCGTTAAAACTAGAGTCTACAAATTTAACTTATGTATTTTATACAATTTTAATTTTTGTTATATTTGGGGTACCTGCTCCAAATATATGTAGATTAAAAGTGGAATATTAGTAACACAGAAGTTCTCAAACACCTATGTATGCTTAGACTCGTATTATTGTATTTATTTGTCGACATTTATTTTGATAAATTGACACTTTTTCTGATTAAATACAAATACAAATACAAATATTATTTATATTTATATTAAATATACAAACTATGGAGTATTTTAAAAAACGTCGATCAGTCGGAACTAAGGGTATCTTTTAGTCGGGCACCTCAACTCGAACTTTCTTAATTGTTATTATACCCTTGGAAACCAATATCGCATAATGGTTTTATTAAAATGTATGCAACAGGCAGAAGGAGGCGTGGCAATCCGCGTCTGTCCGTCCGTCCGTATGTATGAAAGCGTCGATTTTAGAACCTTTAGCTCTTATACTACAGAGTCGAAATTTGTATATAGATTGCTAACTGCTCCCGTTTGAATATTATCGATTAAAAATTGATAGAATTTAGATTTTGTTATTTTGGACATATATTTAGACATATAAATGGTATGTACATTCTCTGAAATTTTCATTAAGAAAGTCTATCTATATAAAAATATATTTTAACATTAAATGTCCCATAACAGAAGAAAGTTGCAGCCCAAGCGCAGTCGCGGCTAAATTACGCAGTTATCAGCGCGTGTGCATGCGTAGGTGTTTGTGTATGGGTTGCTTGTAATATATGTACATATATATATATATATTTATAGTGTTTGAAATAGCGGTTCCTCGCAGGGTTCAGGATATCTCCTAGTCGAGTTGTCTCAAACAGAGAGTTCTCTTATTTGTACATAATAATGAAGACGCGAAAAGTATCTAGTATATTGAATATCGAACTTAAGCTTTTCGGTTTTGTAGCATTGTGAAACATAGTTATCTGTAATAAGAAGTCTTAGAATATTTTTATTTTATTATTTATTTATTATTATTATTATTTATATTTTATATAGCTATGATTTCTGAGTCAGTGTGTGTGTGTTGATGTAGCCCTAGTCGCACTCGCACTCGCACTCGCATTCGCACATGTATGCGATTGAGTGTGTGTCGCAAAAGCGAACATGTGAAATATGCGTACCATCATTAGGGGTGATTTTTGATTTACAAAGCTCTACAATAAAATAGAAAGAAAGAAAAAATAAACAAAGAACAACTTGGAACTTGGAAGTTGGGTGGGCAGCAGAAGGAAACCAAGGAAACGTTTTTAGGGGGAGGGAGGCAGACATAAGACATAAGTGCGTGCTGCGTGTTAAACATACAGCACTTGATGGGCGGAATGGGGGAATGTGGGAAGGTGTGTAGTCGGCCGCGGGTAGAGGTCGTGGAACCCTCCTGTGGTTTCGACAGCAGGCCTGAGCCTAGGTTTCAAGACCTACCGAGCCTTACCCTTTTTGGAATGCATCCTGCACTCTCTGTTAACGCACCACCAGCTTTTAGTCGCACATTTATAAATAAATAAATAAATAACGCGTTTGTTGTTCTCTGTCTGGTGAGTGTACATGCGTAATATATATCATGGGGGAGCAAGAAAATAATTAGTTAGTAGTGGTGGTGTTGCTGCTAGTGCTGGTGCTCTTGCTATTGCTGTAGTGCTCACTTGTACTTCTTCTCGACTACACATGTTGAATAGTAACTATTCCTCGACGTGGGGATACCCTGTATATCCGCTTTAATGGTAATGTTATTCAAAAAGAAATCGGAATTCAGTTATAAAATTCTATCCAATTCATCTTTGTAGCTAGAGTTTCGAAATTTGATTTCAAGTTTTATGTATATTTTATAGAATTTAGATTTTTGTTAGTTTTCGAGTTTCAAATAATAGATACACACATATGAATGAAGTTATCACGCTATGAATGATTCATTAAGAACCGCCTAAAGGCGGCGCTAGGGATATTTCTGTAACTCGATATATTTTCAACTTTTTTAAATTCCACATTCCTTAACATTAGAATGAATTATTTTAAAATCCACTTTTCCAAGGTGCTTGTAGTGGTTCTTGTAGTGCTCCATTCTGCAAATAAAAATAATCGGGATTTACATTGGGATTGTAAGATAAGGCACTATAAATTTTAAATTTGGAGCAAAGTCAGCATTTTAGTGGCCATAGACTGCACCTCACCTCACTAAACACTTAATTTCCAATAATATAGGCATAATGCAGCGTACGTGCGTTTGTGTATTGTATGTATTGTATGTATGCGTTGCTTGTAATGTACAGGAGGAGCGGCTCTTCGATGGGTTCAGGGGATCTCGTCTACTAGAGCTGTCTTACCTGTTTTTCGATGAGTATCGATTTCGTTTTTGATCGATAAATTTCAACGGAAATAGGAATAATTCCTTATCTAAATAGTATACAAAAATGTGACTCTAACCATATATATCTTCTGAATTTTACAGATTTCGCATTGATAATACGGATCATATTATTGACGTGAACAAAGGCAATCTAGCATTCGAGTTCGACCAGGTGCATATTATATGTCCAGTTTATGAGCCGGGGACATTCGAGAATGAAACAGAGAAATACATTATATACAATGTGTCCAAAGTGGAGTACGAAACATGTCGCATAACGAACGCCGATCCGCGAGTAATAGCTATATGTGATAAGCCTCAGAAATTAATGTTTTTTACTATAACTTTCCGGCCATTTACACCGCAGCCAGGTGGTTTAGAGTTCCTACCTGGAAATGACTACTATTTCATTTGTAAGTTGACCAATGTCTTATATCTTTTTTATTCTCGCATATGACTTACAGCTGCTTTAAATATCGGCTATTATTTATTATATATATATATATAATATTATAAACACAGCATATAAAACTGATCGGAACAGTGAGACTCTACTGACTAGTTATGGACTTATACTCATACTCGAACGACAAATCTATTTCTAATATTTTGTAGCTGGTAGCTGGGCTGCGAATGTGTTTTCCGCAGTCGGCACAGCCCGACTGAAAAGCTCTTACTTGTTTATATTTGAATTGATTTATTAATTGATTTTGCTTGGGATCGATTTATTTAAATTGTAGCGACGTCATCGAAGGACGATTTGTACCGTCGCATAGGTGGTCGCTGTTCCACAAATAATATGAAAGTTGTGTTCAAAGTGTGTTGTGCGCCCGAAGAGAAGAACAAGACAACGGAGACAACAACACTGTTGGGCAATGTACCAGCTGTGGACAGTGGTGGAACGTCCAATATGAACAATGGCGTCGATAATGCGGCAGTTAATGTTGATCTGAATCAAAATATGAATAGCCAAAATGGAATTAATACAATTGGCATGGGCATTGGCAGTGGATCGGCAGCTGGCAGCGGTGGTCAAATGAAGCCTATCAATGGAATGGGCACTTCGATCAATACAAATATTGATCAGTTCAACCGTATTCAACCGCACTTAATTGCAACTGGAGGAGGAGGAGGAGGAGTAGGATTAGGAGGGGGAGCAGTAGGTGGAGCAGGAGGGGGATCTGGCATAATGCTCTCAACTGGCCACGGTAGCATAAATATGCTGCCACCTGGACGCGGCGGCATTCATATGCCATATCCCAATCACCATCATATACAGACTGGCATACGGATTAATAATGTACCAACGCAACAAAATAATCAACATCCACATCACAAAGGCAATTTGAACAATATGAACAGTAATGGTAAGGATGAAACAACAAATCAGTTCAATATACAAGAGGAAGTTGGCAAAAAAAATATGCATTACCTGTCGCCGGTTGTTGTTGACACAAATCACAGTAATATTGTACAGAGCACGATAAATTGGCCAATTAATATTTGGGCCATTAGCTCGGGTGCAGATACGAACAGAACAACAACAAACACATCAACCAGCAGAACAACAACCTCAAATTCAAACTCAACTAACATACTTAACAATAATAATAATCATAATAGCAAACAATTCTTCCATCCGAAACTCACCACAAATATCAAAATTCAAACCACCTCAGACATTCATAATACAAATATTAGCAATTATACACAATCATCCCACAGTCCGACAGACCTTGGTAATAATAAGACGAAAAGTAAGTAGAATACATAAGAAATGCATTTGCTTACGCATTTGCTATTAACACCTGCCCAACATCACCACCACCAGAACACCTGTCCCGGGCACCATAAGTGCTATTTAGTATATATTCCTCATTTCACCTATATGGGCAATATGAAGTCTAGGTAACAGAAAGAATAAATACTATGAAGTATGACATATTTTGGAGATGAGATATGGATATGGATACCAGATGGAAGACGAGAGATGAGAGATACGAAATGAGAGATGTGAGCTGACAGATTACGAGACTTGAGATAAAAGTATAGAGAATTAAGCTGAGAGACGATAAAAGATGAGTTATGAGTTAACAGATGAGAGATGTGAATTGGGAGACAAGAAATAATATAAGAATAAGAGAAGAGATGTGGGATGTGGATTGAGATGCGAGATAAGGGAGTCAATTTACCCTTGTCCGTCTGTCTGTCCGTCCGTTCGTCCATCCTTCCGTATGTATGTACAGGTCGATATAAGAGTATATAAGTGCTAGCGACTTAGAGGTTCCTGTATAGCAAAAATCAAACCGAAATAGTTATCGATTATTTGAAACAAACTTGATCGAATCGTGATATTCACGAACCTCCATCAAAAGTCTATCTCCTATAGGTTCTGAGATCGACGCGTTCAAACATTCGGACACGCGGACAGACGGGCAGACGGACGGACAGGGTTGTCTCCCTGATCAAGAATATATATACTTTATCGGCTCTGCCTCGACCCCTCCTCCCTGTTACATACTTTTTCACAAAAACATACCCTTTTTTCCCATTTTTAATGGGTTCAGAGTATAAAAAGTTCGCGCTGCGCCTAACCCGACCAATGCAAACCAACTTCCTATGTATGCGTAAGATCATGAGTATTCAACTGAATTTTAGTTGACAAGGCTAAAATCATTTCAAAGAATTTTGTCAACTTAACGATTTACACATTCCAGATGATCATCACACTTATGAAAAGCATCCAAACGAAGTAGTTAAAAACGAAGAGCTGACCTACAACAGTGGATCGGGTCAAGCAATGCTTAGTCATCCTATCAATGCTTATTTATGTACACGGTGTTGGCTACCAGGCGGTACTATTACAACAACGATCCTGACCGCCAGCATAGTCTATATATTTCATTTTCTATTGTGGACACTAAACAACGCAATGGATCGTCGTATGGAAACAATAGGTATATACCGGTGAATGAACGAGCTGAATAGCCATTCTCTCAATTCGGCTAAAAGATAAAGATTTGAAAAATAATTATTATGTAACATCACATGTACGACTGCCAAATTCTTATGGAGTCTCTATGTAAGCATTGTATTACATAGTATTTATGTATTTCAAATATAAGATCATATTAAGAATAGAAGGTCAGAGAGACAGATCGAAAAAGAGAGAGAGAGAAGAAATATTTGATGAAAGGAAAAGGAGAAAGGTGAAAATAGAATAAATAAGTAAAAAAATGAGAAAAATATTTCAAGCGCATTAAAACATAGTTTATAGCGATATAAATATATATTATTTAACTTAACTTAACAAGTAAACAAATAGGAAGCCGATTACAGATTATAAATTGGGTGTACAGATTATGTTTGCCTTGGTCTCTGATTGTTTTTGCTTAACTCAAAAGTATTTCCCAAGAAAACAGCAGCTCTTGACTTGAGTACAACTAATATAAACAAAATTATATAATTTATACAGGTTTCGAATTTAGTTTTATTATTACAAAAATTGTTTTTTTATCGAACTTTTTGCTGTAAATATTTTGCTATTTATTTTTGTTTTATTATTTTGGTAATATTTATGTATATTTTTATGTCTGATCACTGAAGTCGATTTAAATCGATCGATAAATCGAGACATTTACTAAATTTATTCTTGTGAATAGCGAAACTTTTATTATTCAATCTTTTATTATTTAAGTTCTTGGTTTTGAACATTTGAAACTAAAATCTGAAATCCAGTCAACGATATATATATATATATATATATATATATATATATATATATATATGTATGTATATATACTCATATACACTTCTCGTACAACAACAGCATTGTACGTTGGACTGAAAATAAAAATTTTAACGAAAACTTATAAATTATAAATATATATATATATATATATATATATATATTATATATATATATATATATATATATATATATATATATATATATATATATATATACTTTACTGTAGGAAATTAGAAACTAAGTGACTACCGCCAATGGCAAACAGAGATAGACAAGATTATATGATACCCGTAATTGTTATATCACAAAACGTATGAATCTTGCGTATGGCATTTACATTTAAATTTACATTTACAGTTATTATTCATATTTTAAGTATTTCGAATATGGGAAAGGTGAAATTCAAAGAACTCTCAACTGTAAGTTTTTAAGTTCTTACGCTTTTTTGTTTTTGTTCTAGATTTTTAATTTTATTTTTGGAATTTTGTAAATGAAACGAAGCATTATATAATCTTACATGTATGCTATATATGTTACATACAAAATTTTATATAAAAAGAATCGTAAAAAGAATGAGAGACAAACAACAAAGTTTAGGTGAAACGTTATAATAATTGTATATTCAATAAAAAGCAGACTCCACAAAAATATCCGACAAACAAGAATTTGTAATTCATGTATTGATGCAGCCATTTGCTTCACATTCACAACATGAAAAAGATTACACATTACCGCATAAGTAGTATTCATATACATACATTTAAAGAGAAAGTAAAAAACCAACGAGTGGGATCGTTTCGGTGTTATATATACATATTTAGTTATGTATATATGTATGCACATATATATACATATATATAAAGGCATAGCTCTCTGATTTGAATCATCCCTTTATTATATAATGATACACACAACTTTGCGAAATCATACTGAGTAATTATTGTTTTCCTACACATATAGACCCTGCACACATACGTACAGCATTTAATTTTCCAACGCCACACTTATCTCTTATACGGCACTCAGAAGATCCTTTGGACCCGCCCTCTAATGATATAAACGTCCTCGTTTTAAACATAATGCAACAACTTAATAATCCGAATTTATAACATCCAAATCCGAATCCGCATCAGAATCCAAAATCAGTCAAAAAAGAGAACCCCTATGTTTTTCAATATATTTCACTTCAAAGCTAACTGTCTTTTAAACATAGGCAACTCGTATGTATAGATACAATAGCATTTATCCACTCTACTGTTTGAGATGCATAGGATTACGCTTACAATATAATACAACACAATTCAATACCATTAAGCTCCATACAATACAATACACTACAAACAATCATATACAAAATACATCTCAACTTATCATCATACTCAACCTTATGAATAGTTTTGGTTTCTTTTGATGACCGCAGGCAAATAAGTAGCCAAATACTACCCTGGTCAGGTTTCTGAGACATTCGAATATGAAAATGTTATCTTAACTTATCTTATAAGTTAATCTGGCGCTCTAGAGCTGCTTATATCTCAGAATCAGGCTCCGTCACAGTTCGCTTTCGAACATCTTCAGCTAACTTGACTAGTCAGTATTTATTGAGATACTTTGGATACTTCAGCACATATGTTTACAATTATTAAAATATTAATTCGCTTACCAGACATTATTTTTTCTCGAGCTATTATATTATTTATCTACCAACACGAATGACCAAGAACAACAAATTTTTTTTTTTTTGTACAGATATTTTTTAAACTTTAAATTTAAAGCGATCTGCCTTCACACGTCACGCCCCACTTTATGCAATATATATATTTATATATATATATATATATATATATATATATATATATATATATATATATATATATATATATATATATATATATATATATATATATATATATATATATATATATATAATTGCGATTGGCGCAAAGACTACATTAATTTCTCGACTCCCCGCCCTTGAGTAGTGTCGCCCTTGAAAGTATATATTGAAAGCGTCTATTTACAGACAGGTTCACATAATGCTGCTGTATGAGAATCTATCCAGGCACCAACGCCGATAGTCACTTACGTATGTGCTGACCCTTATAAGTATGGTATAATTATTTGCAGTCTCACTTTCATATTCACCCAATAGCTGGCTCTTATAAGTATGCTATGAATATTTATTCAAACAGAATCTTCTTGAGCGAAAGCCGCCCCTTATAAATATGCTATATAAATTGGGCATAATATTAAATTCACATACGTACGTGTACATACGTACGTGTACATACGTACGTAATACCGAAAGCGTCGAGCATTAAAAATAATGTAATTCCATCATAACTGAATACACTTATATGTATAGGGACTTATACATGGAAAAGAAGATGAATATATATAAGCTGATAGCAAAGAAAAAATCTCAGTTGCAATAGTGAAGACGGACTAAATTGTAGTTTTAACTGTAGCACAGCAAATTTATATCTACGTAAATAATACCGTTTAAGAGATAAATTAAGCAAGTACATTCAACACGACAAAACTACATATATTTATGTGTCTATGAGACGGAGGCGATTACGAATATGAATACGAACGAAGAAGGCAAGCAGTAAAATGAAAAACAGTGGAGAAGTGAACAATGTATCAATGCAAATAAAAAACAAACAAAACAAATTTAAATTTACAACCTGTTTTTGTCTTGAAATACACGGGTAGTGCTCTTGGCCCCAGCGCAGCCTTGCGAAAGAAGCCCGTGGATATTAAATAATCAGAGTTCTCAGTTGCCTATAGGAAGCAACATGGAGCACCGGAACAAGTGCATTGGGTTTGTTGTAGGTTCATAGAGTCTGATTGTGTTCCATTCAAAATGGAAAATCAGGAAATTTTTGTAAAATTTGTGTATATGTAACAGGCAGAAGGAGGCGTGTCAGACCCCATAAATAATATATATTATTGATCAGGACGACGATCCAGATCCGTCTGTTCGTCCGTCCGTCCGTGTGTACGCAGCGATCTCGTAAACCACAAAAGCTAGAGACCTTAAATATGAAATTTATACTCGTGTATAGCATACGCAGCACGAGTTTGCTTTAAAAGTTCGGAAGATATCCGGAAGAAGCCAAAAATGCCGTGCAATACTAATGCTACAACAGTCTTAGACCGACAAAACCGTTTTGTACTGCTTGATGAAGATGCAGGAGATGAATGCGAAATGGCAGCAGCCTCTAGATTTACCGAACAGCTGGCAAAGAAGCCAAGTCCACGACTGTCTCCAATATGGTGTGCAGATATCAAATCAGTAACTCGATCAAATCATCGACCCCAAAGCGTACGTCATCAAGCCCAGAAAGAACAATATTGGACTCCTCACAAACTGGAGCGATGACTACCGTGCATTTGTTAAACATTTATCAACAATAGGGCTGCAATTTCACTGCTATCAGCTGACGGAAGGCAAACCCTACAGAGTTCGTTTAACAGGACTCCATTCATGCACTGACGTGGAGAAAAAATATATTAGCTAGATTCAAAGGTATATCAGGTCTTTAACATTTTCGACCCACTCAGCTGAATTGAAAAAAAACCCCCTTAAATACTTTCTTTGTTGATGTGGCACAGGCTACGATGAGAAAATTCAACGAATTAACATAATGCCATCGCTGTCAAGAATTTGGACACACAGCGCTACTGTCATAAGACTCCCTGGTGTGTAAGATGCACCGAAAATCACGCTTCAAAAGACTGTCTTTGTCCAAAGGACCAACCCCCAATCTTTGCCCACTGCAAACTACAAACTACAAAGACTGTCTAATTTACAACCGACTTCTAAAATTGCAGGCCCCAGCACAGATACGCAACCCAGCTCAAGTTCTCATTGCTACTCCGCTACTTCTCCCCTTAATGGTCTATCATATGCCCAAGCTGTTATAGGACGAATTTCATACCCAACCCCTAACCAACCCCCAAATACTGCAACAACAACAGCGAACATTTTATATCATCAACACAGAGCTCAAAGCATTGAGAGAGTTACAAGCCCAGCAAGCAAACGTTATGACCAGCCTGGGTCCAAATCAGCGTGGAGAAGTACTAATCGAGGCAAACTAGCAACTCGTTACCCACTGAACGGATATAGACCCTCCGCCGCAGTTGATTTTGCGATATAGAGGCTTCCATGATCGACAGTTGAGTATCGTAGAGTCACAAGATCTATCTTCAGACCATCTACCACTCAGCATTTCCTCACTAGGAAACGGCTACTGCCGGTGGGATCTAATCTAGGAGTTTTTAGACGTGTGATAGAGAGCTCCCTTCATCCAGAAATCGAACTTCCTAGCTGCTCCACCTTCTCATAGCGCACCACATTTTTCTGGGAACAGCATTGCCCTTCCTCTAGCGGCCCAAAACTTTCTAATATAGAAACGTTGGGCACGGAGACGCTGAGACGAAAAGTGCTAAAGTCATCTCCAATGAGGCTACAAGAGAACTCAAAACTGTGCGAGCTCAGCTTAAAAACAGGCGTATTAGCGATGCAGTGGAATGAGCAGAATCACCTGCAGATGGAGAATTTCAACTACGGAAAGTCGTCAACATCCCATACGCTGCGCATCTGGAACCTGGGTCATGGGAGACGAATCAGTAGCTGAAGCACTTTCCCAGCATCTTCAGGAGCAATTCACTCCGCTAATAACTGCTTATACCGCAGACATTGAAGAAACAGACGGCATCGTCCTTCCACCTCTCCCAGTAGACGTCCAGATCACGACATGCACAAAAAAGAGGTTCAAGACAACACAATCTCCCGGAGACGACTTGATATATATATAAAAGCTCTACAGTATTTTTTAAAACGCAGATCGAATGGAATCGAATCGTCTGGGGCGAGATACCGCAGCTGCAGGACACCACTGTTGTGGATTGTTACTTTATTTTATATAGTTAAAATATTTAGGTTTTAACAAATTTGTAGAGCAAAATTTTCCGTCTGTACCTGACAAGGATTTCCAGGCGAATGCCTCTTTCTGTGTCTAGAAGGAAATTGCTATAAATATTTTGGTCCCTATATAGGCATGCAGCTTTTTCGCTTTTTTTAATATAGTCGAGCACAGGAGAATAAGTTACCAAAACAATACTAGTTCCAGTTCCAGTCCCAGTTCCGTTCGGAACCCTTTATAAAAGCTGACAACCCTCAAAGTGAATTGGGGTCAGAAACGTCAACTCTCAATCTGGCAGCAGCAGCAGCAGCAGCAGCATCCACACGAATAAGTAAGAGCAACTCTCTGTGAATGTTTTTAGTTTAGTAATTAATTAAAGATCGTATAGTGAATTTTAAAATCATTAATTAATAAATACTTGTGAAATATATATAGATTAGCTGATACAACAACTAAAATCAAGGGCGTGCGCGTTGTGTGGGTGGGTGAGGGTGAGGGTTGGGTTGCCTTGAGTGGAATGATTGGATTGCCTTGAATCGAGCAAAGAAAAAGTGCATTTAGAAGTGAAGCTGTGTACAAGGTCACGGGTATTGAGCCATATTTTGCCCTCGAGTTGCATAAAAACTTCTGTCTCTGTGCAAAATGTACCTATTTCCAGTCTCCTAACAATGTAAATGACATTTAACTTGTTGTACATGTCAAAGCATCCATTTCATGGAAGTTAATGCGAACTTGGCACCAATTCTAAGCAGGATATCACCTAGTATAACATTGCTGCTTTCCTTATTTAAAACATGTGTGACTCTAGTTGAAGGTAAAAACTTGTTATCAATTACCCAATATATAAAATCAGGCGTTATCAACTTGTAGGCATTGAGCAAGTTGCCAAAGCTTTGCAAATTTAATGAAAAATTGTATAAATAAATGGTAATTGAAGCCAGTTCTCAGGAATTTATCGGTAAACAGGACCCGGTCGAACAAATATTTTATTTAGTCAGTTATAAAGATATTATAACAGATATAAAAAGATATATTATACAAAATATTTTATATTGTATTCACTTGAAATATTACACAATAATATATTGTTAATGTAAGTAATTGAATTGCAAGTAAGAGTGATCTATATCTTTACTTCTAAACACATACATAAAGTAAGTTATATTATTGCTAGGGTACGGTAGGGATAAGGGGTAATAAGGCTCAATCATGTCGTGGGAGAGCATCGCATCAAAAGATCTGCTAAGGTTAGTTCTTATACTATATTCTATTGTACATCGATGGTATCATAGCATATTCTTCATTTCTGCAGCATACCACAAAGCCACAATCTGTCAGCAACACATTTACTTGCGTCGCCTGATGGGTCACGATATTTGCTGGATAATTCCAATGGTATGTGAATAAAATATATATTTTTACCCAATTATACCATATATGCTTATTTATATATTAAATAGATCTATGCCAATTTGATGAGAACTATTCAAGAATTGCAGGCTATGGTTCCAGCCCGGATGCTGATGTAGGAGCCCGTTCATTGTGGGTGCGACACGGTTTCCCTCGACCCGGCCAGGTCAATAATATCCTCGGGTGCTTCTGGGCATGCCAAAGAAGTTTACGGCAGTACATAGCGAGACGAAAGGTAAACTGAAACGAGGTATATTCTGTATATACTTATAGGCTAGCAGTCTTATAATCGTTCACGAAGTAAAAAGAGTAAGGTTGCTATTGATAATAGACAGATGCAACTCGGATATGGCTAGCAGATACCCTAGTGAACGGGAAATCGGGAAATTCTTCACTCTTTATCAGAAAATGGTATTATATACTCGTGTATACCAATTCCAAGTCTCTAGCTTCATTATCTTAAAACTGGTTTGCGTTCATACGGACAGACGGACGGATATTATGAGATATTTACGGGCTTATAGGAGGACACCCTAGGTCAATAACTATGTTCGTCTTTGCTGATAAATGTCTATATCCTATAATCTGCTTAAAGGCACTTGCCGCTTGAGGTTCGTGGACGTCGACGATTATTGTGCAGCTCTGATCTGTTTTGAAATGCTCTTAATTGATTTGAAATGGCTTTCCGTTCATTTCTTCAAGAGATATAGGACTTACCAATCATCTAATAATACAACAATTCAGATTTTCATTGCGCTTTCCATCCCAGATTGAACGCGGCCTACGCTTATATGAGCAGCATAATCAAACAGCAGCTGTGCGCACCTGGCGTAGCGCTTTGAAGGGTACCTGCCGGCGTGAGGATTGCTTTCAGCTGTTGGGCTATTTGTATCAGGCTCACATGGATTGGGGCAAGTATCGAGATGCGATTGATTTTGGACATCAACAGTTGGGCATCTCCGAAGAGCTGGACTCACCAAATATGAGAGCCGAGACATATTTGAATCTGAGTCGAGCTCATGCCAGCTTGGGAGGACTGGAGCGTGCTTTGGCCTATGCGCGACACTCGCTGTACAATGAATCTGGCACGAAATGCCGCAGCGGGCTGGTACATCTAACTGTGGCACGGGTCTATTTGGAAATGGGGGGCTTCTCCAGGGCCCTGGAGGGCTTGCAGGGTGCACATAAGATCGCAACAGCCATTGGCGACCCGTCGCTCGAATTGCAGGTGTATGTGGCGCTATCTGAACTATTCAGTCGGCTGCAGGACAACGACAAAAGTGCTACCTACGCATCTAAGGCATACGACCTGTCCAGATCGCTGCAACTTGGCGATCTCAACTCTTGCCATCATAGGGCCGCTTTACTACGAATGGCAGCCTCGCTGCGAAAGCAGGGTGATCTGGGCGATGCACACGACTATTGCATGGTGAGCGGTCTACTCTCTCTTCTTGTCTGTCTCTCTTTCTCTCTATTTACTTATATATATTTGTACATATCTACATATATAGGAAGCAACTAGACTGTCATTGATTTCCGGTGATCAGGCTACATATACTCGCAGCATAAGAGTCATGGGCGACATCTATCGCAAGAAGATGGACATTGATGTATGTGTAAAGATTGCATTATCCATATATATAGATAAATACACATAGCTTAAGGTTTAGCACGAAATAAAAATTGCAGTCCGACCGTCATGCGAGCTGTCCGCCTGTCTGTCTGTATACACCCAACCCATTTCGCCGATATTCAAGCGAAGACTTCGAATATGTCAATAATAGTGTAGGGTCGGCCACTTCAGTGCTAGAATCCCAAAATTTGGCACATCAGAAAGGGTATTTCCTTATCGGGCGCACCCGACTAGATATTGTATATATTTTTATAAATTAAAAACTATTTTTAATTATTATCTAGAGGGCATTTCGACAGTATGAGCAGGCGATGGGCACATCAGCTAGCTTAGGCGATCGCATGGGACAGATGGAGGCGATGGATGGTGCTGCGCGATGTCTGGAGACTCTACGCCTACAGAGTAAGATCTGCAATTGCAGGCCTTTAGAGTTCAACACACGGCTTCTGGAGGTTGCCAGCTCCATTGGCGCAAAGGTAAAAAAACACGAAACAAGTAAGACTAGGAGATACCCTAAACCCTGCGAAGTACCGATACTTCAAATATTCTACGCTTATTTTACAGATATATTTACAGATATATATATATATATATATATATATATATATATATATATATATATATATATATATATAATGTATATAAATTTATACATATATATTAAATTTTTAATAACTTTCTTTGGCGCTATTTTATATGTGTTTATTTGCCAAAGTCCAAGTCTCTAGTATTTGACATACGTTTTACGCAAATAAGTGGCGAAGGGGCGGGGTATAATAAAATACCAACATTTAGACTAGTCAAGACAGATGGACTTCGAGGTACCCTGAACCCTTTTAGAACCACAATTACACACATTCAACGTTTCTTTTATATACATATATGGACATTACAAGCAACACATACATATTTATACACACAGACGCACAGTCCTTTCGCCCTAAATTTGCAAAAAACGTGTGCTTTGGTAAATACACACATATGAATGACATAATCAGGCTGTGGCAATTTGATTAAGAAATTCCATGCATAAAAGAAGTTATTAAGCATTTAATTTCCCTCAACATGGGCACATTGCAAGCCACGCGCAGTCGCTCTGCCAACAGGGGATCTCCTTGTCCAGCAGTCTTGGCTTGAGTTTTCTTACTTGGGTCCAGGGCATAAAAACAAAAATAATTTTCTGTTTTTCGTTTTTAGCTGCTAGTAAGAAAAATCCGAAGTCGCTTGGCACTCATATACCGGGCCCTCGGCGATGAGGATCAGTGCAACACTCATATACGATTAGCCGATCAGACGGACGCGGCACTCGGTCTAAACTGTGGTGCGTGTGGAGAAGTATTTGGCATGCATCCGGCTAGCCTAGAAGCCTTGCCGTGTGCGCACATACTTCATACAAGGTACTAAATAACATGCGTAAGCAACCATTAGTTAAACTTACTACTTAGTAACTAGTTAGGTATACCCTGAACACCGATTCGAAGTATTTACACTGGGTATATTTTTCACTCCAAAGAAATATATATTTGAATACCTGGTGAAGGTGTTAAAACTGAACATTATTGTTTTTCTCTTGGTTTTAGGTGTGCTCATGAGATATTTCGACGACGTGATAAAAATCTATCGAGCCGATCGTGTCCTGCTTGCAATAAATTATTAAGTTCCCGTCTACACGTGTACGGCCATAATGAAAGTGCGGCTGGAAGTGAAAACTGCGATGAAGACATTTCCAGGACCGTGACGCTAACTGCAAATGGCTTGAATCTCGATGGATTTTTGAACACGCTTAACTCCGAAACGCTACTGCCAACGATGCAAACGCTGCCAGCTCGATCGATCAATAACGACACAGCTGTGTTTTGCAATGGTCTAAAAAATCGCTCCGTTCCAAGTATAGAGAACACGGCATTGTTGTTAACTGCTAACACTTCCCCAAATGCCGTGTACCGGAGCAATTTGTCTTTGGCTTCACTCAACATGCGTGCTTCAAGTCTAACCATCGACAGTGGGCGAAATGCGACGTCTTCTGTTTAAGTCTATTCATGTATACCAGGTGTGATCAAAGAGTAATCTGGCTTTATCGTTCTATGATCAGTTAATTATCAATCCAAGTTACACAGAAGTTTCATTATATGTATTATGTATATATGTATATATGTATATGTCCAGAAAGTGAATCAACTTATTTCGATTATAATTTTTACTGTCGCTAACTTAGTACGCTGATCTATCCGTCCGTATGTCCTTTCGCAAGAACTTAAAAACTTGTACCTATATTCATAACTGTGAACACGTGAACCGTGAACCGTGAACCGTGAACCGTGAACCTTACGCTACCCTATCGTTCATCGCTTCTTTTATAAATACAGAACAAACAGAGGGACATGGCTAGATAGACTTTTCTCACCCATACCTGCTGACCATTACATTACATCGCAAAAGCATTCTATTAGAACTTCGAAAATTACACGGTGTTTTTAGGTATCCACGTAAAAATTCTTTTTTGGGTCATCGAAGGACCCAGATAACCAGTAACTCAACTATTCAACTGTACTGAGATATATTGTGGTATAACGCGAATATAAATTACAAATTTCAATTCACTTGCTCTAATACCGCTCAAAATATTGTTTTAAGTCGTTAAATCAGCTATTTGTTGTACATATCTTGGATATATACATATTTATATATGTACATTCATTCATTTCAAATCGCTGACGGTTAAAAATTCTTAATTAAGCGAAGGGAAGGAATATAAATAAAATTTACACTACTTTCTTCAGCGAACGGATCGGAAGAAACGAACCAAACTAATATCACCTAAATTGTTTAAGATAAAGACTACTGACTTAATACAAGGTTGACTTAAGCTAATTTAAAAAAATAATATGTTAGGTTATATCTGGGATGCTAAAAAGCTAAATTGCTAAGCAATTTCTCTAAGTACCTCCATCAAGCAATCGTTTGATTGAAAGCTTTGAAGTAGCAAATGGTTGTAGGCTAAGCTAGACCGACAGAGATCAGTTGATCAAAGAAAGCAGTAAAAACAGAGTAGGATAGAGTGTTACCGTTCAATTAACAGTTCATTAACTTTTAAAATATAAAAGAAACAACTAAAGAAATCATTCTATTTCTATTTTGAAAGACATAATTGTCAAAAAAGAAAAAAGAAAATTCAATATAACTGTAGCTGATCAAAGTTGATAAGTTTTAATGCCTGCACGAAAATCAACAGCACAATATAAATTCTAATAAGAAAATATGTCTATATATTTGCTGTCTACATATAGCTAGAATAATTGCTGTCGGGGCCGTTGGCCTGGAAAGAAATACCTGAGAGAACAAAGATTCTGCAAGAGCGCTTATACTATAAAGTAAAAGCAGATCAGAAAATTATCGTAATTCCTAATTTGCAGAGCCGCCCTTGGGCGTATCCAAATAGTTGTAGCACATTATAGTGCGAGCTGAGCACACGAGTATATAAATTTCAATTTCTACATATTGATTAGTATACTGAAACAATATATTATCTCGTTTAAACAAATTACCAATCTGAAAGAATCGAGGAAGTAAATATAACATGCAAGATTTTAACATTATTTTTTATAGAAAGATTGAAGCAAAACTATCATTTTAGTGATTATTATTATATAATCGACATCTATAAATACAAATATATATGTATGTATGTATCTTACATATAATTGTTAGAGAAAGTCAATCACTGATCAAATCAATTATATTTTCTGTAAGCTAACCCGTAATACTGTTACTATATATATTTATATATATGCGTAAATATAACTGTTAGACAAATCAAATCAATTGTATTTGCTGTAAAAACTTATATATATATATATATATAAACACTGGGTTCCACTATACTTTTTGAATTTTATTATTTTTTAGATTTCTAAAAAATTAAGAAAATGTTAATTTTTGAATTATTTATTAAATATTTAATTTAATGTTCCAAATATTTGTTTAATTTTAATTGATAAATTTAACAATATATTTATTTATTTAAAATTATTTAATTTGTTGGATTTAATTTTATTAGTTATTACATTTTAAAAATACATAATATATATTACTAAGAAATTTTAAGGAATCAATTGTATATAAAATAATATTATTTATTAAATAAATTTTCAACAATTTTTTTTTTTTTGTAAAAAGTAAAATCAAATAATAAAAAATTAAGTTTCTCGAATATATATGAAATTTAACTGTATTTATAAATTTTGGAAGTTTTGTCGATCCTTTTTATACCCTGAACCCTTTGAAAATGGGAATACTGGGTATAATGGTTTTATTAAAATGTATATAACAGGCGGAAGGAGGCGTGGCAGACCCCATAAAGTATATATATTCCTGATTAGTGCGACGAACTGAATTTTACGGTTGGTTGTAGCTTTTGCAAAGAGGCCAAAGTGTGTAGAGACAGCCTCGTCCGCCTATTGCGTGTTTACCCAATGCCATGCAACTTGAATGTCGCTTTCCAACAACTACCGAGTGTCGGATGTGTCCGATGAAGATATACCCACAACTACTATTCCATCTATCTATACTTCTATTTATACACATGGATGGACCGAACGATAATTATATATTAAATTAAATTAAGTGATCGTGTTTGAATAAGGAGCTATCGAAATAAAACTGTTTGTACAGTTTCTAGCTCTCCAGTAGACGGACATACGGAAATGGCTGGATCAATTCAACTCGTCGTCTACACGAATATATATTTATATATACGTTATGGGGTCTTCTTACTATATTACTAAATTCCCATTTTTAGTGCGCTCAGTGTATAAGAGGTGATACATCGAATGTAGAGTAATTCGTGGCTTGCACGTATTTGTGCCGAGCTCTACGGAGCAGAATTAATACTTATTATAAAACAAATTGTGTGCGCATGCGTTATGGGCTGGGCGTTGCCATATCATACAAAAAAACAAAATATACCACGAAAACTGTATTTGATTTACACCTGTACCCAATTCAAAGGATAATATAATTATATGTTGCCCCGATACTTCGTGAATTATTCACATTGTGAACAATCCGATATCTTCATAGTATTGCGTCTATGTACATAAGTGTACACAAATCGATTTCATATGCAAATATATTCATATACATATATATTCAGCATATATATACACTATATATGTATTTATGTATATATATATATATATATATATATATGTATATATATATTTATATTTATATTTTTATTTATAATATTTGTAAAATCGTTTCTGTTTGAGCTTATATTTTAATTTAATGAATTTAACTGAAGTTATTTTTTACTTGTATGGCAACTCTGTGTCGGCAGAGCACAAGGGGTGGTTAGGCTGGTGCTTTTCCCGCTGCACAGTTACTGCAGGGGTAACTGTCCGTTCGGTCGCTCACTCGCTTAGCCCAGAGAAATGGGACGAACGTAGAGAGCATATGGACTGTGTTTGCTTGAATTCAGTTTTAAATTGGGTATATTCTGCGTGAGGCCCAAAATCTTGCAGAACGCGTGCTCTCGGTCATACAGTATACATATATAAAGTTTTACACGCAAACAAGTATATATATATCTATATATATATATATATATATATATATATATATACATATACATATACACTTGTACTGTTCTTAAACAAAGTTCCGCCCCCAGTCGCAAAAAGCATTTGCCGCGAAAATTCTTGGCTTACCAAAAACAAAATTTAATTCTTATTGATACATATAAACAGTTATATGTATATAAATAAAGGCAGCAGATATGGCAGTCGTACATTTCCTTAATGGTTTATATCACATACGGGCTCAGCTAAAATGTAGCCAAGACGCGCTAAGCAAAATGTTTTAAGGTAACAAAATACAAAAAAAGTTTGTGAAAAAAGAATAAATTTATTAGAGCTGTGAAAACAACCCCAATAGCCCCCTTTTACATATACGGAAAGGCATACATATGTACATATATTTGCTCACGCATATGTATATGTATGTGAAATATAAAAACATAAACACTTACACTCACACACACGCACACAAACAGACATACATGCAAAGCTGGCGAAAAATAGTAAAGTTGGCAAAAAATATTGTTGACAAATAACTAAGCAACAATATATATATATATATATATATATATATATATATATATATATATATATATATATATATATATATATATGTGTGTGTGTGTGTGTGAATGTGTATATAAGCTCAAACGTAATTTATAGTCACCCACAAAGCTAATGCGAAAGAGTGGGAGCGAGAGAGAGAGAGTGTCGCACACATAAAAGTAGTTTACACATGTATGTGTGTGCGTGCTCATATGTTATTTTCTTTTATCAACCCTTAAGGCTAGGCGACGATGGCAACGAAGCCAATACGTAAAATACAAAACGAATCTAGGAACTAACAACAAATACAAAAGAGGTCCAAATTATTCATAAATTTAACTTGAACTTGATGTCTAACATTTACGTTCAAGCTCCATTTCCTTACGAATTCCACGTTGAATCGAAACCATTTAACTGAATGTGAGTGTAAAGTGAAAATGACTTAAAGTTGTGCAATCATGAATAGTATTATATATATACATATATATTTTTATATATATTATTATTACTATATTTGATATATAGTGTATATATAGTTCATCAACAATGTATTAGTAATGTCAGAGACGTTAAAAATTAAAAAAAAAAAACATACTAAAACTAAAGAATAAAATGAATTTTAATCAAATGAACTAAAAGCAACTGAAATTTGATTAAAAAAATGAAGTAAAATACAAAAGAACTTATTGGAGTATGCTCGACCTAAAGATACTGTGCGTTTACTTGTGCACTTCCGTGATATCATAGTGCGTGTCGGAAGGGTCTGTAAGCTGAGCTGACATTATGTGCGGTGTATATATTAAATACTGTATACACAGTAAAGCCTAATTTTCAAAATCCTGTGTCATCCTGATTAACTTACGTCTCCTTTATTTATTATGTTGTTTTGATTGCAGTTCATAGATAAAGTTGGTAGCTTAAATTGGGAACTGGATTCCTATATTTCTGTTACCTGAAAAACTTCGTTAGGAAAAGGGCAAGTTGCCTATAGGAGGAATGGAATCAATGAACGATATAATTGGTTCGCAAACGTTTAGCCACCAGCAGTTGGTGGTGGAAACAACAGAGTTCATAGGACATGTGGGAGAGGTGGCAACACAAAAACAGAATCAGATGCCGATTGGTGATTCTGATGCATTAAACGGAATGAAGTACGTGAAGTCGCCTACACTGCAGACATTGATTGCGAGTGCGGGCAGTGTTGGTCGGATACATGACGATGATGAGGAGCAGCTGGAAGATGTAGAGGAGGTTCCAGAGTCAAACTCAGCTGTTGTTATGGTGATCGATGAATTGGGAAGCGGCAGCAACTTACAGACCACGTATCAGATAGTGCCTGATCAACTGCAGCTACAGGACGACGCCAGGACCCTATCCTTACTGCCCATTCACCATGGAGATGAGCGACACGTTAGTCCAGTGGAATTTGACGGCTCCGATGACATAAGTCTGGATGGCTTATCAACGCAAATCATAGCAGTTAAGCAAGAACACAAGCTGGTTATAGTACGTGATCCGGATGCCAACAGGATCGCCAATCGGCGCTCGAGCCCACATCTTACCCTTAATATGTCGAATGCTAATGTTATTGATGAATTGTCCTCGGACGGGGGCATCGAGGAGGTCACCTTAAATCAGCACCATCAACAGCTTCTCGATGAACAGCAGCAGCATCACCATCACCACCAGCAGCAGCAACAACATCACCAGCACCATCAACAGCATCATCCTCAATACGGACAACGCCTTGTTACTACATCGCAAATAATTCATCATGAGCACCAGCACCACCACCAGCATCACCATCAGCAGCAGCAGCAGCATCAGCAGCAGCGTCAGCTAGTATCTGGTCACGGACATCATAGAGAATCGCTATCGGTAATTGTTCAGACGCACGATGACGATGACGATGACATCGATGATGATGAGGAGGTTGATGAACACGTTTCAGCTAGTCAATCGCTCAGTCCACTGACCGTCGAGCATAGCACCTACCAAACATTGACTTCAGTCAACAATCATCGCATATCAGAGCCCAGTTTCAGTCCGACATCGTATGCCACGTTAACACCAATCCAACCGCTGCCCCCAATATCCACAATGTCCGATAAGTTCGCCTATGCGGGTGGTCATATCAACTCAGCCAACGGTAATAGCAATAACAATTCAACAATCAGAGCAAATAGTAACAATAACAACAGCAATAGTAATTCGGATCAATCATTTGCTAACAGTTTGCCCATTGAGGCGACCCATCAGGGCTCGTTGTCGAACTTGAGCCTAAGCGGTTTGGTTTCGGACGTGCAGTCTCCTTATTCAAATTCGTACGATAAATTGCCTTCACTGATATCGCCCACGCCTCACGCTTATGCCAGCTCACCGTCGCACGGACTCTCCGGATTGGTAAACACATGCGATCTACATAAACACGGCTCGACAGTGTCCTCCCCGGTGAGTGGCTCCTCTGCTGGTAGTCAGCTGCAGTTGCATAAAGCATCAACGGCATCTGGAGGAGGGCAATCACATCTTCACAGTCAACAAGTGACTATACAGAAGCAGGTGATTTGCCTTTCGCCGACAACAGTAACTGGCATTGCTGAGTATGAAGCATCGTATCGTCCTAGCCAGCAACATGATCAAGATCTGCTTATGTCTAGAGCCGATACGACAGATGGTGGCTCTCAACTGAGGCTCCAGCATAGTCCGACACTGAGTTCGCATTCAGTTTCAGCTGGGTCCGTTGTCTCCATGTCTCTACATTCGCCGGCCTCTGTTGTAACGCTGCCCCACATTAATGGATCGGTGAACAATCTGACAGCCGATTTACCAGTCGTCGTCAACTTGTCACCGACGCCGACAACAGTTGGCGGGAATGATAGTTCCATCGACGAACTTGTCCAGCAACAGATTAAGGTTCAGCATAGCACCGGCGATTGCCTTGTAGGAAATAATGTTGTCAATAGTCTCAACGTCTGCAATATAAATCAACAGCAACATCAGCAGAATGGCTTCATCTCTGATCAAACACAACCGCAACAGCAGCAGCAGCAGCAGCAGCAGCCACCACAGCAACAGCAACCGAAATTGTCTCCAAAATTAAGTGGAGTTTCGAGCAATACGTTGTCACGGTCCACAGCTGCTGCATCGAATGACATGGAAGAGATAAATACCAAGGAGTTGGCTCAACGCATTTCTGCAGAGCTCAAACGCTATAGCATACCTCAGGCGATATTCGCTCAACGAGTGCTATGTCGTTCACAGGGCACACTCTCGGATCTATTGCGCAATCCGAAGCCCTGGTCGAAACTAAAGTCAGGTCGGGAGACCTTTCGACGCATGTTCAAATGGCTGCAAGAACCAGAATTTCAGCGGATGTCGGCACTGCGCATGGCTGCTGCTCAAATACCACAGCGACCTTCAACTGCAGCAGGAGTTGGCTCGGGCAATACCAACATTATATTCACAACAACAACACCAACTGGTTCTGGCTCAGGCTCGACACTAACGTCGGCAACGGGTTCAGTTACAGTGGCGCCATCGGCCACTGTGCATACCAACGCAAGTTCAGATACAACACATGTGCCGAGCATTACGACAAATGGTAAGTAAGACCTAATACGCCTGCGCCCACTAAATAGATTTAATTTCTCAGAGTATCAGAGTCACGAACTCCAATTTGAAATAGGTTTCATCCTTGAAGGGATCAAAGAGCAGCTGCCATGCAATCTTCTCTCGAATTCCTATCTCAATAATTACCCCTCTCGATACTTACCTCAAGTTTTCCCAAATATTATTCAAATGTTCGATATCAGGTTTATTTAGATCACATTTGATAACTTTTGAAGTTTACTTTGACCAACTTTTATAGATTCGATCCTTCCTTCGCCTCAAGGGCGATGATCGTTTCTAATAGTTTATATGAGTTCTAGGATAGATGTCCTGCACAATTGGAGCTAATCTGCCAGTTTTCAAACTCTTTTCAGCGATATTAAGCAGTTCGGGTCTCGGATCTAACTGTCGTCGCAAGGAAGAACCGCATATAGAGCAAATGCCTCAACCGAAAAAGCCCCGGTTAGTTTTTACAGATCTGCAGCGAAGGACACTACAAGCAATTTTTAAGGTAAGTTTATGGGGTTCTATGTGGAGCGGTAGCACACAATTGAATATGAACTAATGGTTTATTTGTGTGGCCCATTCAGGAAACGAAGAGGCCTTCAAAGGAAATGCAAGTGACAATTGCACGACAACTGGGACTGGAACCAACGACAGTGGGCAACTTCTTTATGAACGCGCGAAGACGCTCAATGGACAAATGGCGCGATGATGATAATAAGAACTCACAGCACTCACACAGTAGACAGCATCAGCAGCAGCAGCACGAGCAGCAGCTTCAGCATCAGCAGCAGGAGGAGGAGGAGGAGGAGCGAAACAGTGGACACTATGGCAATCTGCACACGACAGCGATGTCGCCACTGGGCAACTTTGATGATGATGGTGAAATGGACTTAGAGCTGGAGCATCACGATTTTCTAGTTGATGATCACGATGATGATGATCACGTCGAGCACGATGACATGTTGTGACATAATGGAGAATGTGTAGATGAACAGCTAACACGAAATTCTTATAGACTTGACGCGGATATGGATTCGAAAGACCATTTCAAATTTAGCAGGAAGAAGAGCAGACAGCACCAAGATCATCACAAGAAAAAAGGCCTCGTTACCAATACAAAGCACGTTTATGATACCGACTTCGATTCCAATCGACATACGAATGCATTAACAGCCGAGTGGTCAATCGATAGCTTAGGTGTTATCGATTGTGTTGAGTATTTAAATAGAACTATAGAAATGGATGACAGTTTGCTAGCCAGCATCAGTTCTGCTAAACGCTTGTCAGTTCGCTTGGGTACCAAATATTATGAGGATCCGACTTTACAGCTAAATGAATCTTTGGTTCACTAAGCAACGTTCACGGGTCAGAGAAAGAGAGAGGGGAGACATTGTATGCTCTATTTGACTGACAGATACTTTAACAATATCTGTTATCTATCTATTTTATGCTTTTCTTTCTCTTCCATAAACAATGGAAAATTGATTTTTTGTAACATAATTTTGTTCAACATTTAAAAAAAAATTTTTTTTGAAGTTCCAGAAATCTACCAAATGACCTATTGAAACCGACATAAGTTAACTCGATCAAAGAACCATCTTTACTCCTGTTGGGAGTATGAGATGCCAGTTTCTGTATTTCCATTGATACCTTCACATCAGTAGATAGCTCCGGACGATGATCGGAGTCGACCGTGCCACGTCCATTTGTTAATCGTTCGTCTGCTTTTCTATAGAAAAGCAGTCCATTTTAATATGATCGATAACAATCAATGTATGAATACCACATAGGTTGGATATTTGTGTCCCTGTGATGAAGATACAGATATAATGAATTTTGGATCCCTGTTCCTATTCTCTTTTGGAGTTGGGTCCAACCAACTAGGTCGATTTAGCCCTGTCCGTCTATATATATGAACACGTCAATCTCAAAACTTATAAAAGCAAGACTTTTGAAATTTTTTGAAAAGCCTTACATAGCACGCGCAAATCGAGTATATTGCCAAAATGCAAAACTATTCCCATTTTAATTTATTCAATCACAAAGTTTTTCGAAATTCAGTTAATATAGTATCTATTTGTTATCTAATTTCATGAGTACTTTATACAATTTTGGTTTTTGTTATTTTAGATAACGCCGCAGGGCTCAGCAGATCTTCTAGTCGAGCAGTCTCGCCTACAGCACTCTTACTTGTTATATTTATAATTAATATTTTAGTATACACATGTATATTTTTCCTTTCGTACCTGATTCTGAAATTCCGATCATTTTTGAGTACGTTTTTTGGGACTGCCTCAACTTCCCGGAAAACCTAAGTGGGAGATGATGTGGCAATAAACTTAATTAACATCTCTATATACTTAGAGCCGAGTGATGCAAACTTTATATGAAAAGTCTCTAGTGTGTAACTATGTAAATCTAGTCAAATTTATAAAATAATCAAAGTACAACTACTATAAATAAAAATAAAAAATTAATAATTACATAATAATATAAATAAAAGGAACATCATCTAAATTTAAGGAAACTAACTGTAAATATTGTATTGCTTCTTTTTACATTAATCGAAATTGAGAGAATATTCAAATGTGTAGAAATGTACATACATGAACACACACACAGACACACACACACACACTCACCCATGCATCGTGTATGTATGCATCCATGTAGCCGAAATTTGTTTGAGTGCATTTGATTTCACACTCCGAAGGAAAATAGAAAATAAATAAGTAGCACGAATGACTTCATTTATATGCATATGTATATGTAGGTATGTATATGCATATCATATTATTTAACAGTTATTGAAACACAAACACAGCTGCAAATACTCAGCATAACTTTGCTAGTCAATTTAGTCTAAAACGAGGTGCAAAACACACATCACAAATAATACAAGAGAACAGAACAAAGCATAAAATGTAAACAAAACATAAAAAAAGATATATATAAAAACACAAAAATATTAGAAATGCAGTACGTACATTTACGTAAGCCTACTCAAACTTAAAAGTAAATGTACTTATGTATAAATAAGCTAAATGCAATAAATAACACAAATCTAATTTCTTCAAATTTTATTGAAGTGTTTTCAGTGGCTTTTCTAAAGTAAAACTTCACTCTTGTTATTTGAGTGGAGTGGAGAGTATGAATGATTTTTAGGTAAAGGGCAGGCAAATCGCCAACCATATGGAAAACAATGTCATCAATATCCGATAAACATAGAAGTTGCTTAAACAATGTGGACTTCGTTTCAATTTATCCCGTAATTAAAATCTTAAAATAAAATCATCAAAATAATCACCCAGTCCCAAACCAATCAGAGATATGTATTTGATCTTCCCATTTGCCGCTGAAATCTCCGCTCTGGGATTCGAACTCTCATCTATGTGCATAGCAACGACGCTTCCACTGCTTGGCACTGCTTCGCATTGCAATTCTCAGTGCTGCCAATTAGTTTAAAAAAAGTTAAAAAATAAATAAACAGCTGACTGCGCTATGATCGATGCGCAAAATAAACAAACAAAAAAATTACTTAACATCTACTTATTCCAGTAGAATTCTATTGTATTTGTGATTTCTTAAAACATAAAATATTGCCACAGCCAATTGCCAAAAGGTTAAATGGATACTTAATGGAAATTTGTAATGAAATTTTCAGCATATTGAGCTTGAATAAGTATTTCGAGGTCGATAGCGCCTGACAGCTGCGTTCTTAGTTGTTTTTTTTTTTTAGTTTGATATAAATATATTAAATAATAGTATTATTATATTATGATAAGACGCTTTCAATCAACATCATGTTAATAATGAGAATAATCCATTACCGGTTTCTACTAATTGCTAATTTTCGGCATTTAACAATTATTTTATAAACACCATAATTACGATGATGATGTTGACATGCATTATTAAAATATATAATAAAAAAAATTATGTAGTAGAATTACCTAGTTTTTATTCACATCAAATATTAACAAACATAAATACATCCATACATCCATTACCGTTTTGATACAAACATCGTAAAATATTATCGATAGGCCACAATCATCTCGCTCCTGTTAAAACACATCACTAACCAAATCATAACCATACACAGGCCATGCCATAGGAAATTTTTGAGCAAGTAAAATATTAGCAGTGCGCCCCGTTGTTGTCGATTTCCCGGTTTCGCTTTACTTTTTTCTTTGGAGCAGCCAATATTTATGACAGCAGAATCAGTGCTCTGCGAGCGCTCGTTCGATAATGGTCGATTTCCATACGAGGCTGTTTTATGCCACTCTATATTCTTATTTCCATTTCAAGAAGTCCCAAAAAATTATCAAAAAATTAAAAAAATAGAAGAGCTAAAAAAAAGTTGCTTCCAATTTTTAAAACTACAGATTTCCCGCATTTTCAAAATTTATCCCGCAATTGCTCATCATAACAAGCCAGATTGGAAAAAAGCGGAATTCACATCTCTGGTCATAAATGTTAGTTTGTTAGTGTGTGTACGTAGGAACAATACTGATACCGATATCTTAAGATATTATCGATAGCCCACAATCATCGTGTCATCATCATGCATTTCAACACTAATCATATAACAAATTTTTTACGCATATAAAATTTACGCCAAGCACCCCACGTCCACAAGTGTTAATAGCCTAAGTATCGTAGGCAAACTGTTAAAGACTCAGTAGGTTGCGCAAAAATGAGTCTCGTTACTTTGGCTGTCAGCTAACAGAGATATCTCTTGTGACGTCATATTTTCGGATTGTGCTCTGTTATTCCGCCTGAGCTTTGGCGGGCACTTAAATTTACATGTAGCAAGTGCTCAAAACCAATGTTATGAACAAAGTGGATGGTCTATCAGAATAAATGGCTAATAGTCAGATTTGACTGGGTGTTTATGTAAGCTAATGCTTATATATGCCAATAGATCATCATATTTAAGTAAAATTCACATTTAAGGCATATTTTTAAAGCTGCTCAGGAAATCTCGGCAGAAGATTACATGAGCAATAACCGCTAAAAAAACCTCTTAGAACAAACCAAATTATGAAAACCCTTATATCTCCTCTTGACTAGGAACTGGCAGCAGTTTTTGTTTTTATTTTGTCTACTGGCTACTAGATAACAGTGTAAAAACTCGTGAGTTTTCAAGTAACTGCGTTTCAAAAAGTGACGTTTCACTGTTAACTTATCGACCCCTTTACATAACTTAGAGTTACTCAATCGTAATATCATTAATACTTATGTATTAATATTAATAGCAAATACGTACTCATTTAAAGTTACTCGTGATTACTCGTTACCTAAAAACTACTCGTTACTTTTTAGAACAAACACAATGCTGTCGCATCGTAACGAGACACCCGATACAATAATACCTTTTAGTATTTTCGAGCACAGATTGTGTATTTTATATAGCAGAAGCATGCCAAGTGGCTGTGCGGTTTTAATTTAAAAATTACAAATAAAACAATTTCTTGCACAAGCAATAATTATTTGTATATAACTAGAGTGTAATAAACTATGTGAAAATACGATACAACATTCACTTGAGCATCGCTTTCGGAACTAAGACAATTTTCTTGAGCAAATTGTGTCATTTTGCTGTGTGTGTCTGTAGGCATACATATGTCGAGTGTTTTGTATGTATACAGAATTTTGTTGTTGTTTTGTTTGAGTGCAAGCGTTTATATACACAAACACACATGAGCAAATGTGTCAATGCGTGTGTGTGCGTGTGCCTATAGAATTTGGCCGAGTCAAAAAACGAAAAGAACAAAATGAATGAAATGCAATTAAATAAATTGTTGACTGGGATCTAAAAAAGGAGGCTCAAAGGAAGACCATGGACAGAGAGTAAAATAAAAAAGTTCGAAATTCGGAACCACTTGAGAGCTGAACACAAATTGTGGTGTTCAATGTTGGCTATTCGAGAATGCTGTCCACAATAACGGGGGGCGCCAGCCAATCAACAACAACAAACACTGACGTAGCGGCCAAGAACCTCACTCAGATTGAAGCCTTGAAATCGGTTAAAGTAAAGGCCGAGCCCTGTTTAACACTATCGCCAGGTGGGTTAAATAAATAATAATACAATATTAATACTTATATACTTAAAATTTTATTGTATTTAGGGAACGCAAGTAATCAAACAAATCAAACCATGTCAGATGAGGCGGATGCAGCTACCAAAAATAATTCCATCACAAATAATAATAATAACAACACCACCAGCAGCAATAATAATAATAATAGTAATAATATTAATAACAGCAAAAACACAATTAATGCCAATCCCAGCTGCAGTTCATCGGATTCAGCTAGACAGAATAATGGCAGTTCGCCAACGAACGCAAATACAAATTCAAATTCAAATACAAATAATGGCAACGATCAATCGAATACGAAGGGCAAGAACAACAACAGCCACATTGCACAAATGATGAATTCGGCAGCTGAAAATGAGCTGCATCAGGATGAACTGTTAAAGAAAAAGAAGGCTAACAGCAGCAACAACAGCGGCAGCAGCATCAAGGAGGAGGATTGTGGTAAGTAATGAGCTTTAGCTCTTATTCCTCATTAATTCAATAAAGTACAAATCATTAATGCACATTACGATTCATATAAATTGGTATACTCGTCCATGACGTACCAAAACAGACAGAGTCCGTCCGTCTGCCCACATTAACGCGAATCAGCTAGAGACTAGAGAAAGGTGACAGAGGTCGGGAAAGGCAGCAAACAATATCTCTTAAAGTTTTGAAACTATAACTTCAAAATGTGTCTCTCTTGGGATTCACCAAGACTGATTTAAATGAGTATTATGAGCTGAGCTGAGACGTCTAAAATGTAAGCATTTTGCTCAGGTCTTTGCATCGATTGAATTAAGAGGATAAAATTTTGTGCTAAGAAAGTCTCACATAACCGAAGACATTTTAAGTTAAAAAGAGCGTGTCTAGGTAGTTTAGAAAGAAACTGATCACAATTAATAGTATTAAATAAACGGCTGCAGAGAGATATCGATTAGTTACCTCCTAGGTCTTAAAGTACATGTACGTTTTGTGTCTTGGCACTTCATTGCCAAATTGTCAATTAATCTTTTATTGCAACGTCCGTTCTTCATATTTGTCGTCTCTTTTACTCAAAACAGTTAAGCCAAAGTTGACAGCGAATCAAACAAATATATCTGCTAACTCAACATTGGACAAAGCCAATCATAATAGTCAAAACAGCTCAACAGTTGTCAACAATAGCAATACTAAAGGAGCAACAGCAGCATCAGCATCCGCGGCGACATCAGCAGCAGGAACTGCAACAGCAACTGTTGTTAAAGAGGAGCCCTCAGATTTATTGCTGGGCCATTGCTTGGTAAATATGAAGAAGGAAGATAATTTCTCGCCCAGCATGTCACCAGTGGGTTTTGGATCGATTGGTGCAGCAGATCGATCTGTTACACCTGGTAAGTGCCTTCATATTGACAGTGTAAAAGCAATCATCTCGAATTAAACTGTTTCTCACATTAGTTAAAATGGAGGTGAATGAGAAGCCGCCATCTGCTATGGGACTAAACACAGATAATGATATTGTCAACTGCAATGCGTTGGTCAATACATTGGATGCTGAACGTATGTGCGATATAAATGCTACGAATTCCAATATAAATACTAATTCAACGGTAACCGGACCTGGACTTGGCATATCTCTTGGCATTGGCATTACATCTAATACTGGCGCTGCTGGTGTCGGTGTTGGTGGTGGTAGTGGCAGTGGCGGTGGCGGTGCCAGTGGCGGTGGCAGTGGCGGTGGCAGTGGCGGTGGCAGTGGCAATGGCGGTGGCAGTGCCAGTGGCGGTGTCGCAAGCGGTGTAGGTGGTGTTGGTGCTTCTAGTGGTACATCGTCCAATTTTATGGGAAATAACAATAGCGTTGGCAATTGCTTGGATTATATGCAGCAACAGAATCATATATTTGTCTTTTCAACCCAATTGGCCAATAATGGTGCGGAATCTGTGCTAAGTGGACAATACCAAACCATTATCGCTTACCATTGCACACAGCCAGCAACAAAGAGTTTTCTTGAAGATTTCTTCATGAAGAATCCAATGAAGATGAATAAGCTGCAACGACAAAACTCATTGGGCCTCAACATTTGCAACATGGCCGGGCCGGGCGGACCTAATTGGCTTAATTCAAATGCAAATCCGAATAATCAAAATTTAAATCCAAATCCAAATCCAAATTTGGCTAAAATGCTGCAGCCGCAGCAGCCTAAATCGAAAGGGCATTTTAATAATCTAGCTGATAAGCGGAACAACTTTGCGGACCCAACAACAGCCGACTCACTTGTTAACGAAAGCGACTTGATGTGCTGGGAGGCAGGAAATGGGAATCGAAGCACGCTAGAGCCTGATTCGCAAGCGCTGAAGCTATTGGAAGGTGTTGACGCTGTTCTGGGCAAATGCAGTAGCACAGAATTAAGCACAGATAGCAATATAATTTCATTGCAGGGTGTCAAAGTGCCAGATGAGAACTTGACACCACAGCAGCGACAGCATCGCGAGGAGCAATTGGCAAAGTTGAAAAAAATGAATCAATTCCTGTTTCCAGAGAATGAGAGTGGCGGACCAGCGGGCACTCAATTAAATAAGCTGCCAAATGATGCGGCAATGGGAAACCTAATGATGAACATTGCGCCAACAGCCTCAGCGTCGAATGCACAAATGCGGCAAATGCAATTGCAAATGCAGGCGGCTGCAGCTGCTGCGCAACAACAACAACAGCAACAGCAGCAGCAGCAACAACAACAGAAGGCGGATCATATGCCGCAGTTGGGCGAGGATGTGATGTTGCCATTGCCAGCTGATATTGGTGATATTGGATCAGTTATGTCATGCAATAGCGGACAGAAAAACAGTTTACCCGCAGCTAACGCAGCATCTACAGCAACAGCAGCAGCAGGCGGAGGAGGAGGAGGATCAGCTATTGGTATGAATGTAGGCATGCAATGTTCAAATAATCCTAACTTATTGGCCAATTCCCCTGAACTAATAGGCGGGTTTGGCAATACAAATTGCGTTATGGGCATGGGCGCTGGAGATAAGGGAGAAGGCGGAATAACTTCAATGGAGTGGACCAAATTGCAACAGCAATATTTCGAAGAACGCTTAAAAGTGGGCAAAGCAGCTTGCCGGCCGACAGGAATGCCAGGACCTGGCTCCGGTCCCAATTCCCAGCCATCGATCACGAATTTGGCTACTGGTGGCACGCCAAATGCCGTGTTGCGAAATAATGTTCAAGGACCGCCACCGCCATATCATCCCACACAGCGTTCGGCATCGGTGCCGATTGCAACGCAATCTCCAAATCCTTCCAGTCCCAATAATCTCTCCCTGCCATCGCCACGCACAGCTGGTGCCCTTGGTTTGCCATCGAATTCACCTAGTATGGAAATAAACAGTACAACCAATTCATCAACAAGCGGCCCAGTTGGAGCTACCGCAAACATGGGTCCCCTAGCTACATCGAAAAACTGTTTTCAAACTGATGCCGGTTCGCCTTCGAGTCGGCATCGAAATGCTGCTAATAACCCATCAAACGTCTGTGTGAATGTGATGAATCATCATCTAAACAGTAGTCCCAGTACGCCGCTTGCTCACCTATCACCCAAGGATCTGGAATTGTTCAATTCAACGTCAACTGCTGGTAATTTCAAATTCAAATTTTTGTCGAGAGGTTGATGCAATTCATAATAGCTATTAACCACTTCCAAATTGACTGCAATTACACAGATTTTCTATTAAGCCCTGAAATGTAATTTCAGGTTCCGCAATACACGTGTGTAGTATGTAGATAATCTAAACGCGCGTTAATATTGAATGAATATTTCATTAGACTTCAAATTCTTTGCAACGCGTGTATAACAGGTTCATTATGGCAAACATTTGAATTTATTATCATAAATTGCACTGTATATCAGTAGATTTAATTCTGTTATACTAGTGTATAACAATTTTTATACCCTGAGCCTATTTAAAATGGGAAATCTGGGTATAATATTATTGTGAAAATGTATGCAACAGGCAGAAGGAGACGTCGCAGACCCCACAAAGTATATATCTACTTGATCAGCTCGCCAAGCTGAGTTGATTTAGCCCTGTCCGTCCGTCCGTCTGTTCGTTTGTCTGTCTTTATATCTTAAATAATATACACAAATAATTATTTTCTTCACATTTAATTCAACTTCCTTATACAGATATATCAGAGCATTCGGGCGAAGTAAAGCTAATCCTTTCATTAAAAAATAACTTAATGTTGTGGAGTTAAGAAGCGTTTCATTCTGTTATGCACAAAATATTTATGGAATTTCAATTTTGTTTTAGGTGATATGAAAAACACTAGACCAAGTCCACAGCGTCCTCGGTCGCCAGGTAACACCAATGCGAATGCTAATGCAAATGCCACGAATCATCTAACAGAACCAAATAATATGGATTCACGATTTCCTGCAACCAGCCCGGGGCTAAACTTTAATCCACACACACATGCGCAAAATAATCCAAACACTGCCTTGAATGCATACAAAGGGTCCAATGGAAACAATTCCATGGAGGTAAGTAGAAAAGGATGTACATTATGAGCGCAGCGATCTTGTAAACCACAGAAACTAGAGAGCTGAAATACGAGTTTTTTCAAAAGTTCGATAACTCATCCCGTTCTCTTATTATCGATAAATTTTTTCCTTTTTTTGTTTTTGCGTACCGTAAAAGCTAGAAACTTGAAAATTCACTGTGCAGATGCGTGTTATGAATACAAAGATTTAGTAATTTGTGGCTTTTGGATACCACGCCTCCTTCGCCTCAAATTGTCAAAATACGCATTTCAAATATTAGAGACTTGTGCTTTGGCAAATACGCATATATGGATGACATAATTATGCTGTGAAAATTTGATTAAGAAAGTTCATCCAGAAAAAAAGTTATTAAACATTTAACTTCCCATAACCATAGGCTTAAAGCAGCCCAACCGCAGTAGAGCCTAGACCTAACCTCTAGCTATACCAAATACTATTTATTTAAAGCTTCAGTACAATTACAATGCCCATTATTATTTGCTTTTTAGCGTCACAATTGTGGAGCCAGTGGAGGACCTCTACAATTTGGTCGACGTTCGGATAATATGCCCCTGAATCCGAACAGCAGTGGTAATCGACCAGCGCAGAATAAGATGGCGCAGAACTTTGATCCCATATCGTCATTAGCACAGATGTCCCAGCAGCTGACAAGTTGTGTATCGGGCGTGGGTAGTCCCGCCGGCGGGATGAATATGATGGGTCCGGGTCCGGGTCCGGGCTCGGGTCCGGGTCCAGGTCCGGGTCCGGGTCCAGTTCCGGGACCAGTTGATATGAATATGGACCATTCTGCTGCAGCAGCTGCTGCTGCCGTCGCCATTGGGTTGGTGCCCAATTTGGATGGCACCAGCATGGAACTCATGGGTAACCCTCCCAACAATTGTCATTCAATAAATCCATTGATCAACTCGATGGGTCAGCGCATGCTGAATCCCAAGTTAGCTGGTTTGGGGCCTGCCAGCTTTAGCCCAGGGCCAAACGGTATGATACGTGATGGATCCGGACACGGCCCTGGGCCCGGCTTTCATGGTATACTACCGCCAGCCGCACGCATGATGGGTCGCATGCCAGTCAATTTTGGACCCAATTTCAATCCAAATATTCAAGTAAAGGCCAGCACACCAAATACAATACAGTATATGCCAGTGCGGCCCCAAAACAACAATAGCGGCAGCAACACCAACACCAACAACAACAATAATAATAATAATAGTAATAACGCAAATGTACGAATGGCACCCAGTTTGGAGTTCCTGCAGCGATACGCCAACCCACAAATGGTGAACCCTATTGGCAATGACGGAAATCCCATGATGATGAATATGAATTTAGCGTCCGGCGATCAACAACAACAGCAACAGCAGCAGCAACAGAATAAAATGATAAATAATCATGTTGGCAGCATGAATTTTTTTCAAAATTGCAATCAGCTATCTGGCCTGGACGATGAAGTTGTCGGGAGTGTAGGCCTACCTGGGCAGGTGGATATGACACCAATGATACGTGGCATGCGACCTCATGGTATGCGACAACATGGTTTGGGCAACATTCGTTTGCAGGCCCCAGTCGGCAACAATATTGTAAATCATCGACATCAAGGACAGTTTCCAGGCAGTGCCGATGGCTTGGATTGCAATGATCCGACTGCATTGTTTAACAATGGTACCGGTAATTGTAACTCGCCTGCAATGTTTGCGGCAGCACAACAGCAGCAACAGCAACAGCAACAACAGCAGCAACAACAACAGCAGCAACAACAACAACAAAGTCAAGCGAAAGGTCAACAGCAGCACATAAAGGCCATGCCAGGCGGCATGTGTCCCAATCAAGTGGGCATGCAAGGACCAGTACCAAGTGTGCAGGTGCAGTTACACGGCCAAGGACATCCCGGCATGGTTGTTGGTCCCAACAACAGTAACCTTATGTCAACAGCTGGCAACGGCGGTGGCGTCAATTTCGTCGGACCCTCGTCGAATGATCTGAAATATGCCCAACAATACCACAGTTTTCAACAGCAATTATATGCAACGAATACAAGAAGTCAGCAACAGCAACAGCAGCAACAGCAACAAGTTGGCGGCAATATGATACCCATGCCACCAAATCTGTCGCCAAATCCCGCGTTTTTCGTCAACAAATAAGATCGGATCGGATCGGATTGAAATCAATTTGTCGAGCGATCAAAAAGCTAGTCTCTGTATCTCAAAGCATAGAGCATCAAGGCTTCTGCAATTAGAATTGGTGTGATGCGTTTTCCTTAGTCAAGGCATAACTGATCGTAAATTACCTTAGCTAATGCGAAATGAACTTAAAAAGGAAAATAAAGTAATTTGCTAAATTTGATTTACTTTAATCTGGCTTATCGTAACTTTCCTAAGCTAAGGCGAAATCACGTTCAAAAAACGAATTTTCATTCCCAACCAAATTGATTCATCCAAGGCACACACTGAACTTAAAAGGATAAACTTCAAACTATTTATTTATCACGCGTCAAATGAGTTTGAAAGGGGAAATTTGTAATTAGCCTAGCTTATAGAATATTTGCTAAAAATCGGATCAAAGATCGATTGACTGATTGGTATTACACATCACACGGCTGCAGTTGCAAATACGTAACGGGAATATATATACGAGAATCGATATCGGAGACATTGCTGTTTGTTTCGGAGGATAATGTATATGTATAATTAGACTTAGAATAACCAGCTCTGCAGCTCTAAATACTTATGGTAATATGTATTAAACGCAATTAAGCAATTTTATGTATTATAATTATTAAATATACTATGTTATATATGTATCTATACATAAATATATATATATATATATATATACATATATATATATATATGACAATGTTAAGAGAAATATCGCATGTAAATTCTTCCATTAAACATGTAAACAGAAATCCAACATCGACATATCCCCATGATTTTTAGAAAACTAGTTGGTAGCTCGAAACTATCTTATAGGTATGGAATTTTTGAAAACAGTGGGCTTACACGTGTAACTTGCTGTTGAGGACTGTGGGGAGTCGCTCATTACTCAGTTAGTTAGGTTAGTACTAGTAGGTTAGTAGGGCTGATTGTGAGCGTAATTGTACTATTTGGACAAAAATAAAAATATATATACAAAAACATCAATATTTTTTCAGGAAGAAAAGCGAAAATGAACTCATTTGTATATATTTTCAATTTACATTTTAGCAAAACTTGATTAAAACTATGAATCGGGTCTACGACGATGAGTAAAACGCATTTAATTTATTTAGAACTTGGTTTATTTCCTTAAACAATAGTACAATTACAGTTATTTATGTAACTAACTTAGCTACGTAGATTCACCAAGATCTGCGTGGAGTGAGCTCTGTGCCTTTCCCTTTCCATTGCACTGCTCATAATTACGGTCGTGTACTCCCGTCATTGCGTCTTATGTTCGCCTCTTAGCTCACGCATTTGTTTGCTGTACAAGAGAAGCTTTTGTATGTATGTATCGAACTATGTTCGAGCCCATAATTTCGATACAAGTGCTTAGCTTCGTGAAGCGCTATGCGATTCTGCTCGGATGTTCCTGTCCCTTTTCCTACTCCTAATTACGCTCGGGCACCCCCGCCATTGCTTAACTCACTGGGTTGTTGTGCAACCGAATGGTCCAGCCGAATGGAATCGAACTCGAACTCGAACTGTGAGTTGGGTTCGGCCAAGATTGAGCCATGGCCTTGGGAAAGGGGCGTTGGAATGGTTCTGTGTGTGTGTGTGTGTGTGTTTTTTTTTTTTTGTTTTTTTTCTGCTGTTCGTTGTGCAGCTTCTGCCTTTGTCTGCTGCCGATTCCTTTGCCTGTGATGGTGGTGAGTGTTTGTACTTGAAAAAAAAAACAAGATGGTTGGCGAAGCGAACGACCGACCGACTCACACACATATACATGCTCTTTCCCACACAAATACAGCACTGTGAACTGTCCACTTTGACGTCCACCCCCGGAAAAGTACAAAAATGGCAAATGAAACAATCGAAAGGAATTACTCATCCAATAGAAACGACCCACTTAACAACAAAAATCTATAATAAAAAGTATTTTCCATTTTCATTTCTAACCAACTTATTTCAAATAATATTTACTGTTAATTTGATCATACATTGATTAACTTCCATCAACTTTAGGAAAACTCTGATGGCGGATGGTCGCTAATTATAAAAAATACATTTTCCGTTTAAGCGTTTTGGGTAACCCAAAGCTCATTTCCTTTCCCGTTATTTCATGTGAATGTTAATTTTTAATATATTCAATTTATTGATTGTGCATCATCCATATTGATTGTATCATCATTGTACTCTTCTTTAGGCTTAGAGAGATTAGATAAATTGAAATCATAGCTATAGTTGAGGGTCCTTAACTCGTTTACGAAGTTTACGAAGTGAGCCTAACGTGAAATGAAACTGGAGAGTTGATGTTGATATACAGTCATGTTCGCAAGCCGGGAAACTCTATATTTAAGCTGCTGGAGACTTGAAATTTGGAATATTTACTCATGTAGACAACGAAACCCAAACAACCTTACCCCCAGAATGTAACAGTTGCATTACTGTGGACCTCTTCTCAAGAGTAAAGAGTAAAGAGAAAAATAGTATCTTCCACACTTTAAAAGCTAGAAATTAAAATTTATGAAGTTACCGTTGTTCTCTTCTTTTAATACAATAATCAACAAAGTATATGTATAATTATGTATAAGGCACTTGGAGGCGTGGCTAATCCGAAAAGTGACAGTGAACGTCCTTATGGGGCTTGCTATAAGTAACTTAACTGTGGTCGAGTGTTATGCTTGGTTGGTGGTGCTCTACTAAGTTGCTCAGTTCGAAAGTAATTATGTCGGTTACAGACAGAGCTATAAATTGTATAGCCTCCTCCTTAACAAATAGCCAATCTACAATTATTTATATAGGAAAAAGTTTTTTGCTTGTTTAGGAACCAAATATGTCTTTATATCTCGACATAGAGATACTAAGAGATGCTCTGATCCTTCATCTCGTTTTCTTAGTACCGATATATATTGATAACGTGACTTCGTTTTTTGATACTGTTAAGCTATAGATTTTTTAAATTACTGTGTGATCAGTGTAATGATTTCCGGATTTTTGCATGCCATGCTGTCTTCGCCATGAAGTTGCAAAACCCCAATTTCAAATACTACAGACTACAGACAGCTTTGATTACGAAAGTCTATCTACAGAACAAGTAAGGAAGATCTAGTCGGTGGCGCCCGACTAGGGGATACTTTGAACCCTGCGATATTTTGAAAATTCTACGGTGCTTGCTTACGTACATGTTTACATCACACGCAACACATACAACAACAAACAGACGCACGCTCAAGCACACGCTCTGCCAACTGCGCAGTTGACGTAGCGACTGCGCTTCGGACTGCTATGGGAAATTAAATGTTTAATAACTTTTTTTGTAGATTGGCTTTTTTAATCAAACTTTCAGAGTGTGATTATGTCATTTATATGTATGTGTTAGAAAAAGCACAAGTCTCTAGTATTTGAAATACGTGTTTTGCGAATTTGAGGCTAAGGGGACGGGTAATCCAAAATTTAACAAAAATCAAAATTGTATTAAACACACATAAAACTAAAAACGAATTTTGAAGACACTGGCTACAAAGATGAATTAGATAGAATTTTATAACTGAATATCGATTTCGTTTTTAATCGATAACATTAAATTGAGAATAGTTGTCGAAATTTTGAAACAAGTCTCTAGCTCTTATAGATTCTGAGATCAACGCGTTCACACATACGGACAGACGGACTTGTCTCGCTGATCAAGAATATATACACTTTATGGGGTCTGGCACGCCTCCTTCTCGCTGTTACATACACTTCAACCAAACCATTATAAAAAGTTATTAAGCTTTTAATTTCCTTTAATATAGGCATAGCCGCAATCGCTGCATCAACTGCGCAGTGCGTGCGTGTGCATGAGTATGCGTTTGCGTGTGTATGTGTTGCTTGCAATACAGGTGTAAAATAGGCATACTGGAATATCGGCTCTTCGCAGACCGCATGACCACTCTTACATATGTGGTCTTTATATGTAGGCAGGGTGACTGCCTAACTCATTACATAGATCCCTGTAACGGTAATACAACTTAGGGATAGCTTCCCAACTGGTGGAAACCTAAGGCATCTTAAGGCTATGCATGCGTACGTGTAGTCGGACGCTCTCTATTGTTGCTTTGAATATGTTTGCTTTTAAAACGCTGATTAGAAGGTGAGAGATATATTTTTCATTGATTATCATTGCGGAGGCGAATATAAATTTATTATAGTTTTTATGGTATATAGTGGTAGCACACACACATGTTATAACTACTTAAGTCTGTGTCTCATTTCACTCATTGGACATAATTTCGTTCGTTTCAAACTTTAGCTTATCTATTTCACATTCTTCCGTTTGATTTGTTTTGATTCGCTCACTTCGATAGTTAGTCTGCTGACGCTCCGAGATTCAGTTCATTTGCACACATGCTAGGCTTCGCTGCTGAAAACGGAATGAATCGCCTGCTCACATAACGGTTTACTCAATCTGTTTTGTTTTGCTCAATACTCACATTCATACGCTCAGTCGCGTCACACATGTGTGACGTCGCATGTGCTTTAGTATAGGGCAGGCCTTGTACATACGCTTACTCAATCGTGTGTGAGTGTGTGTGAGTGTGATGAGAGTTGGGCTCTTGCCCTCTTGCTCACAATTTCAGCATTGCGTATGAACTTAGACACTAAGTAGAAGTAGCACTCATATGCACAGGACAGCCTCACACACACACACACACACACACGCACACACACACGCACACACACACGCACACACTGAACTCTGAAGGCCGATGATATGCAAATATATGTGATTGCTAACAACTGACCTAAGTTAGGTTATTATGTTCCCAGCAGCACAGGACACCAAATGGCCAGCACTTAAATATATACATACATACATATATATATATATATATATATATGCATGTGTGTATGTAATATAACGGATTTAGAACGCAGACCGGTTTGACCAGTTTAACAGTCACTGAGCTGAATGCCCGCGGGATGAATTGCAATGACCTATCCAGGGTACAACAGGACAGGACAGGACAGGACAGGAGAGGACAGGGCCCGGCAGGACAGGACAGGCCAGGCCAGGCCAGGGCAACCCTTTTCCGATCGAGCCTTAACACATATTCAGCGACCGTTAGCTAACCCCATACAAGGAAACTAATTTGAATACTCGCTGCGCCAGCTTTTGCAGCATCTCTGGATCTCTAAAGTCGTTGTCCGTTTTGCCTTAGCTAACCCTTTACAGCATGGTGATGACAGTTACCTTTGGCTATCGTGAGAAAACCAGTTTTCCAGGTGCGTCCCCGGTGGGCCAGAAATGTCCGATCGCCGGCCACCCAGCAGAAAAGCAAACCTTGTTGCCTGGGTTAAGCACAGCAGCAGCCGATTCAAAGACAACACACGCACGCACATTACCTCGCCTATCCTTTTAACGCAAAGCAACCCTTCGTCTTGAAGGGTGGCCTGAAAATATCTGTTCTAATTTGCATAACTCTGTCCATTTGATCACTAGACAGGCAGCCAGCTCTACGAAATCTGCGTAATGAACGGATCATACTCTTGGTCATTGTTCTCATGCATAAGCTTCTTTAAGAGAGTATCTCTCAAGTCTTAAATAGTCAGTGAATATCTCCACTGCCATAACTATGTACATCTTTCAAGAGTCGAGAAACCGAACACCAATTAATATCCGTAATCGTCCCAGTATTTTGAATTGAACACATACTCTATATGTATATAGGCTGTTACTATATGAAGACATATAATAAGATATCAGCTGCGCTATGTTGGCAGTAGCTGATGTAGAACACTGATTTACAGATCTGTTGCTATTCTCACAATATATTGCAGAACTGCAAAGTATGTTAGAGTTTTGGATATTGGTTATTGGACCCATGACAGATGAGGATTAAACGAATGCTAGGGTCCAACAACTCTGAACTGAAAACAGATATCTTGGACGGATTGTGGAATGGACATAATAGAGTCATTACTTGATTGAGCTAAATTTATGTTATTTAGAGTTTAGCCAGTGGCTCGCCCTCGCTACTGCTTGGCGAACCCCCTCACTGCCTCATTGCTTTTTTCGCTTCTGGCCAAAAAAGTGACGAAACATAAAGTTTAGTTTTTTGCAGCGCAACTGTACTTTTTGCTATACCATTACCATTTGAATTTGCCCCCCTTTCCACACACTTCTGTCTCTCTCTCTCTCTCTCTCTCTCGCTCAAGCACCCCCACAATTTCACCATCAATATCCGCCATCGTCCATCGTCCATCGCCCACCACCCACCGCCCACCGCCCACCGTCCATCACCTACCGCCCCACAGTCCATTTCTCAATCCATTTTCCCACCCTCGCTGTTCGGGCGGGTGATTTAAAAATTTAATGCCTCGCGGCTATTAATGGTAGGAAAATGCTTGCGTAATAAAACAAAACGGCAGTGGTGGGTGGGTGGCTGGAGTGTTGGGTGGTTGGGTGGCTTTGATGGTGCGCAGGACAGGCGTTCGACATAAACTGGAACGCAAAATAAAGAAGAAAAGAATAAGAAGCAGAAGAAGAAGTGGAGGAATTGACAGGCAGGGCAGGCGAGAAAAATAAAAATAAATAAATATGGCGCGCGTTTGCCAAAATAAGAAATTTTAAATTCAAATATTGATGATGATGATGATGATGATGACGACGATGACGACGATGATGATGATGCCGCTCATTGCTGGCGTTCGCCCGTGCGGCAAGTGAAACACCAAAACTTTTATTTTTGGCCTTCGCCTTCGTTGTTGACTCTGTCCTTCGTCCTGAATTGAGTCCTGTGCCACACAGGCCGGACTGAGCGCCAAGAAGTCGCTGAAAATTGTGCTCTGCGCTGCGCTGCTTTCGCTTTTGTACATCTCCAAAGCTGGCAACTGGCAATGGAGGCTGTCGTCGCTGGTGGTTGCTTTTCTTATTTATTTCATAGATTCTTTTTCTCCCCCATATTACTTTTGCATACAGAAAACGAAAAAATTGAAAAGAAATTGGAAGGAGGTTCGGGCAGCCGCGGAGGAACGAGCATGCCACGAGGTCTCGGCGTGACTTGTTCGGCGAGTCCGAGCTCGGTTTTTGTTTTCCCAATTCTGAGCCTAACGAACAAGCTCCATCTCTCCCTAACCTAAGAGATAGCTATAATATATACATATAAAATATTATAGTAACAAGGCTAGTTGGACTGGCAGACAGCAGGAAAGTCAGTTGACTTCATGATTCAAACACAATAACAAAAGTATGATTCGAACAAATGATGTTTCGCTGAGCGCCTAACTGAAGAAGAACAAATAAGAACCGATACACACAACACTGCTATATATAGATTTTCCAATAGAGAGCTCATCAGTCGCACAGTGCAAACTGTAGAACATACAGATTTTTTCGAGGCGATTGCGGGAAAATCTTGACACTTTACCAGACGAGGATATAACCGAGTGTATTTTCCCCATTTTTAAGGCTGACGGACGGACAGTGTGACGGACATTGCACTAGAGTCGTTTCACTTTCGTGAAATATAAAATATAAAAATAATCAAGTATGAGAGACATAGTCGAGACTGCTAGAGTGGGAGATCCTCTGGATCTTGCGACTAGCCGATGAGAGTTTCCTTTGTCCTATTATACAGATACATATACAGCTGTGATGAGGTCCTGGCGCCTAAGAGGAATTTGGTGCCACGCCCCTTGAACTAGCTGTCAAAGTCGATTTATTTTTAGTTGCCATAACTCTCCTAATATCTTGAGCAAAGGGCTCGCATATTTAGGCTCCTTACCCCGCTGAAAGGCCCACTTCACAGACATTTCCCAACATAGCCCTATATTTTCAATTGAATTGACTTACACCGTTTTGCCCGTGATTCCATCTGTTGTTGATATGCACTAATACCAGGCTATAACATGCCTATGTCACAGACTCAGAGTTACTTGGGATGGCTTTCCATGCATTGTGGACTTTAAACTTACTTTCTAGAGCCTTTTTCACCACATGTATGTAAATTACAACCAACACATGCAAACACACACACACAGTTATATTATATTGTAGATGAACTTGATGAGCATGATCAAACTTTCAGAACGTAACTCAGGGATTATACTATTTCATTATACTATTTCAAATTGCAATTTTGGGGCGAAGAAGAAGTGGTATCCAAAATCTATAACATCTGTGTATTCAGTACACGTGAGTAAGAAATCTCCAACTCCTACGGCGCACAAAGCATGCTTATTTAAACAAGTAAGAGTGCTCGAGTCGAGACTGCTCGACTACGAGGTACCCTGAACCCAACGATGAAACGCTACTCCGAACATTCACCGTTTCTTTCATATGTTCGTTACATTCATTACAAGCAACTTATAACGCACGCTCTGCCAACTGCGCAGTTGACGTAGCGACTGCGCTTGGGCTGCTTAAGTCCATATTATGGGATATTAAAAGCTTAATAGCTCTTCGGGGATGGACTTTCTACATGATCAAACTTTCAGCGCGTGATCATGCCATTCATATGTATGTACTTGCCAAAGCCCAAGTCTCTAGCATTTGAAATACGTGTTTTGCTAATTTAGGGCGAAGAATTATAATTTACACGGCTCTACACAGTAAATTTGAAGTCTCTAGCTTTAACGGTACACAAAAACGAAATTTATACTATATATTTTATGGAAATTGATCCATAATAAGGGAATGGGATGAGTTACCGAAAAACCAAACCCTTACTCATACGGTAAACACGAGTATACATTTCAAAATTCAGATTGCGAGTTCAGCGCGTTCATACGAACGGCCGAACATAGCTAAAACGACTCGGTTCCTTGCCCTTATCAGCAATATATATACTCTATGAGGTCTGCCTCCTTCTGCCTGTTGCATACATTAAAAAAATAAAAACATTGTACGCAGATTTCCCATTCCAAAGGTTAATGATTCATTAATAATTAAGGATAGGCAATCGGACAGGGCTAAATCGACGGGACTACTGATCAAGCATACATAAGCTTTGTAGGGTATATATATATATATCTTTTTGACTATTACAAAAATGTTGACCGAAGTTCGATTTGCCAGCCAAGCTACATGTGTCGGGATAGCCATGCGGAGACTAAAGGAGTCTGAGTCCAATCTTATATACCTCCTTATGCGCTCCTTAAAGCCTACTTCAATCAACAAATATATATATATATATATATATGATATAAATATATATATTTATATATATATATATATATATATATAAATATATATTTATATATATGTCACATACATTTTGTGTAGACAATACTTGACCAAAACCATATAGTCGATATACACCCACAGTAAATCGGAAGATGGGCATATATATATAGACAAATATTCAGTCGTTCTTTCCGACATGTTGTGGATTATTTAATGAATTAAGATCAAATCTTCATATTCTTCAGAACTAAAGCGTTTGCCTTTCGCATTCTAGCTCTCGTTTCGTTTACTTTCTTACTCATGCGGGCGCATTCATCTTTTGCTTGATTTTCAATCCTTAAGCTTATTTTTAATACGTAAACAGATAAATTGCAAAGTCCATTTAAGTCTTCCAGAATTGTGGGAGAATAGTATCGCTTAGACAATAATATCCACAACCAACTGGTTAAAAAGATTATTCAGTTTATAAATATTCATCTGGGATGTTCTGTTGGTCTGTTCGAATGTATTGTTCTCAGCAGATACGAAAGACAGACTTTTAATTATACTCCAAGTACTTCTGTCTGTTCCCACACCTCCACAACCTCTATAAATGTCAATCTAACTTATTCGACTTCCTTTCTTCCAATATTTTGTTACTTGATTTGGAATATGAAGAGTTTTTAGTCTGAAACATGAGCCTTTACAGTTCCGATTTGAATTTAGCACGCTTGAAGTCTTTCCAAAATTATTGTTTGACATCCAGTTAGGTTATTTAATATATCTACATGATTTAATCAACAACATAATATTTAATCTACATAATATTAATCAACAACAGGCTTCAGCCATGAATGTGCTATGCGAGGACATCGACATCTTGTAAAGATCGAGTCAGCTGGTGATAAGAGTTCAGCTAATATGCAGTGAAATCGCTTATCTCTCATATATACGTATGCATTACAGTCAGTTTCCCATTGCAATATTTTGATGCTCCTTTTAACTCACGCTGTTGCTCAACAATAATTAGCATACATTTTAGTTATGAGCTTTCAGTTGCCCCTTCGCAGTTTTCAGAAGGGGAAATAAAAAGAGGAAATGTACACTCACTCACTGAAACGAAAGAGATATCAAAATCAAAATACCTCTTTTAAACCAAAACAGAGAAAATTACCCCTGAAATAGGCAAGTGAAATATGAAAAAATCTCTTTATGTACATTGAAGTGCCGCCACCTAGTAGTAGAAAGAACATGAGGCAATAAGGGATATTTTCTCTTTTTTGTCATATTCAGTGAGTAAATAACTCCCAGTTGTGTATGAGCTATATTGAAAATCCCTTTTTGCACTTATTTGCCAATAGATGGCAGTGGCACGGCATTTGAATTCAGTTTATTGTGGCGCCATCTACCACATTGCATGTGCGTTTGGAATTTCCCAAATGTTTGCAAGTAATAAAAATATACTGTAGCATACTCTTAGGTGTGCTTTAAAAATTCAACAGTCTGGAAATGAGATTACTTTTAATTTGAAATTTGATTCCCTTATGTTAAGTTAAGTTATAATTTAAGAACATATAAGATCTAATATAAGATATAAAATTTTATGAATATCGTAAGATATAAAATTTTATGAATATCGTACCTCTTACATAGTACGCAGTTTGAATAAGACAATTTATTTGTAGACAAGCGATAAAGTGTACTTTCGTAATTTTAGAATACAAGGATAGATTGAAAATGGTATGAGAGCAAGCAACAGTAAACCTGGTATATGTCGATTCTGAATGTCAGACTCAGATTATGAGCATTTTACTAACTACTTTCTTGAGTAATTAATAAGAATAAGTAAAGTTGACCATACAAATAAAAGTATAAGATTGTGCGTTAATTACACATACATAAATCCATTTTGTAGGAGCTAGAAAGTGTATAAGAACGTGAACTGGTACAGTAATAACAAAGTGTATAAGAACGGTATTATGTGTCTAAGAATGTGTGAAGCATGGCCAAGCACATGTACACATATGCATATATGTACACACACATACACATACACAGCAGTATTAAAAATGTGTATAAGAACTTGCGATAACCTGCATACACACACGCATACGTACATATATAATACCCACACACACATATAGCCCTGTTCAGGAATACAACTTTTTCGCGAGCTGCAAATAAAAACATATAGCACACTCTTGCTTTGTCGCTCTGTCGATAACACCCCAGTACACAAACACAAACAGAGGGTGCTTAAAACACATACACACACACACACAAACACACACACACACACACACACGCACACACACTTGTCTATCTCTGTGGTGTCTTCATCTTGAAACCGGTTTCTCGTGGCCTCTAGGCGCGGCGCAAAAGCAACGCGAACTTCATCGACCAATCAGACGCCGCTGTCGACATTGTAGACAGCCGCTGCCTTAGAATGTATGTGCTTGCGTGTGAGTGTGTGTGTGTCCCTGCGTTTGTGTTGGTACATATTTTGCAGAATATAATGAGGGAAAAGCCGCGAGGCTAACGCTAAGATGGTGACTGTGGCGTCGCCACCGTCGATGTAGAGCAAAGAAAATGTATATATAGAGACACATGCATACGTACACACATACAGACACGGACATGCATACTTAGATATTTGCGCATACATACAGACACTGGAATTAATTAACTAGCTTCACAGTTTGAACGCTTGTGTGTGTGGGTGGGGGCCCGTAAAATGAAACGAGACGAACGAAGGAAAACTTTTGCTAACAATTTTTAAGAGCTGAATCAAGCGTAAAAAACAAAAGTGCGAGCGAGAAGAAACCAAGAGCTGATTTTAATATTAGCTGCTGCTGCGCGCGACTGTACCTGCCTACGCCACGCAACGTGACTCGAGCATGGCAGCCGCACAGTTAGCACTTTAGTAATATGAATTGGATTATTTATTTAGTTTAACTAAGCCAAATGGGCTTTTGCTTGAAGAAAGGATATGACATGCATACATTTACCTACATTATAATATGGAGCCTCCACGCAGCTGCCCAGTATCCCTACAGATACTCAAATACGCAATATATACCTTAGTAGGATACATTCCCTATCTAACCTATCTTTTTTTCATTCGCTAAATTTTATTTTACAAATACTATATGTATCTTAAAGTAATTATATACATCCCCATAAGATCTTCTTATACCCCGAACCCATCGAAAACGGGAAATCAGGATATAATGGTTTTGTTGAAATGTATGTAACAGGCAGAAGGAGGCGGGGCAGGCCCAGATGTCTGCGGATATCAACAGTAAGATCGACGGCAGTAAGTACGTCGGTTAATTGATGGTTTCTCTCTGTTAAATGGAGAGATTCATTTCAAAGTAGGATGGGCATCCACATGAGAAGAACCTGAGACTAGGGATAATCTAGACGTGGAATCTAGATAACAGCTCAAGTCAGCTCAAGGAGAACATGTCCGGAAATATAATGTCCCCAATAGTAATAGTTTGTGATAAGTTTCTATCTACAGATATTTATATTTATATTTATATATATGCAGTCTTCATATGTAGAGCTATTATCAGGTGCACTGTCACACCTCTTTGTTACATTCACTTCGTTCTTACTGGAGACAATATTCATCAGATGTTACCTCCCAGGTAATAGCGCTTAAATGAACACGGGCTTTTTGAAGCGGATATTTGGACTGAGATAAATGATTCTTGGACCATGAGGTACACTTCATCCTTGCTTGGTACACTGCAAATGCTCCAAGTGATAGCCTCGCGACTTTGCCCAATTGCAACCCTATGTGCTTAGTAGTTTTTCATTCTTTAAAGTGTAAACATACAAACAACATGGAGGGCGTGGTCGTGAGTGATCAGGATCAACGGTCGGCACCAGTAAGTCATGTCCATCTGTTCGACCGTCCATTCGTCCGTCTGTATGTGGAAACGATCGATCGGTCTTAATACCTCTGAGAGGTAAATAGGGACTAGTAAGCGCCAGTCAATATATCGATTTACGCTCAAATATCGCTTACGTCTTTGGAGCTAGAGTGGCCAAATGCTGAATTTAAATATAAACTATCTAGCTAGATATTAAGCTTAATATTTTGTGGGCTGGAACCGTTGCCAATTTAATTTTACTTTACAAGAACACACAATTTTCTTGTAGTACTCTATATATGTATATATATGTAGGAGCCATATATATATATATAGCTCCTTACACACAGACACGTGAAGTGGCGGCCAATGGCAGAGAGAATCCGCGAGCTCGCGAGCCTGCAAAGCGCGGCGCCATTTTCCGATTGGGTGGCTTGCGCCACATATAAATTCATTTCTCGAATGCTTCTGCCACTGTTTTCACTTCTTCTTACTGTTTTTGATGGCACGAAGTGATGCAATAGCCTGCGCCGTTATACTACGTTCCCATACTCGCCCACGGAGTGAATGGAGTAAACTGGAGTTGCGACTCCACAGACTTGGGAGACATGTATGGTTTTCCGATGCGTCTACTAGGGACATATACAGACCCTATTGAAGGTGTCGAACTTGTGAACTTTAATTAAAAAAAAAAAACCAATAAGTAAGTGTAAAGTGAGGAAAATGGGTCGTGCACGAGTATTACGCAGTTGAGTGCGCCCGACTGCAGCGTTCTTATTTGCTGGCTTTGGCCTACACCCATGCCCCAGTTTTCCTCACTCTCCTCGACCACAGACTTATCTATTTTAAGTGCTTCTCCTTCTTCATCTTCATTTTGTTTTTGTCTTGTTTGCGTCTTCTTTCCACCATCATCATGCTGTCCTTTTTTTGCCCAAGAAAAGTTCCTCTCAGCTCAGAGTGTGTATGGAAATTTGAGAATGCATATATATATATATATATATATATATATATATATATATATATATATATATATATATATATATATATATATATATATATATATATATATATATATATATATATATATAATATAGCGGGCACCAGCGAAATTCATAATAGAACACAATTTACAGCTCACGTTCATTCTTTATATATATTTGTTATAACATTAATATAATCGATCATTTTGATTGGTTATCAGGCACAAGAATAAATAATAATAAGAATAAATGAGATGGACTAAAAGAAATACTAAAAGTACTCGAGGATAGACCTGCAGATTTGCCAATTTCTGTTTTTCCCTAACTTTACCATTATTTTAAAGAATACATATGTGAAGCAATTTCATTAAAATCCATTTGTATTTATTACGCGGATCTACAAGGTGAATTTTAAGTCTCTAGCTCTTACGGTACGCAAATACGAAGACAAATTACAGAAATTTATCGATAATAAGAGAACGGGAAGAGTTATCGAAATTTTGAAAAAAAAAACCCGTACTACGTATGGTATTCACGAGTAAACATGTAAAATTTCAGCTCTCTAGCTTCTGTGGTTATATCAACTCAGTTCTTCGAGCTGAATATATACACTTTCTAGGATATTTCATATGTTACATATAATATATACACTTTCTAGGATATTTCATATGTTACATATATTACACATATTTTTACAAAACCATTAAACCCTGATTTCTCATTTATATACCATACGCAGTACGAGTTTGTTTTTTCAAAATTTAGATAACTTTTCCCGTTGTCTTATTAGCGATAAATTTCAATAAATATTCTTCGTTTTGTGTACAGTAAAAGCTAGAGACTTAAAATTCACCTTGTAGATCCGCGTAATAAATACAAAGATATTGTAATGTTTGTATTTTGGATTCCACGCCCCTTTCGCATCTTTTATAGTTCAATGATATCACTAACCATATTTGGCTGTGATTCGGGGAATAGCTCGCCGGCCTGGCCTTATATCGTTGATCAAATTTAGTTATTTTTAGGCTTTTACTTTAATTACTTATTACTGTGTAGATCCGTGTAACGAATACAAAGATTTTATACATTTTTGGATTTATAAAACATAAACATAATCACGCTCTGAAAGTTTGATTAGGCAAGTTCATCTACAAACAAGTAAGAATGCTCTAGTCGAGACGGCTCGACTAGGAGATACCCTGAGCCCTGCGAAGTGCCGATACTTCAAATATTCGATGCTTAGTTTACATATACATATATTGCAAGCAATACACACACACACTAACGCACGCTCAACCACATGCTCTGCTAACTGTGCAGTTGACGTAGCGACTGCGCTTGGGCTGCAAGACGCTTATGTGGAAAACTAAATTTTTAATAACTTTTTTTCTAGCATGAATTTTTTGTTCAAACTTTCAGGGCATGATTATGTTATTTATATGTGTGTATGAGCCGAAGCACACACAGTGAATTTCATGTCTGTAGCTCTTACGGTACGCAAAAGAGAAGAAAAGTTATCGCAATTAATCGATAAAAAGGGAACGGGATGAGTTATCGAATTTTTGAAAAAAACTCGTTCTGCGTATGGTATTCACGAGTCTACATGTCAATTTCAGCTCTCTTCTGTGGTTTAGGAGATCGCTGCGTTCACACAGACGGACAGACGGACAGGGCTATATCAACTCAGCTCATCGAGCTGATCAAGAATATATATACTTTGTGGGGTCTGCGACGTCTCCTTCTGTCTGTTAGATACATTTTCACAAACACATTATACCCTGATTTCCCATTTTCAATGGGCTCAGGGTATAAAAAGTTATTAAACATATAATTTCCCAAGCCCAAGCACAGCCCATCCCAAGTGCAGTCGCTGCGTCATCTGCGCAGTAGGCAGAGCGTGGGCTTGTGTGTGCATGTGAGTGTTTCTGTGTATGCGTTGGCTGTAATGCACATACATAGATATGAAAGAAACGGAGAATTTTCTGGATAGTGGTTCATCGCAGGGTTCAGAGGATCTCCTAGTCGAGCAGTCTCGACTTGAGCACTTTAACTTGACCTATATTTTGAGAATTGCTCTGGAATAACTTATTTGAGTAGAATCTGAAAAACTGTGGGAAAAGACACCAGTTTCAAAAAGATAATAGGACATATTTGAAAAGATGGACAGACTGGTTAATCCACAAAATTTTCCCACATTTCTTGCGAATTTTGTTGTGAATAAAAGCTGAAGAAAAGTAGAAAATCTAGAAATTTACTTGACCACTGTCCGGCCCAGTCCTGTCTTGTTTACCTTTTTGTTGTCTTGCTTCTAGAAGTGAGTGACCAACCCCTTGACTGACCGTTACCCTCAACTCCCAGCTAATGCAATTCTCGTTCCATCCCTAAGTTATCTTATGTCACCTACTTTCATAAGATTCCCACAAACGTTTGGAACCGCTTTTTTTTTGGCACTTTATCAACAAAACTAACTTTATTTTTATACTCGTTCCTTAAGGGAACAGTATGTCGAAAGTATTGCGAGTCTGCAGTTAACTCAACAATTTCAGTTTTTATACTTATTCACGAAGTAAAGGAAGTATATTGGTTTTGTGAAATGTCCGCCGTGCTGTTGTACGCTATTGAAGCTAGAGACTTGAAATTTGGAATATATATATCCTCGTCTGATAAAATGTCAAGATTTTCCTGATACGCCCACTAGCGTTGCAAATAGGATACCGCATTATCCTGTATCTCAGAGACACTAATGTACAAGTGCTAGAGAATCTATATTTGGAATGTATACTCGCGTATATCTTCGTCCATTCGGGGCGTGGCAAATCGGGTAAAACTGTATCTTCCACAGTTTGGGAGCTATAATAACCAAATTTGGCATGTAAGTTGTTGATATGATCCAAAAATTACTGGTGATCTATATATCCGCCAAAAATTATTGTACGATGAACCCATTGAATATGGGAAATCAGAGTATAATGGTTTTGTTGAAATGTATAAAAAAAATGATCAGCTCGACGAGCTGAGTTAATTTAGCTCTGCCGTCTGTCCGCCTGTCCGTATGCTTGAATGCGTCGATCTCAGAACATACATATAAGAGCTAGACACTTGAAATTTTGTTATCGTGTATAGCACGCGTAGATCGTGATTGTTTTGCTCGCTTTAATGTTAAAAACGAAATCGATATTCAGTTATAAAATTCTATATAAGTCGTCTTCATAGATATGTTGAAATTTTGTTATTATATCGGTTCTTCAGTGGTTCAGTGGATTTCCTAGTCGGGTGCCACCGACTAGAGCTTTCTTACTTGTTTTTACGCCCCTTTTGGGGCGCATTTTTCGCTGTTTTGGAGTGTAAACATCAAAGTTAAAGATACATTCCTGTACACCTGTTCTACAGACTGGCCAAAAATTATATGTCTATGCCCACTGGTTGCGTGGCAAATCAGTAAACTCACAATTTAATTTTTAAGGTCAGAATACCTTTGACCTCCTATATTGGGATGCTAAATATTATATATATAATAAATAAATATTTGAGTAAAAAAAATATATATAAACAACAAAATTAAAGAAAAACTGACATCACCTCTGTGGGATTGGAACCCCGGCCTATGTGCATAACATCGGGCATAGCTACGACGTTGCCACATAATATGTGTACTGCAGTACAATTCTTGGGGCTGCCACTAAACTAAAAAAGTCAATAAACAAATAAAAACTGACTGCGCCGGGATTCCAACCTAGCGTGTCTATGATTGATGCGAGTCACTTCTACCAATATTGTATTTCTAATTTCTTAGAATTAATAGCGTCGAAAATTGAAAAATTCATGTCTTAGAATGCTTTAGAACTGGGTGCTGGGACGTGGATAAGTATTTCGCAGTCGGTAGCGCCCGACTGCAACGTAGGACTTATTATCACTAAAACTGTGAAGGATTGGGTTTTAAATGATAGAGTAGATATTGTATATACAGTATAGTATAGTATGTTTATGTTCTTTATAATTCTTGGCATGGACCACGGTACCGCTACTCCCTTAGCAAATAGGATAATAATAATAATAATAAGATTTAGAATGTATGCATATAGCCCATTAAAATGGGAAATCAGGTTATAATGTTTTTGTTCAAATGTATGTAACAGTCAGAAGGAGACGTGGGAGCCCTGTCCGTCTGTCCGTCGGTCCCTATGAACGACCTCGTAAGCCACGAAAGCTAGAGATCTGAAATTTAACATGTACACTCGTGAATACCATACGCAGTACGCGTGTTTTTAAAAAATTCCATAACTCATTCCGTTGTCTTGTTATCGCTAAAACCAATAAAAACGTATTTCAGATACTAGAGACTTGTGCTTTGGCAAATACACACATATGAATCGATAATTTTACACGCACAAGCACTCGCGCAGTCGACGCAGCGACTACGCTTGGACTGCAAAATGCCTATGTTGTGGGAAATAAAATTTTTAATAATTTCGTGGATGGACTTCCTTAATCAAGTTTTCACAGCCTGATTATGCCATTCATATGTGTGTATTTGTCATAGCACAAGTCTATAGTAATTAAAATACGGTTTTTGAAAATGTAGTGCGGAGGGGGCGTGGAATCGACAATCTACAAATTTCAAAGTCTTTGTATTCATTACACGGATCTACACAGTGAATTTGAAATCCCTAGCTCTTATGATATACAATTAACGAAGACAATTTATCGAATTTTAGCGATAATAAAAAACCTGGATGAGTTATCGAAATTCTAAAACACACTTGTGCTGCGTATGGTCTACACGAATATACCTTTCAAATTTCAGATCTCTAGTTTTTGTGGTTTACGAGATCAGCGCGTTCATACAGACAGACAAACAGAAGGACAGACGAGCTGATCAAAAATATATATGGGGTCTGATACGCCTCCTTCTGCTTATTACATACATTTTCACATTTGCAATGGGTTGAGTGTGTAAAAACATTAAGATTAAGAATTAAACAAATTTTAACAACTTTGAAAGTATCATTAAATGTTTCCGTTCAATTATACTCATTCCCGAAACTGAAATGAGTATATTGATTTTGTGCAATATCCGCCCATCCATACGAACTCAAGCCATTTTTATGGTACTGAAGCTACAGACTTGAAAATATTGACACGTGTATACCTCACTCTGATCAATTTCAAGATATTTTCGACACGCCAACTAGTAGCGAGGTAAATCGAAAAAGGATAAATCCATTCCAACCAGAATAGTCGCATCACATCGAGAAGTAGAAGAAGTCAATTATTTATTAGTTTATATATATATATTTATATATTATTACTTTGACGGTTCTCGATCTTCTTCGTTAGGTTATTCGAGTTTCAGATTCTGAGTAAAGTCCGATTTAACTGGATTCTGGTTCTTACAAAAGCTTTAAAATATTTCATATATGTGGATACTATTTCTATAAATCTGTTATTTATAATATTTCTGATAAATCAGTTATCATGCCCAGACGTCATATAAATATTATCCAAGTTCGAAATTGAGAGTTTTTTAATTTGGTGTTTCCATATACCATATACCAAACAGGGAAAGATATTCACTTTATGTAATCAGATCAAAGTATATTTTCTTAAAAATTTCACTCCCCTTCTACATCTGCTATTTGGCCTAACCATGCAAACTTCTCTTAACTTTAATATATGTATGTATATACATACAATTTAAATGCTATATAATAGCATCTATACGTATGTATATAAACAAACATAAGAGAGTGTGCGCGAATGAAGTTTCTAAGAAAAGGCGTATCCGTCGTACACTACAATTTTTTCGCCAACGAAAACGCGCTAACACAAATGTTCACTCGCTAACAGGGCGTGGCTGTCGCGCTCAAAATGTTATAAAAACGTCACGCAGGGTTTCACAGACACAGACACATGCACAGAAACACACACACGCAGGCAGAACGCGCGCGAATGTGACTGGTGTTTGTCCAAGGGGCGGGGTCGGGGTTGGCAGGGTGCACAGCATATTTCAGCTATGGCAGCGCTTACAATTTTAACTTGTACCTTGTACCTTGTACCTACACCATTCCTACACATTATTTTCCTAGCATATGCATAGTAAGCCTGAAAGATATTCGCATCGATTAGATATTCTGCAAATCCTTAAAGGATTTCCCCGTAATATAATAATAATAAATAATAATAATATTGAAAGCTGATTTTATTAAATTAAAGCGTCCTATTGTTCAAACTAACACAAAGAAAAGGTATTAAAAGTACATATGTATGTATATAGCATGCGCAAGTAGACGAGCCTTAAGTATGTACAACATACATTTGCATACGCTACAAGTGTTAAGTTGAGTCCATCTGTTCTCCGGTCCCGAATGCATATTGCATTCCTGCATACAATTTGCAGGGCAAGTTCAAATGAATGAATGAATTTCAGATTATTTTGCTACAGCGTATTTCTTAGTCTCATGTACTAATTTGTTTCTATATAATAGTATGTACTGTTTTCTTGTATATGCATATATGTATGTGTATGTCTGTTAAATATGCCCGTTGGTGTGTGTGTGTGTGTGTGTGTGTGTGTGGTAGTGTGTGTGTGGTAGAGACACCCCAAAATTGCTTGTTGGCTGGGTACATTATGTTAAGCAGCGCAAAAGAAGACGAAAGCGAGGCAATGGCAATGGCGATGGCGATAGCCCAGAACGAGAGTAAAACGTAAACAGTGGCGAATGGAATGGACCATGGACAGAGAAGATGAGAAGGCAGCGCAAGGAGTAGACGACGTTAGAAATGATGAATAGATGGAGAAGAAGCAAAGACATCGACAAAGTAATCCTCTCCACCCACAACCTCATATCTTGACTTGCTGGTGGGTTCCTGTTCTAAGAATAGAAGGCTGCATATGTATATATATATGCATACATATATAGTATATATATATATATATATTTTTTATTTGTTATTTGTTATTTTTTTTAAATAATTAGTCCGTCCATCCGACTGTGTGAATGCAGCAATCTCGTAAACAAATCTCGTAAACAAGTGAAGCTAGAGAACCCAAATACATGTACACTCGTGAATACCATACGCAGTAGGAGTATTTTGGTATAAAAAATTTGATAACTTATCCCGTTCTCTTATTATCGATTAATTTCGAGGAACATTCTTTGTTCTAGCTAGAGACTTGAAATTCAAAGCGTAGATGCGTGAAATCAATTCAAAGATATTGCATATTTCCGATTTCTTATGCCGTGTCCCCTCAGATGTGTGGACAGCGCCAGTTGCATCTCGACCATGGCTCAAAGGTCTGGTTACTTTTATTTGCTATCCTTTTTATAGCTACCTTCTGGGATTAAAGGATTTCATAGCGCTCCGTCAGATGTATATACTATATATATACTATAAATATAATAAATATATATATATATATATATATATATATATATATATATATATATATATATATATATATATATATATGTAATTCTGTAAATTTATAATAAGGTATTTCTTATTAATTTTGAACATAATTTATAAATATTTCTTATTTCATTTTGTGATACTTTTCGTATATATGTGACGTTGGTGAATTTTTAGGGTTTCAGAACTGGAAGAAGATTGCTCGCTGTTAGAAGCTGAGTGATACAAAGGCAAATTTCCCTTGCAAAAGTTGCGCATATGACAAATTTCCCTTTGTTATATAGCAGCAAGCTTACATGCACTATTTATTGCATTGTTTTCGGCTGAATGAAAATTATATAAAAATGGAAAACAATATTTAATGAAATATTTTCAACAGTATAGAAAAAATAAATTTCGAATACATTTTTAAATGAAGATTTGAGGATTTTTCATGCGTCCTCATTCATTGAACAAAAATAAAAATACTTGCTAAAGAAGTAATGGATAATGGAAATGGAAAGTATTACAGGTCCCTCTTGTTATTTGAGAGTAGAAAAAAGTGCGCGAAGAGCGAATGCATAGCGCGTCCTTTGCCACTGCCACTGCCTGCCTCTGCCTCTGTCTCTGTATCTGCCTCCGTCTCAGCAACTGCGGGTGCCCTTGCCAATTGTGCTTGTTCAGACTGGGATTGGCTTGGCGTGGAGTTCCAGGCCACTAAATGGAGCACGTGGCTCCGCCCAACAGAATTTGTGCCTCGTCTTTATGTCTACACAGCTAAAAACCTTTTTCTTGGCGCTCACATTTTTTGCGGCACGTTGCCTTTGCGCACAAGTTCTTCTTTTTCTTCCATTTGAGTTTTCTTTTCACTTGGATTTTCCGTTGCTTTTCAATGCGGGAATATTTTTGCAGTTTTTCCGCCTCTCCATGCGTGTGTGCGTGTATTGCCAGCTGCTTGTGTACATACTTATTAATATATAACACACACACTCACACACACACACACACACACACACATACACATACATACATACATGCACATACAAATGTACCTACATATGTATAACTTCAAGACGGAGCTTTTTGAGAGGTTTGAGTGAGGAGAGAATCTGGTTTAGACGAAGCGTAAGGAGGAAGAGGGAACACCCGAGCAGAGCAACACAGTGGATGGGAGGGTGGATTGTGGAGGGGAAAGGTAGACGAATGCGGAGGTAATAATCCCCCACGTATCTGCGCCATGTCGCAGAGCACCACGAACCACTGAAAAAAGGTGGCGAACTGGAGGTGAGACAGTGGGAATACAAAAATTTGCAAAGAAATACAAACGAAGAAGAAACTAAATAACTTGATATGTTATATGTATATAAATTGTATATTTATTTTTGTTTACATACATATGTATGTACATTTGAGTAAAAAATAGTACAAGTATATCTTTAAGATATTATAGTTAAGATATTTGAAAAGTTGAACTGTTTTGCTTACTTATTTAATGTAGTCTGTGTGACAAATTCGTCAAAATATAATAATAACGTATGTAATAATATGTGTGTTATTTACCTTCATAGAATATTTTTACAAAAATACTTTAAATTTCTGTCTCTGTAGTTTTTTCAGTAACATCAACTTGAACCTAAACAGGTAAATTCGATTTCACTTAGATTCCATTAGGAATTAATCTATTTTGTAGTAACTTTTGAGATACTTGTAGATCAAATATGTGCATATTCTGATTTAAATTTAGTACAAATTAAAGCTCTTCACATATTGGCTTTATATTATATTTGGAACTGAATTTAAAATTAAAGAGTTTTGTGAAACTAGGAGCAGCTATAAACTTATAAGACTAGGAGATATCCGGAATCCTGGGAGTAACTGTTATTCCGAACATTCTCCGATTCTTTTATATGTATGTATGAGCATTACAAGCATCACATAAGCACACACAGAATCACGCACAAGCACAAGCTCTGCTGTTGCAATATGTCTAAATTGTGGGAAATTGAATGTTTAATAACTTTTTTCGTAGTGAATTTTTTTGATCAGACTTGCAGAGCATGATAATATTTGAAGACTTTAATATAAAGATGAATTAGATAGAATTTTAAACGTAAATATTGTTTTTTTTTTCAATTGATAACACCTAAACTGAAATAGGTTCTAATAATCGAATAGCTTCTAAAATTGTATTTAACAGGCAGAAGGAGGTGTGGCAGACAGATCCCATGAAGTATACACATATTCTTGATCAGCTCGAAAAGCTGAGTCGATACAACTATGTCCGTCAATCCGTCAGTCCGATAAATTAATTTCGTTCTTGTATACCTTTAAAACTAGAGACTTTACTGAGTAGATCCGTATAATAAATACAAAAATAGGTAATTTTGTGGATTTTGGATTCCACGCCCCCTTCGCCATAAATTTGAAAAAAAACCTTTTTAATACCAAATATTTATGAATAACACTATCACGTTCTCAAAGTTTGATAAAACAAAGTGCTTCAAAAAAAGTTATAAAAATTAATTTCCCATAACATAGGCATGTTGCAACCAAAGCAGAGCGCGTGTTTATGCGTGCGTGTGCGTGTGTGTTGCTTGACTAGAACACTTTTATTTGTTTTGTAGTCAATTCACTTCGTGAATTGGTTTTGTGCAATGTCATGCTGTCCGCCGTCTGCCCGAAGAACGCAAACCATTCCTACGCTATAGAGACTACAGACTTTTAATTTGGAATATATACTCGTGTCTACCTCGTCTGATGAAGGTTTTTACGATACACCCATTGGGGTCATGGATAATCTGATGCATTTTCTGGTATCTGAGGAACACTACCTGGTAAAGCACTGGAGAGTTGACACTTGGAATGCTTACTCCCGTTGACCACCCATCATCATAAATATATGGCGGATACATCAATGCCTATCGTGGTTCCATGGCAAATCAGGCAAAACTGTATCTTCTACAATTTTAGAGGTAGGTTCACAAAGTACGGCACATTTTAAGATCCAATATAGATATGTAGATTATATGGATCGATGAAAATCAGGTTTATACTTAGAAACCCAAAATTCAACGCATCAACGAATGTGTTATAGGTAACCTCACCTTTTGATTTTCCACAACAGATTTATATATGTATACCAAATGGGGGCGTGGGAAATCGGAAAAAATATGCTTTACAATGTTAGTACAGCTTTGCTTATACATTATAAATGCTTGGAATATATGTATTTAGTCATAGACTTAACCACCCCCACCAGCTATAAAATTATGCTGGGATGAGCCCATCAAATAGAAGCAAGCAGCACCAAAAAATTGCATTCGTAATTAGTTTTTTAAGCATGATTTTCGTAACAAACATATACACCTTCAAAGGCATATACATATATGCATGTAAATGTGTCTCGCAGAGAGACATAAACCCACACACATTCGAATACCTCTATATATGTATGAAAATGTGTGTGTATGTATGTGTGTAACATTATCCTTTTTCTTATCCCCAATGCTTGCGTTAATTTTTCAAAAGTTCCGTTTTCTGTGCCTTTTCTATGGTTATATTTTTGCCTTTCTCTCTGACTTCGCTGCTCGGAAAAATAGTTCACTCTCTCTTTCACACTCCGACAGCGCTGGCCCGTCATACGCGTCCCCTCAACTCGTTTGCACTCCCGCTTCCACTTTCATTCCCATTCCCATTCTCACTCCTAGTCCTATTCCCATTTATAGCAGCTTCTCTTCGTCCCGCCCAGTTTCCGTCGACACCATCAGCATCTCCGCCGCGCCGCCATCGCCCATTTTACTTTTGGCATTTTGAAACTTAAGCTGCCACTTGAGTGGGTTGTGTTCCATTAAAAAAAGGATAAAAACCCAAAAGAAAAGTGTTAACTGAAGGTTGGTGAGGGAATACCCTATCAATCGCGAATCTTATGTAAAACTAATTATTATTAATAAGTTAATCGAATAAAACTGTCTTCTTCTACTGTGTTTAAATTCATATTCAATCTGACTTACACATTAAAAATATATATTATAAATTAAACTCATGCAACTTACTTAATCTGCTAGCCAACACGCAGTTGCTCACGAAATGAGAATTCGCCAGCTATGCTCGACTATAAGGCGGGAGAAGCACTGATATATACTCCCACACACACACACACACACACACACACACACACGCACACGCACCCGCACACGCAAACAGACATACATATACGAGCTGTGCATACATAGCATAGAAAAGCGGAATGGAAGGAGCAAAATGAGACCCGATGAAAAAACTCTAGCTGGCGGAGAAATTGAAGAAAAGTTGTTCAAAAATATTCAACAAAAATTTAGCTACGGTATCTGGAGAGTGGTAGCTGTGTGTGTGTGAATGGTGGAGGGGGTGGGGGTGTCTTTGGGAAGGGGTGGTTGAGGCAAAAGGACTTGTCGAAGGAACTAGTGGTTGGCTCCAATGGCTGATTCTGGGGTATGCGCAGTGTGCGTGCCTTTGTATATGGCACCGGCACCATTTCCGTTTTTGCGCGAGAAATTTAGTTGCCGGGACACCATCGTCTCCTTACTTGTATGTTGCGTTCAAGAGACCCAGTGGAAAAGAAGCTGGTTCAGATTTACCATTTATCTTTTGTCACATTTCCTAATTTTATTTACACTTTAATTAATTGATATTTGAACATATAAATTATAAACTGTTTTTAAAGATAAATTATGTATTTTATAATTGGTTTTTGCATTTTAATAATAATTTTATAATTTATATTTTTAAGAATAATCTCTTTTTATATTTTATGAATTTAGTTCACATTCAGTATATATCATGGGTCATACATTTTATGAATATAGTAAGTAACATGTTTAAAATAAAAAAATTATTTAATTTAAAACTGATTAACTTTCTTAAAAGTGATTAAATACTAAATATTGAAATAAGTTGTTAGCAATGCTTGACAAGATTTTATTTATAAATTTTCACTTTTAATTTAATTTGTAATTCAAAATGTACTCGCTTAAGCCATTTCAATTTAAAATAACGTATTTATATTTATTATTTAAAGGAATGCATTTTATGTTATTCTTTTATTCATAAATTCACGTTAATTGTGAGCATTTGAAATCAAGTCAAAGATTTTGTTTCAAATTGTTGCTTCTGTAATAAATATTCAAGATAATGTCACTTAATAGGCTATTGTTAATTTCATGTTCAGATTTATTTTGCGCTTATTAAAATATACTAAATAGTTAGATTCATATACAAAATGAAATAATTATCAAAATATAATTCTAACTGAAGGTCAAATTTACCACTAGGTATATTAACCGAAATTTGAAACTTCTACTATGTACTCTTCCGTATACCATATTTCGTATTCTGTATGTATCTTGCTTACTGAGTTAAAAAGGAACTGTCTTGGAGGTGGTGGCGGGCGCGGGTTGGGGGGCTGTGGGGCTGGGTGCTTGGATGGCAATGTATCTGTACATAATGGTGCTGAGGGCTTTCTTGCACCTCACGTCTTCTCTTATGGATTGCTGTACATATATGAAGATATACATACAAGGCGCGTGGGTGGGACTACAAATGAAGCAGTCTGCTTCAAATTAAAGACCCCTTTCCAAAGACCGGGGCCCGTTACAGAGAATAGAAGAAGAATCAAACTAAGATTCCTATAATAATATTTGAAATGAAAATGCAAAATTATAGTATACTTCTATTTTGCTTAATTTGTTTTCCTTTCCTTCTTTCTCTTAAATAAAAATGAATGAAAGATGAGCTGTCACTTTCAAACTTAATGTGTTTCTAATAAAATTAAGTAAGAGTGCTCTAGTTAACACTGCACGACTAGGAGATACAATGAACCCTGCAAACATTCTAAGCTTCTTCTATAGATACATTACAAGCAATAAGACCAGACGCACACTCACGCATGCATAATCCGTTGCTCTTCTATCGCTTTTACTATCGGTTGACAATTCAAACACAATTTTATTGCTATTGCGATTCTTAGAATTGGCGAGATTTGCACGCTTTCAAAATTTGGAGCAAATGTCCAAAATTTATAAACAAAATTAGATTATAGGTATTTAAAGTGGAATTTTGATTTGAGTTGATATAGCCATATCTGTTTGTCCGTCCGTGAATGTGTGTGAACACTTCGATTTCTGAACCTATAAGAGCTAGATTCTTGAAAGATACTTTATTGAGGGCCTGTATAGCACGCGCAGATCAAGTTCGCTTCAAAAAAGCGATAAGTATTTCTGTTTAAATGCTAGTACATCGTTGGGGCTAAAGTCTTCAAATTTATTATATATTATTAGATATTATGATTAACAAAGTCCATCTACGAAAAAGTTAATATTTTATATTTCATTTCCTATAATATTGGGATATTGTAGCCCAAGCGCAGTCGCTGCGTAAGCTGCGCAGTTAGCAGAGCACGTGCATATGAGTGCGTGCGAGTGCGTACGTATGTATATGTATGTATATATATCTGAAACTTACACATATGCATACATTAATTTACTAATATTAATAGATAATATAGACACATTATGTTTTACATTTGTAGAATCACAAAGCTGTGACCATTGCGCTCTTTTAGTGGCAAATCAATACGATTCATTCTGTGGCTCGTCACTCATGGTTGAAGTGCTTTCTGTAACTGTAAAACTACGAGTCAGGAGTTGATAGATGTAAACTGTACTCACAAGCTGCTGCAAACGGAAAAAGAGTTAGTATTCTTAATTTTTACCATAAATAAAGAAACGTATGCGAAAGGCAATGGAGAGTTGGTGGTGGTGGTCGCTGGTGGAAGGGCTTGGTTCTTATTGCTGCTGGTGACACCCCCTAACTACATAAAAATGGCGGCTGCAGCACACAATAGTCTCTCCGAAGGGTGGGTTGCGGGTGATATTCAAAAGCTGAACTTTTCAAAACCGAAAATAAGGATGAAAACACAAAAGTTAGCCCGAAAAAAAAACTACCCTTAAATTTATGTTGATGTTCATTCATATATGTGTGTATATTGTTTTTACCTTCCACAATTGAAATTTGTAAGTACATGTGTAAATTTTTCTTCTGTCATTTTAGTAGTCTGGTTAGTCGGAACTCAGTTCAATCTCCGTAGGGATCGAGTGGGTCCAACATTCGCTGCCAATATCTGAGGACGAACAAACCATGCCTTTCCTCTGGAAGAGATATAAAAATCCATTCTAATGTAACTAGAACACATTGTGTACGGAGACGTAAATATTGAAGTATTTGTTATTCATCTTGAGATTACTTAGGAACTGTATGAGCTGGGGGAATAAAGGTTATGTGGATCTCCAAAATTATATTAGTTTCTGGTGGATCAACGGACGTACAAAAATTAAACAATTATGAATTCTCTTGAAAATATTTGGAGCTCGTATGTGTACCCTCAGAGGCTTTTAAAGACACAAAATTATATTCCGTTTATATTTCATGCAATTAGTCCTTTGACTATTGTATCATAATCCTAAAAACGCACAGTAAATGTGAAATCTCTACCTTTAACGGTATACAAAAATGAAGTAACTTATCGATTTTTATCGATACTGTGTAGACCTGAGTATATGTATAAAATTACAGCTCCCTAGCTTTTGTGGTTTGCAAGATCGCTGAGTTCATACAGACGGGCGGACGGACCTGGCTTTATCAACTCAGCTCGTCGTCCTGATCAAGAATTTATATACTTAATGGGGTCTGCCACTCCTCGTCCTGTCTGTTACATACATTTTAACTAAAACATTATACCCTAACTTCCATATTTGATGAGTTCACGGTATAATGAGGCAACAGATTCGATTTTAGAATTGCTCTCTTCTTCCCGCTTGCTGGCCCAATAGTGGACGTATATCTATAGCCAAGGTTATTCGAATAATAAATTAAAATTAACTTAGTCCAAGCTACCGCCAAGCAGATGTCCCTTCAACTGGATATGCCTGCATTATAAGCTAATCCTTCTACAGGCTCTCATGTTACACTGACAATTATGCAAATTAGAACAAAAAAAATTGCAATAAAATGGAGGAAACGCGTGAAAAACTACAGAAAAAAGGGTTGGTCAACAATTTTTTGTGAATTAAACAAAAAAAAGGAAGACTGTTGTCGAGACTGTTCGACTATTATATACCCTGAACCCTAAAAATTCCAAGCTTATTTCGATGGCGCACTCGCACGTAAGCACGCACTCTGCTAACTGCGCAGTTTACGCAGCGACTGAGCTCGGACTCACATGCCTATATTATTGGAAATTAAATGTTTAACAACTGTATTGTAGATAGATTTTCTATATCACTGCGTGACTATGTGATACATATGTGTATGTTTGCTAAAGCACAAGTATCTAGTACTTAAAATACGTTTTATGCAAACTATGGGCGAATTATGGTTGGTATTCAAAATGAAAAAAAGCAAAAATCGTATTAAATACACTTAAAACTGAATAAACAGATGCATGCTTTATAATTTAATTATATTTAATTTTTAATCAATAAAATTAAAACGTTTCGATTCTTTTTTTTAAACAAAATTGATCTGTGCTTTCTATACAAGAACCTTTAATATAATTTCAGTCTCTTATTGGCTCTGAAATCAACGCGTTTGAGCATACGGACAATCCCACGGGCGCACAGTCAGACACGCCTCCACGTCTTCTTCTGCCTGTTACATACATTTTAACAAAACCACAATACCCTGATTTCCCATTTTCAATGGGTTCAGGGTATAACATGCAAATAGAGCAGGAAGTTAGGAAAATATGTTTGACCGCATCGAAAGTCGGCCGGCTGTTTGTTCAAATATATAGCGAAATATGCATTTTGGGACAGTTTTTTATGCATTATACAGTAACAGATTTCTCGAACGGGTTTTCTTTCCCAGCGGCTTAAACCAGTTGGTCATTTCACAAGGTGTGCTTACCAAATGAAGCCAAATGACTTGGATGTTCAAATGTCCAGCGCGTAGCGACAGCTCAGCTGGAAGGCAACGTGAGTGAACAACAAAACAAAGGCATACTGACCGATGGTCAAACACAAGACCGGAATGCCCACTGCTTACCCTGACCACTTCTTCAATGCTAGAGAACAACCCCTTTTCCTTTTAATCTCTCTAAAGAAAGCTATTGCGTTACCTTCTCAAATGTTTTCTTTTACCTAGAGCCGGTTTATTTTTGCATTGACCGGTGCCTTGAGCTACGAGCTTGAACCTTATCAAAGATATATTATAGCGTAAATTCAATTTGCTGGAGCTCTTCAGTCAAGTGAGTCTTATGAGTAAGGTCTCTTCATAGTTCCAAATCGATAGGAATACAGCGGAGAGTGAAAAAATGTACAACAAAATTAAATTCCGCAAGAAATTCCGTTGAACTACAGCAATGAGGTTGGTATAATTAAACTAATTTTTATTTCTAAATGCTCTTCTGGTTTTTTAGGTTACTATTGCTATGTATCGACTTACATGTACTAAAGAGACCTACATGTCCTAGAGTATTTGATAATAAGATGTAAGGCTAACACTCTTTGTTCGTATAGTCAAAGTAGGCTTATGTTGTTCTCAGTTGTATTTATCAACGCTTCTGCCCTACTTTCTATTTAATATTCCGTATTTCCTAGGTTGGCACTGCATTGTTCTCCCCTTCCTTCTATTTAATTAACCGCTGTCCTCTTTATCTGCTCTTCCCTCTTCTTTTCGTCACCTGTCAACTGGCACTTATCACTTATTGACCCCCACTTGAGAGCTAAAGTATCTGGATTAACGAGCGATTAATTAAATTAGCCGCTGTTGCTCTTAAATTGCATTAGCGAAGCAAAAAAAAGAGAAAAATCAAAAAAAGAGAAAAAGCAAAAAAAGGGAGCAAGCCAACTGATTCAAACCACTGACTGCTCGTCCTCTATACAGTCACACATCTTAATGAACTTTTTTTGGGTTATACTCGCTCAAGTGGGCTAAGACGAGTACACTGGGTCCGTCTGCGCTATAGGAGTCTAGTGCAGCTAGAAACAAAATTAAGAAATCGCATTTCATATTCGCAAGACAAATAGATTTCCGACTTGTTGAAACTTGGCGCAATATAGGAGAGTCAGTCAGTCTGTCCGTTTGTTTGTCCGTATGATCTCTTAAAAGGGCTAGACAATTAAAATTGTGTACAGAGTTCTAATATCGATCGATCGATTTATTAATATTATTATTATTAATATATTGAATATCCTCATCGTATGCTAAGGGTATCTTATAGTCAATTTGGACGAGTATTGTGCCCGAATGCACGAATTTATTTACATTTTTTCTCTTCATTTTCCAACAGTCAAAGGCTGAGCGTGAATTACTGCCAACCACGGATCCAAATGGGTGTGCGGCAGTTTATGAGATAATTGCTGACCAGATTGGGGCTGCTGGAGCCTTGTGTGCTGCGATTGGTATTTCAAACATTTTGAAAAAAAAAAACGCTTTAAAAGCCGTGTTAAAAAAAATGCGATAAAGGATACAAAGGGAATGACAAAAAAAAAAAAAATGCTAATGAATATTTTTACGAATTCCCGACAACAAGATACCCTGCCGATGGGCTGAAAATATTGTGCGTGACAATAAGTGAGATAAAATATTTAAGGTTACATCTTTCAGTAATTGAACAGTGAGCACTTTCCCGAAAAAGCCTGATTCAATCTTGTATTGTATTTGTATCTTGTATTTGCCACAGCACAAGACTCCAGTATTTCAAATACTTTTTTACAGATTAAAATAAAAATTATTCAAATTTGATACCTAAGCCTGACAAACCCGTGGGCAAAACTGAATCGTAAAGACCGATTAGCCTGTACTCTACTGCCAGTACTGTCTAAACTATTAGAAATTATAAATCTCCGTCTTTCTGGACTTTAAACGGGCGTTTGGCAGGCATTATCATCGGCCAGGCCAATCAGAGCTGGAGTCCCACTGCAAACATACGTGCACTCTTTCGGATGCTGGGCTCAAAGCTGAAGAGTCACCATCTATGCGCAAGCCCGTACACACCATCTTTGCCACAAGACGAGGTTGTATCTCTAGGATCCACAATTCCGAGTGTGCTAAGAAATTAAATTCCCTATATCGTCGGGGAATTTATAACTAAAATTTAAACCTGTAGGGCAACGTAGTGATGCAACAAAATTTCGATCCACACGGTTGGACATACATACGAAGGATTGATAGACAGACAGAGCTAAATCGAGTCTATTTCACGTTTTAACAAAACCATTTTCGTATTTTCGGATATAAAAAAGTCCATCATAGCTCAATGATCCTGTAGAGTTATTTTATGGGGTATTGAAATACATCGCATCATCCAACGCATACTGCAAAACCAATTACCTGTTGCCCATATCACTTTATATATTGCCTTGCGCTTCAGTTTATATCATGGTTAAGGCCGTCGTTTCGCTCCAGTCATTGTTTCCATCCCAAGTGGAAACACAAGTTTTTTTATTTGCGTGGCGTGGCAGACCCCATAAGGTGTACAAATTCTTGATCAGGGCGACGAGCTAAGTTGATAAAGCCCTGTCCCTGTGTGTGCCTGTGTGTTGCTTGTAATGTACATACGTATATATAACAGAAATGGATAATGTTCGGAATATCGGCTCATCGCTCATCAGGGCATCGCCTAGTTGAGCAGTCTTGACTAGACCACTTTTACTTGTTGATGGGATGTTAGACCGAATATATATACCAAGTGCATTTAATCTCAATATATAACATAATTTTAAAAATCTCTATATGGGCAGATCTGGTTTGGCACGCCCTCAGTAGGCGTGGAACTATAATATTTTCGTCGATGTTTATAGGATCGTAACAGTAACTCCCGTGCCACGTGACTTAGGCGTTATACCTCTCAAACTTGAGAAGATCCAATTTTACCCGATTTGCCATGCCCCCAATGAGCGTAGATATTTTCGCCATAGCTTTTTCACCTCGGGGAGTCAACTCGAGTATGCATTCCCAGTTTCAAGTCTCTAGCACTTCCATAAGTAGTGTTTCGGAGATGGCGATTTGCACCTATTGTGCGTATCGAGAAAATGTAAGAGGAAAAAAATTATATTTGCCAATCCTATACTATATTGCAAATAAAACAGTTTGAAAACAAGGAACGAAAAGAAACAAGTAAGAATGCTCTAGTCGAGACGGCTCGACTAGGAGATACCCTGAGCCCTGCGAAGTGCCGATACTTCAAAGTTTCTATGCTTAGTTTACATATACATATGTTGCAAGCAACACATACACACACACAGACGCACGCTCAAGCACACGCTCTGCCAACTGCGCAGTTGACGTAGCGACAGCGCTTGGGCTGCAAGAGGCTTATGTTGTGGAAATTAAATGTTTAATAACTTTTTTTCTAGCGGGACTTTTTTATTCAAACTTTCAGGGCATGATTGTGTTATTCATATGTGTGTATGTGGCGAAGCACAAGTCTCTAGTATTTGAAATGCGTTTTTTGCAAATTTAGGGCGAAGGGGGCGTGGCATCCAAAATCCAAAAATTGCAAAATGTCTGCATTCACAACAGGCATCTACACAGTAAATTCATGTCTCTAGCTCTTACGGTACGTAAAAGAGACGAAAAGTTATCGAAATTTATCGATAAAAAGAGAACGGGAAGAGTTATCGAATTTTTGAAAAAAACTCGTATAGCATATGGTATTCAGGAGTATACATGTCAAATTTCAGCTCTCTAGCTTCTGTGGTTTACGAGATCGCTGCGTTCACACAGACGGACGGACAGACGGACAGGGCTATTTCAACTCAGCTCATCGAGCTGATCAAGAATATATATACTTTGTATGGTCTGCGACGTCTCCTTCTGCCTGTTACATACATTTTCACAAAAACATTATACCCTGATTTCCCATTTTCAATGGGCTCAGGGTATAATAAAGTTGAAGTTATTTAACATGAAAATAAAACTGCTTAGAACCAAACAAAAATCGTGTAACATTAAATAATACTATTAATTAACTGAGCCTTACGTTTTTATTTGCCGACTGGCTTTAAGAGTGGTAACAGAGTCACTGTTGCTTGAGTAGGACATCGCGCTGTTAACCTAACTGACCACTTTCCATAATCTTATTACGCAACCAAGACTGTGCTCATCTGTGGTGAATATGTCCGCAAGCAACCCCTTTTAGCAGTCATTCAGACTGAAAGTGGTGAGTATGAGTGAGAAACTAGGAGACTATTTTAATTGGACTGAAGAGGCTAATTCATATAATGTACACAGAATATACATATTTCTGTATATGTTACATGAGTTTATATGTGTTTAAGGTTATCAAATATACCTTGCATAGTTCGATTTTCATTATTCTGTAAATAATACATTTTAAACCGAGGTGATCTTTTCGTGGTAGCGGCATCTGGCGATTATACGAATAACTACTAACGAGCGCCATCTGGTGGATAAGCTTAAATCGACGGATCAGGGAAATTTTCCGAAAATACTCTAAATTTCCCTAAATGAATTCGTTCAATTGCTAATGGTCAAGCCAATTAAGCGTTGCCACAGACATAAAACCCAGAAGCTTATCTGCTTTGGTATTTTTTTCCTTCGGCATTTGATTGAAGACTCAACAGCAGAAAGAGTGAAACAGTGAACAGTGAAAAAATCGAGTGCCCAAAAAACAAACCACAAGAAATTTAGCGAATTTCAACAAGTCCTTAATTATATATGGCAAGAGGGTATACTGCATCAAAAGTTGGCATTCCATTATTTTATTTATTAAATTTATATTCATGACAATAACAATAACAATAATAATTATTCAATATAGTTAATAATTAAAAGGATAGTATATTGCAAGTTAAGTTTCTTCATATGACTTAATATTTTCATGCTTGCGGCAAAGAACAGGATATTTGCTAGTCGGTTCGCTCACATTTCTGTTTTATATTTTTTGTTATTTCTTTTTTTACGCTTTTCTTTTTGTGTTTTTTTCTCAGTTATTTTCACACTTGCGAATTTGGGCAAAAGCAACAGGCAACAGGCGACAGCTCGCATGGCGAATGGCAATTGGTAAATGGGACTGAGATATGGGGTCAGAGCTACGGACCAAGAGGGCTTGGGTCCGGTCTAAAAAAATCACTCTTTGCCGCATGTTAATTAACATGACTTTGTGGTCGAGTGCTGGAGTCGACGTGGCCGTGGCCGTGCCCGTGCCCGTGGACGTGCCCGTGTAACCTGTGGCTGAGGTCCGCGCGATGCTGCACAATATTTGTCCAACAACATAATGTGTTTGTATAAATGCCAAAGTGGCCAATCTGAATCCCATTCCGTTCCCATTCCCATTCCTATTCCCGTATCCTCAAGTACAATGTGAGAATAAAAACGTTGAAGTCGGGCGCAACCGACTGCGAAATTCTCATTCACAAACGATTGCGGGTTGCCCCGTACTCTATGAGTGTATATATATCCGCCATATATCTTTGATCTTGGGTTGCCAGTATACATCCGAGTATACATTCCAAGTCGCAAATATCCAGTGTTTCTGAAATACCGGAACCTACATTTGCTGATTTGCCGTTCCCATAGTGTGCGTATCGGAAAAGTCGAGTCTATCCTCCAAATTTTCAGTCTCCTAACGTCAATGGCGTAGAAATGGGTTGCGTTCATATGGATAGACGGACGGACCGACATGGCAAAAAGCCAATGTACTCAATTCACTTCGTGAATAATAAACTCATACTGCGTATGTTATAAGCGCGGACGAACGGACGGACATAACTATATTAACACAGCTTGATCAGGAATATATTTAGTTTATAAGGTATTTCAGGATTCTCTGCCTGTTACAAACATTTTAACAGAACCATTATACCTTGATTTCCCATTTACAATGGGTCAGAGTATATCAAGTTAAAAAGCGGCAAATCGCGGCAATTATGTGTGCTGATCCCCTGGGAATTTGCACGCACATTTTTTTACACAGACATATGTATGCTTGACGGTACTTTTATTTTTGTTCTCGTTTTATTTGTATACCCTGAACCTGAAAATGGGAAATCAGGGTATATTGGTTTTAATGAAATGTAATTAACAGGCAGAAGCAGGCGTGGCAGACCCCGTAAAGTATTCATATTCAAGATCAGCTCGACGAGCTGTGTTGATATAGCCATATCCGTCCAAACGTCCGTCCGTCCGTCTGATTACAAATACTAGAGACATTGCTTTGGCAATTACTCACATATGAATGGCATAATCACGATCTGAAAGTTTTATTAAAAAAAAAAGTTATTAAACATTTAATAACATAGCATAGGCGTTAACAGAGCGTGCGCTTGTACGTGCGTATGTGTGTATTGCTTGTAATATACGGAGAATGATCGGAATAGAGGTTCTTCGCTGGGATCAGGGGATTTCCTAGTCGAGCAGTCTCGACTAAAATTTTTTTTACTTTTTTTTTTGGATTTGCATCAAATCTAACACTTTTTCCATTGCTTGCAAAATGCTTTTTTTCTTTTCTGTTTTTATAACTTTTTAAGTAATAAAGCGGATTCGTTTGGAGCGACCCTCTGGGCTAAAAAAGTAAATTAATTGCCTTGCGGCTTTGTAACTTTTTAAATCAATTTCGTTGTTTTTATATTTGGGTATTTGATTGGCAATAGAGCTTTAGTCTGCTTGAATATGAATATGGGGCTTACGCGTTACATGTTCACAGCTGCAATATGGATATGTTTGGGATGGAGGGAGGGACCCTCTCGATCCAGATATAAAAATTAAATTCAATAATTAGTCCTTAGCACAAAAAGCAAATGAACGCACTGTTGGAGTGCGGTGCCTTGCTCATAGATGTCGCTATTGAAATGTACCAAAGGGGAAATTTATTAATTCAGCTCTCTCTCTCTCTCTCTCTTCCATCGATTGTGCTCTTTTAGCGAAGTTTCAAGTTAGCCTAGCTCAACTGGCGATAAATTCATAAATCAATTAATTTTATTTTTAATACTAATAACAAGCCAGAAAACTCTAGCCGGCGGTGTCCGACGAGGAAATACCCTACGCATTTCGAACGTTCAGGGTATAATGTTTTTGTATGTGTAACCACATAAAGTATATACATATATTCTTGATCAGGGAGGCGAGCTGAGTCGATTTAGCTCTGTCCGCCTGTCTGTCCGTATGTATGAATGCGTCGATCTCAGAACCTATAAGAGCAAGACGTGAAATGTTGTATGTCCTGTTCCTGTATCGCATGATTCAAACGAGTTTGTTTAAAAAAATCGATAACTATTTCCGTTTTATTGGTTAATCAGTTATAAAATCTTATCTTATATCTCTAATTCATCTTTATAGCTACAGTCCTCAAATTTTGTATACATTTCAGATCTCTAGCATTTGTGGTTTGCGAGATCGCCGCGTTCACATGGACGACTGATCAAGAATATACATACTTTATTTGGTAAGCCACGGCTCCTTCTGACTGTTACCCACATTTTAACAAAACCAATATACCTTGATTACCCATTTTCAATGTGTGCGTGTGTTTTTTATATTTATTCACATTTCAATAAGCCACATACCACTATTCCGATCTCTAATAATTTGTTTTCATCTTGAGTGGTTTTATCTGCGATGCTTCAAGTCATAATATCTATATATATAGATATATATATCTATATATATAGATATATATATATATATATAGATATACATATATATACATATATTATTGAAGAGAGTCACTTGTTTATACATATACAAGTTATAAGAGGTTTGTGTTTGTATGTGTGCATAATTACAGCTCAGATTCTAGACGTAATGATAGTTCAACATGAAGAACTTAGACATATACTGAACATATAAAAAATATATAGTTATTGTATACAAATTTTGAAAAAAGAAAAACTTTTTAATTTGATTTTCTTCATTTTTGTCTTCAATTACTTATCTAGCTCTTCACACTCTCAACCTTTACAAAAGTTTTGATTACTTTCTGAGCAATTTTTATTGCTAAGCAATAAAAAAAGGGCGAAGGGCAGGCGATGTAATATATATATATATATATATATATATATATACATGAATACATGAGCTCCTGGCTTTCTGTTTTTTTGTATACTTTTTTATGCCAGCTGGCACAAGTCGACTTGTACAATTCTTTTTTGAAAGAAGAAAAGTAGAAACACGTAATTGTATAGTCTAATAAGTACAGAAAATGTATTTTAATCAAATAATGTAATTATTTTTGGTTGATAGACTTTCTTAAGTAACATTTCAAAGCATGATACGTTGTTCATGTGAGCCTATTTCCCAAATGCAAATTCGCAAATTTGGGGGGATGGTGGTATCTAAAATTTAAAACGGTAATAGTTATTGATTTGCCCAAACAAACCGCGTGTGATATACAGGAGGAACATACAAACAAAATGGCATGTCTCTACCTCTTATACTAGGTTCTGCGATCGACACGTTCAAACATACGGACAGTTGGACGGATAGTAAAGTATATAAATACTTTATAGGGTGAGGTAAAGATTAGGAACTGTTTTTGGACCGATTCAATACGATCATACAGTTTTTTGTTAAGTTGTTGGTAAGATCAGGTTAAATGCAGCTGATTAACTCACCAAATCTGAAAATTAACATAATCCTGCAGGCGTAGATGATCTGATGATCTGCCTACATAAAGAAGTTTGAATCATAATTATAGTCAGAAAGGTCATTTATAAAGATGGGGAGACCCATATGACTCCCTGGCAAAACAAAGACAAGTAATGCCTCAGTTTGAGTTCAGTTTACTTCCAATACCACCTACATATGTGCTACATTTCCTTCTCCATGGACAATTTTCAGAATTGTTCACGTTCTTAGTTTCTGAATTAATCCGAATGCAAGATTTAATAAGTTTAAGCCTTTGCTATTGCAATCGGGAGCTCGTACAATGTACATTTATTGTTGGTGCTTTAAAGAGCAGCACGTTCCTTGGTCTATAATCTGAGGGCCAGGTATGGGCAACTAAACTGCATTTACTGTAACTAAGGGGTATAAAGAGATCGGCCAGGATACTTCCCAGCCGCAAATACAACGATTGCCCATGGGCTGCAGTTGTCGTTCCCGTTAACATGTTTCAGCAAAGGGGTGCTACTGCTTTACAGAAAGTGTGTATGGATACTGAGGTAGACGAAGGGATGAGCGGGACAAAAACAAAAGTCAATCGGTGGCAGAGACAGCAGCAGCAGCAGCAGCAGTAGCAGCAGCAGCGGCACCAGCCGACGCGTTGGTCAGCAGACATTTTTACGGTAGAATGCGCGACGCGACCGCGTAAACGTTTCAAACTGTGTAATTAACATTATATCATGCATTCACACACACACGTAGACTGTAATGCATGTGTGCGTGTTGGTTGGTTTGCAGTGGAAAAAGTGCGTGAAAGGGTTACAATGCGAGGGCATACAAAAAATTAAAATAAAAACTCCACTTACCGAAAGGAAGGGTTTCGAATTGAAATTTATATTATTATTTCGAGTAAGTACCAAAAAAAAGTAGATAGTTAAGTGGTTAAAGCTGGCGTTTGTTGTTTTTTTGTTTGCTTTTCCTTCCTTCCACTTCCACATCCTCTCCCGTGACGCCTGTCACCTCCTTAGTCACAAGCCCAGCTATACGCACTTCTTAGTTCTAGTTTCAAATGTGACCACAGTTATTTGCGGCAGCTTCCTTGTTTTAAGCTTTCTAGCACAACAAATTTATCTGTTCAACATATAATGATCAGAAACAAGTAAGATAGCTCTAGTCGGTGGTGCCCGACAAGGGAACACCCTGAACCCTAAAAGGAACCGTTATTCCGAACATCTCTCCACACACACACAGAAGCACGCACAAGCACACGCTTGCAAATTTAACTCATGAAACATGAAACAAAATTTGAGCTAGCTAGCTATAAAGATGATCGATTTCGTTTTAATCGATAACATTTAAATGGAAATAGTTATCGATTTTTGAAACAAACTTGACCAGCGAGCGGCATACACGAATCTCCAAAAAGATTTTAAGTCTCTAGCTGTTATAGGTTCTGATCAAGAATATATTATACTTTATATGTCTGCCACGATACCCTGTTTTCCCATTTTCAATGGGCTCAGGGTATAAAGAGTGCAAGGAAGCAGTAAAAAGAAAAACACCAGCAGTAGACACATGTATATATTTATGTACATATAGATATATATTTATTATTTAGATATAGATATATATTAATTATTAGTGTTATTATATACATGTATATCCATATATTATATATTTGCCAGACTTGCTCACCCTCAACCTCATTGCAGTTATTATTACCCACTTACAGCTTTCTCCCCTCCCTCTGCCCCTTCCACTAGCACTCGCACTTCAAAGCGCTGCCCGGGCAATTAAATATGATAGAACAAGTAAGAGTGCTTTAGTCGAGACTGGTCGACTACGAGATCCCCTGAACCGTGCGAGGAACCGTTATTCCTAAAATTTTCCGTCTCTTTTAATAGTATGTACATTACAAGCAACGCATACGCACGTACGCACGCACAAGCACACGCTCTGCTAAATGCTAGGCTGCAATATGCCTAAGTTATAAGTTATATAAGTTACATAAATTTTCACAAACCAATATACCCTGCAATATTCCCATTCTCAATGGGTTCAGGGTATAAAAAGGCAAAACGAGAAAAATAAATTATGTAGTTCGAACAGCTTCCAATTTATTTTCGTATACTGTGAAAAAAATCTTTTAGTAATATATATATTTTGTATTAATATAATAAGCTAGTATATAAAGCTGCAATAATTCAGTTAGCAACGTTAGTACTGTCTGCTGACAATTGGAAGAGCTCCGATTGGGGATGCCAAGTCAGAATATTCTGGTTGATTAAACCTGCTTAGATAAAACCTGGTCAGAATACTCTTCTACAATAAGGAGAAAAGTACACCGTATATTTGTATTAAGTTCTTCAAATAACTGTGAAGTTTGTTTAGCTATGAACAAGAAGACAATGCGAATTAATGAGAGGAGCTTATGAACTACTGTGAACAGGTATTTACAGCAGTATCTATAAGAATGTTTAAGTCGGCTTGAGACTCGCAGATAAGTTAAGTACATAATTATACCTATTTAAAATGTTGCGTTTATATATATATATATATATATATATATATATATATATATATATATATATATATATTAGGGGGCACGAAAAGCACTTCGTAGCTCTGTGTATACAAGATTTTTAAAGTTGAGATTCATTTAGTTAATCATTCAAGACATCTACTTTCGGGAGCAGCTAAAGTTGTCTTTATGATATCAAATATATAAGATATAATTGGACTAAACTGAATGAGAAATTAATATCTAACATCCACGACCTCCCACCAATAGCAGACTGACACAAAAAAAAGCACACACACACACACCCTCACACCTTTTTTCCGTTGCCCCAACTCTGTCCAAGCGCGCTTTCCTTTTTATCACTTCAATTTTTGTTGATTTGCTTCTTTTCGAGAAAATTAAATTCTAAATTGTAGTCAGCCCAAGACAGAGAGATAAATAGCGAGGGGAGGGAGAGTGGAAGAGCTCGCGTCCAGTTTGTGTACGAAACGGCAAACCAACCACCACATTCCACGCACATCTTGCACCTCTTTGGGTCTGGGCACTGGACGTGCCACATTCTGTCGGTTCTCTCCTCAATTAAATTGTATTTGCGCAGGATCTTTGTGTTCTTTTGGTGTTGCTGCTGCTGCTGCTGCTGCTGTCCATGCCCATAGCTATCCGCGACCAAAAACGAAGCTGGCCATCGGTAACCTCCGACGCACCGACCCCAAACTTGTGGCCAATGCAAAAGTACTATACCGAAATCAAGATACAAAAAAGAACATAATGATGCAATTGGGTGCGCCTGACTGCGTAATACTCGTTCTCAATTGAATGTTTTAAAAAAAGTCATATATGGGGAAAAGCTGTAAGCTAATAAATTAATGTAGCTCCATCAAGCCCACATACCATTCGTAGCAAATTGTGGAATATATACATATATATGCTCGATTTACTCCCCATGGACCTCGATAGGTTATATCTTTTATATTTATTCAAAATCTCAAGCAGCTAGCACAAATAGTGCTTAAAATATAACAGAGTTTGACTATGGTCAGTCTCGACTTACAATGCCCAATGGTGGGCGTCCGCTAAATCAAATCTCTTTGGGTTTTGTATGGAGAGGCCAGCAACAAATATGTAAGTCGGCCATTGCTCTGATCCAATACACTTTTTTTTCTGCCCGAACGAGTATAAAAGAACCGAAAAAAGTAATATGAACGCAAAAAAGACTAGCAAAATATGGGGAACAACTTTCTTCGATGGCGACTTGGTGGGGTTGCAAAGCACAAAATAAATAAAAGAAAAAAAAAAATTAAGAACAAGAACAAGAAAACGGTCGCCCGGTACTTTAATAGCCCGCTTGAGCATTACACCAGTGCTGGGAATTTTGGCTACTTTTTGCGGACAACCCCGAAAGGGGAGAGTAATTTTGCATTTAGCCTTTTTTACTTTTCAAAGGCTCCAAGCCTTAGCCGGCCAACACGCTGAGTTGGCTGGAACAGCACTGCTGCTCACACAAACAGCAAAAGAAAAGCAGAAGCAAAAACAAACACATTTGAATAAAATGGCAGCGTTTTTACTTTTCTTTCACACTTCTTGCCATGTTTCGTCTATAAGAATTTTTATTATTATACCCTGAACCCATTGAAAATGGGAAAATGGAAATAACGGGTATAATGGTTTTGTTCAAATGTATGTAACAGGCTGAAGGAGGCGTGGCAGACCCCATAAAGTATATATATTCTTGATTAGGGAGATGAGCTGAGTCGATTTAACCCTGTCCGTCCGTCCGTGCATCTTTCCGTTTACGCCCCTGTAAGCCCTAGCTCTTATACTCGTTAACGTTCTCCGTTTTAATATTATCGATTAAAAACGAAATATTCATTAATAAAATTCTATATAATTCATCATTGTAGCTACAGTGTTCAACATTTTTGAAGTTTTATGTGTGTCTTATACAATTTTGATTTTTGTTAATACTAGAGACTTATTGTGCTGCTCGTAATGTACATACATACATACAAAAGAATCGGAGAATGTTCGGAATAACGGGTTCAGGGTATCTCCTAGTCGGGCACCAACGACTAGAGCTTTCTTACTTGTTTTAAATTGTTTTCACCAACACAGACATAAAGTATCTCTTTTCTAGACCAACCACTTTTGATCCAAATTCCTCTCTCTTTGGCCTTTCTCCCTGCTCTTTCCTCTGCCATTCAGATAACATTTCTTAGTTTCTCTTGGGTTTTTGGACTTCTTTTTTTAGATTTCTTTTACAGCCGCCAAACTTGCCAAATGATTGATTATATTCATTTTTCCCAAAGAAAAAGAGAGGGCGGTAGAGAAAGTTGTCCAACTAGGAAATTCCCTGTTTAATTTGTATATTACTTCCAGTCCGTGTGCTAATATGAATACTAATCATTTCACCGCTATTGAATTTTTTTACATAGCAACTTCTTCAATTAAAAGTCAGGTGAAAATATAACCAATATGTGAAGGAATTTGAAACAGGCAGAAAGAGGCGTGACAGACCCCATAAAGTTATTATATTCTTGATCAGCTCAATGAGCTGAGTTGAAATGTATGAAATTGAATGTATGTATGTGCGTATTGAAATGTTTGCCTTAGAATTTCGATAACTCATCCCGTTCTCTTATTATCGATCAATTTCGATACATTGTCTTCGTTTATGCGTACCGTTAAAGCTAGAATACAATTTCACTGCGTAGATCCGTGTAATGAATGCAAAGTTTTTATAGTTTTTGGATTTTGAATGACACGCCCCCTTCGCCTCAAATTTGCAAAACTCGTATTTCAAATACAAGAGACTTGTGCTTTGGCAAATCCACATATATTAATGACATAATCACGCTGTAAAACTTTGATTAAGAAATTCTATCCAGAAAAGAATTTATTAAACATTTAATTTCCTATTATATAATAATATACGTCGCTACGTCAACTGCGCAGTTGGCAGAGCGTGTGCTTGTGTGTGCGTCCGTCTGTGTGAGTGTATGTGTTGCTTCTGATGTACATACATATAAAAGATATATCTATATGCTAATACAAGGTTGGAAGTTGAGAAGAGCAAATACAGTGGGAAGCCTAAACTGAAATTGTTGGATTGCAGTGTATTATCTATATAAATTGCATTTCGATAGGAATATATAATAATACAATATTGATACTATTAGGAAAACCACGATAGCAATAACTACAAGTCCAGTTCGTGAAGCAAATGTTATTAGATGAAAATATTAGAAACGTAAAGTGAGCTGCGTCCTTACATATAAATATGTATGTACGTATATGGGAGCACCCTATGATCATGTGAATTTAACGGCTACGAGGCGGACAGTCGAACAGCCGGACAGAAAAAATATAGTTATGCAAATGAGGCTGAAAGGGATGAGCATGTGTGGCACCAGCTGTCGGCTAACCCGATCCAAATGACCGAAAGGTACAACGGCCAAATCAATGTCGAACCCCTTTTGTCGGGCATTACCTGCTCGGTTTCAGTTGAATGTCCTGTTCCAGCCGCCCCTTTAAGCTGGCGCAGAGATCGCTCGAGTAGGGTCCATTCCATATACACGCTTAGCCCTCTACCTATCCAAATCACAGTCTCATCCACAACAGCTGTCAAATAAAATTATTCACATATATATATTTATATATATATATATATATATATATATATATATATATGCTAGAGATACAATATGATAGTTGATAATTTGGAGCAGTATAACTGCTCCTTTAGCTTTAGGGTTGGCCACCATTCAAAGCAGGGGTTGCAGTTAGAAACCCCTGGAAAAAGCAACGCAGACGTACCTAGAAAATCTTTTCACACAGTAATAACTTATAGCTTGGCCTGGGCAGGGGCCACGGCCAGGACCACAAGATTCGTTCATTTACCGCGACACGTCCAATTTTTTCTTAACGTGCTCAACCTACACATATGTTGGCCGCATAAGACGCACTGAAGTACAGCATAAGCCAGGGTGTAAGTATACGCATAGCGGGTGTAAGCTTGCATGATAGTCACTGACTCTTTGATACTCTTTCCAATTACAAATAATATACAGATATATACAAACACTACACATATTCCGTTGTCCACAATATGTAATGATTAAACAGATTTTGTAACTGGATTTTGTATACACAAAATTCGTATTTCCAATACTAGAGTCCTGCGCTGTTTTGCCCACAATATAGACATTTGCATCCAGGGTACCTCCTTGTCGAGCAGTTTCGACTAGAGCACTCTTCCCTCTTTGATCTGGCTTACAAAGAAATGTCGAGTTTCGGCAGTTTAACTGATGAATATAAGGGTATATAGCCTACGGTGTGCGTCCTTGTTCGTGCGCCCATTTGAAACTTGTTTTCACTTGTTTTGTGGCCTCCAGATGTAAGTACAAGATACAAGATAGTGGCATACGGGGGAGCAAATATCGCGAATATGTATGTGTATCACCTGTTCACACAATTTATGCTTCCTTAACAAGATCTCTGGGCCAATGGGTAATGTAAGCCATCTGCTCGATCGATTCACGAACCCTCCTAATAAAAATACAGTTAAATGTAAATTGCATTCCCCGTTCTGTAAGTAGACAGCCCCCATGCCCCAATGTGCGGACCATCAAATATTTATAGGTCTGTCTCTGGGGCAGGTCAAGAGCGATCCTCAATACCACTTGTGGAATTCTAGAAGTGAACAATTTATGAATATCCTGAGGAGGAACTCAGAAAGATGAATTTGGCTAACTGCAAGAGTCTATCTTGAGTATTCCTTGAATAATATGCCCAATTATAGGCATAGATAGAGAGGCAGACTGAAATATATATATATATATAAATATAAATATATATATATATATATATATATATATATATATATATATATATATATATATATATATATATATATATATATATATATATATATATATATATATATATATATGTATATATGTATGTGAATATAAATTTATAATTGTACACTCATATGAAAAGCATTAACAATAAACTTCATTGTTATACATGCATAAGTATATGCTATGTAATATATATATAAAATCTACATTATCATGTACATATCTCCCTATGTATGTGTGCGTGTGTTTGTGTTGGCTATATGCAGCTAATACATACATATGTATGAATAATGTATGTTTATTCAAGAGCTGCATCCCCCTGCCTGGGTCGGTCATCTGCATGTTATGCAAGTACAGTCATGGTCATAATAATAGGAATCCAACAATATATACATTTATTAAACAATAAATAGAAATGCCAACCAGACTGGAATATATCCTATATATACAGATCGTGCATTCAATATTTGACTTTCTCGATCCCCCACCTTTAAGTCATTCTTTAAGAATAGCCCTTCTAAATAGTAGAATAACCTAGTATATATGTAGGTATGAGTTCATAGACATAACTGTATATTATATTTTATAAAACTGTATAGTTCTATATATGAATCGCCGCCTAAGTCGTAGCATATCTTGTTTTGCCCATTGGTGTACGTATGTCTGTGCAGATAAGTATATACATAATTACATACATATGAACGTATGTGCGTAACCTCTGCTCGTCTACGCGCCAATTGCGATTTTCCCGTGCCTATAATATTCGTATATATACTTATGTCCACACATACATATGTGTATATATTTTATTCGTATTAACATTGTCAAATATATATATATATGTATTTATATATATGCGATGTTGCGTATGCAATGCGCATTAATTTGGATACGTGTGCAGCCATATGCATATATCCGCTTGTGCGTGCGTGTGTGTGTGTGTGTGCGTATAGTCTGGACATTAATTTGTATACGCATTTAGCCATTTGCAATTCTATTGTAAATTATGTGCATGTTTCGTGTAAGTGTATATGTATTTAGATTCTATATACAAGAATCTCTCCTCGATAATTATGCCCACATGGCAGGCGCTACTTTCAGAACGCATTCAGTACGAGAGAAAAGGGTGTTTGCTGCACATACTTAATACATACATACGTACATAAGTGGACCCTCTTCTCTTCTCCGGTGCTTTTCTTCTCTTGCTAACATTTCGTGCCCTGCCGATGATTTTCTTCTCAATTCTTTCGACTACTCCCAAATCTAATTTAGTTAATCATTGTGAATATTGATTGTGCACAGTCGAAGAGAACTGCTCGACTTAGAGATATCCTGATCCCTGCGAAGAACAGCTATTCCATAGATTCAACGTTTCTTTTATATATGTATGCACATTACAAGCAATACAAACACACACACACACATACCCACACACATACGTACGCACGCACGCACTAGCACACGCCCCGCTGGCTGCGCAGCTTACGTAGCGACTGCGCCTGGGCTGCAATTAGCCTATGTTATGGGAAATTAAATGTTTAATAATTTTTTTCGTGGATGCACTTGTTTGGCAAAGCACAAGTCTCTAGTACTTGAGAAACATGTTTTGAAAATTTGAAACGAAGGGGGCGTGGCATCCAAAATCAAAAAATTAAAAAATCTGTATAGATTTATACAGAAAATTTTGAATTTCTAGCTTGAACGGCAGAGAAACGAGGTAACTGTTTCGAAGTTTATCGATAATAATAAATCAAGATGAGTTATCGAATTAAAAACACAATTAGTATTACGCATGGTATACACGCAGGCCAAAATATAATCATATTTGCACAAAAGATAAAAAACCTTTCATATATATATATATTTGATTTTTATATATATATATATATATATATATATATATATATATATATATATATATATATATATATATATATATATATATATATATATATATTTTTTTTTTTTTTTTTTTTTTTTTTTTTTATATATAGGAAACATTTTTAACTTTATATATTTATAGAAATCAAATTGGGCTCGTGCGACGACGTATGAGATTGGAGTAAGGTAAGGGGGTGGAGTGGGCATGTTTGGATGCAATTTGTTGGGCATAATTAATTTGCGATGCAACGAGAACGTTTTGGTTGAATTTGGATGCATTTCCTGCCCACCAACAACTACACAACTGCACAATGCGCGACGCCATCTTGTGTATGGCAAGGGTGCGCAGTGCAGGAACTTAGGATGGGGTTGGGGGTGGTAGTTCATATTGCTAGAATCGACCCCTTGCGGGCAGACATGGGTCGAGTCGGGTAGGGCTCTATATATATGTTTAAGGGTGGGTGGCTCTATGATTTTTTATTCCAAAGCTCATTCATTATGTATAGCAATTATAAATGCATGTATCGCAAAAATATATATTTATTTATATATATCCAGAGAGTGCATATTCAAAAGTGGATACATATATCTATCGATCATGTATTTGTATAATATAAAGAAGTGTGTGGCTCTAATGAAGTCCATCTTCATGATCGTCCAAAATGGTATATATCAGATTTTGTTGCCTCTCAAGCGGCTCTACATTACTCTAGTTGGGAGTGCCTGCCTAGCTGAGACCCTAAAATGAACCGTAGCACTGCTATTTTAATCGCAGTTGACCTCATGGGTATACACCCACAAACCTCGGTATGAATATCCGAATATCTACGGATGTTTGTATATATTTTTGTATATCATATCATATTAATAGTTTCTTCTTCTGTTGCTTCTTTTTTTTTTTGAGAGTTCGCCCGATTTACTTGTTATCGACTATTAAAATCGATAACTTGACTATGTTTCTTCAATGCTACAAAACTTGGACACGAATACTTGCTATTAATTCAATTCTGAAATCTAGTGGAGCTTAACACACAAACACATACTTATACAGACGCATACTTAAAAGTGTTATCTTTTGAAAAGGAGCTGCGTGTTCTTCTGCTCTGTGCTCACTCTGAGCGATGCGCTCCCTCGCTCCCCCTTACTACGGAAGTTAACTGTGCTCCTGCTGTTGCTTAAACGGGTCAGCTGCTGCGCTCGGCTCGTTGCGAAATGTAGAATTTGAAAATCCGAATGAAAATGGGAAGAGCGGAAAAACTTCGAACTGGGTAGTTGACCGGCACCCGCACCAACACCAACACCAACACCAACACCCACGCCGATTCCGACACCGGCTATGGCGTCTTTCAGTTAGTTATCGGCAAAGTAAGAGTCGCCTCACCTCCAGCCGACTCAACTCAACTCGACTCGACTCGACTGAACTCGACTCGACAACCTTGACATAGGTTTGGCCTTCGTCCATCTAGCACGTCACTGTAAACCTCAATTTGTTGCTTTTAGTTTATTGCAATTTTTATTTTTTTTATTTTCTGCTCTTCTGCTCCCTCTCGTTATGCATCAGTTTCAGCTGAAATTACATTCTCGCAGCCAACAGAATACAAAAGTCTTAGTTTCTCTCATATAAGCTGCCATCAATTCATACATTCAAATATATATGTATTTCGGTTTATTATATTCCTATTTGTATTTTTAAGTGATAGTGATAAAAGTAAGTAATATCAAGGGCAACGAATAGAATGAGCACAAATAATAATAATACTAATTTTGTTAATGAATGGTTGAGGTAGGTGGCTATGAGCATATCAGGTGGTCCCTGTGGCCTATGTGTCGGATTGATAACTGTTTGCCAACCAGGAACATCATCTTGTTGGGCTGTCTCCCACATTAGTGATACGTGGTGCTGCTTCCAGGTCGACTACTTTGGCCATTCGCTATTCGTAGGTTTTTCCCATCTTATGGAGGATATCTCACCGTGCTGTTGCTCCCGACATGGCATTATTTCCGCGCCACTAGCCACTATAGATCTATTAGGCATATACGGTAGAAGACGTCTTCTCTAATATATATATTTATTTTTTTCTGCTGAAAGGAACCACAATTCCTTAAATGTTTCAGATCAAGAATCGAAGATTATGTAGACCTCTAGTACTATAATCAGATCTGCCATTAACTCATTTTGTTTGGCATACAGTGAAAGTCGTAGTTTTTGCACTGATCTATTATAGGTAAAGCGTGTCCCCTATGCTATGTCGCGCTCGCCTCCGACAAATCAATAAATAGTCGGATTGTCTAGCCGGCTGGCTAGTCGAAAATCGATGTCTAAATTGAACGATAAGCATATACTGCATGTACATGCAACTGTGTAAGTGTGTCTGTATGTGTGCGTATATGCTGTGCAGCCAATAATGTATGTATAGCACACCCCTATATATGTGTGTATGTGTGTATGTAAGCATGCATCCAAATTCGTTGCATTTCGTGCATGCAGATGCAACGGCAGACATAAGTATGTATGTAAATGCATCAGTATGTACATAAATAAGTCTGTGTCTGTGTCTGTGAGGGTGGAGAGAAATGCAATTGCACATAAATGCAGTGCCGTAGCAACAAGCGGAAATGCATCGTGGCACACACACACATGCACATGCATAATCATAAACAGTCCAGACGGAGTGACCGAAGTAGAGAGAGAGAGATAAAGATTGTGAGAGAGATCGAAAATGCAAGAGTGAGAGAGACGGCATACATGGGAAGTAAACATTAAATCGTGCACACATTCACATGCAGCGGGCGAGAGAGAGAGAGAGAGAGAGAGAGAGAGAGAGAGAGAGGAAGGAAGGGAGGGACAAGAGCGTGTGAAACCTGGGGTTGGGTTAGGCTTGGGTATCGTTTCTGGCCAAATAAGGGTTGTTACTATGTGTGTGTGTAGAAAGTGCAGCAGAAGCTGACTGCGCTCGAATGCAACTGCATTCGGTTCTGCATTCGGCGTCGTCGTTGGCGCTGGCGCTGGCGCTGACGCTGGCGTTGGCGTTGGCGTTGGCCAAAAACTGCACTTGACACTGCAATATGGAAAGGTGTGTGCGTGCCGGGGTAACGCGTGAGCGCGGAATGGGGCAGACAAATTTTGTGGCTCGCTTCCATAACAGCGCAGACATGTGTGTGGCTGGACACAAATATACGACAGCAACTGCAACGGCAACGACAACGCCAGTTGCAACTGTAGCTGTAGGTGGCCTACGAGACGTCGACGTCGACTGCATCGCGACGGTTGGCGCCTACGTCGGCGTCGGCGTCGGCGTCGGTGTCGGTGTTGGCGTTTGCCTACCGGTGGCTGTTGTTGAACAGTATATCGCAGCCTGCAAAAGTTAGTTAGACTATCATATTAACTTTACACCTGTTTTCATAGTTCCTCAAAAGAATAATTCTTTGACTGAAAGTGCACTTGACCTTGACAAACGGCAGTCTAAATCTATATGAAGAGGATGTTTCTGGTGAAAAGTCTCATTTGATGGCTCCACTCGAAGCCAGAGATTCCATATGGCACAGATTGCTGGTGAAGAGTTCCGAATGAACACCAACTATTCAACAACGAATGCTGGGGCTATCATTTCTCACCAATGCATGGGATAAGGATGCAGCCAGGATGCAGTCCAAATCCAGCCGCTGCTGCTGCTGCTGACGTCGCGAGGCGTCGTCGCTGCTTTTACGTTTTGGGGCGCTGTCACTGCCGTTGACGGCAACGTTGGCGTCGCTGCTATTACCTTGTTGTTGCTGTTGTTATTGATGTTGTTTTTGTTGTTTATCGCACACACCATTTTTATCTTATAATAAGCCCAACGAACGCAGCAAAGCTGTCGACCGGGACTTCGCACACATCCACAACCAAATCAATATATATATGAAATAAATAAATATATATATATATATATATATATATATATATATATATATATATATATATATATAAGATATATATATATATATATTTATATATATATACTTTGCAGTAACAGCAGCCAATTTTTATTCTTCTATTATTTCGTTGTCGACGCATTCACCAAACGCAATAGTCTATGGAGTAGTACAGCCGACTGCGGATCGTCAATTGACCTCGCGGAAAATTTTTATTTCTCAAACGTGAATATAAACAGTGATTGTGCAACAACAACAACATTTAATAACATATTTTTATTTTATTTAGTTTTACTTTTTTTTTATTAATTTATCAAAGTCCGCAACTGGAATTGACCCATCCCACCCTTTGATTTTATTTGAAATTACGATGTGGTTCTACCCTTCACGCGAGACTAGGGGTAGGACAGGGCGACAGCAGATCAAAAGATAGATCAAGTGTTTCCAGATACAAAAACTTTTCGACTGCCTTGATCTTGCAATGAAATTCACTTTAACCCGAGGGGATATCTTGAAGAAGTTTTTCTAAAAGTCCCAGTCGCCTGTGCTATCATACTCAACTCTGAAACTCCCTTCTATATCTTTCTATTCTCTTTATTTCTGATTCCAGATCATCATAATTTATAAACAAAACAATAGACCAAACAACGTTTTCAAACCACCAGCCAACAACATTTGCTAATCTCAAAGCAGATATAACAATAGAACTCCAAACGCCAACTTAACCATAATTCAGTTTTGAAAAGCAATAGAACGGATACTGTTAAAGCTTCAGTTAATAGTTTTCATAACAATAATAATCTACAAACATCACCAACAACAAAAGCAACAATTCAACGCAACAATTTTCCATAAATTTGAGGCCGAACCCAAAAAAGTGACATCAAAAATGTGTTAAAGATAAATTAGTAAATAAAATTATTAGAATATTGCAAAATTGAAATCAAAAGTACAAAGCTATCTCACTAAAGAAAGCGAAACGAAACGAACTATTCACAATTTACAATTTTGATAACGAAATAAAAAGAGCAACCAAAACATAAATATGAAACAGCTTTTAAAATTGCATTCTGGAAATAAGCAATAGAAATTTCTGTTCAGTCTTATTTTAGCACAAACAGCGAAGTCAAATACGAAACAAAGAACCAAAATTCAAAATGAAAAACTAAAAAAATGAATAATTAATGAAAACTAAATAAATAAGTAAAGAAACTAAGTTTAACACAAAAAGGCGTAATAAGAAAAATATAAATGACAAAAATGAGTGCAAATTGAAATAAAAGCAAAATGTATTTATAAAAAAGAAAATATTAAAATAATACAACTAAAATCCATAAATAAAAAAAAAATTTGTAAGGTTCATTAGAGACAATAAAAGTGTAAAAGCAATTGAAAATCAATATAAAAAAATAAATTATTTACATAATTTACAGCTATAATTTATTATAAAAAAAATTATAAGCCATAAACTTAATTTGTAACTATAATAAATATAAATAAAAATAACAAAAAAATATAAATACTAAATAGTAAATTAATCAACTATATATATGTAAATAAAGATATATAGTTTTTATGACATAATCTTTAAGACTTTCTTTAAGGAAGGGAAAGAAAAAACAGAAATAAGAAGTAGCAGTAACAAAGTATTCTTCCAATCAGCAACAAAATTATAAAGTTGTACAACCAGCAACTAGCATAAGCGTCAAGCACTAACTAATTAATTAATAACTAACGATAGCTAGGTTTAGGCTTTCACTACGATTATTGAGCGCAGTCCAACGATTAGCATCAAAATAATTCCATTCTATGCAAACCGAAAACACACTGACACCGGCACAAACAGTTTTCAATACCATTTACCATATAGCTAGCATATAGCAATAGCATTTACACACACCAACACACACACACACACACGCAAACAAACCAGCAACACACACCGACACATAATCAACATATGTTTGCAGAAACACGCTCCTTTAAGCAAAAACTATATTATACTACAATTAAACACTAATTTTATAAAGTATTAAAAGACAAAAATATTATTCAAATTAAAATACTTAAAAAATTAATAAAAATACAAGAAAAAATCTTTATTTTAATTTTATAAAAGCAATTAAAATACAATAATCTTAAAATCAAAAATAAAAAATCACTTAAATTACGCAATCAATTACGCATGAAAACCTTGTGAATAAAATAAATAAAAATTGAGCTAATTAAAAAAAAAAATTATATATAAAAAGAACTTAGACTATAGGAAGTGTGTAAAAGTTTTAGGCATATATGTATCTCTTGGACAGAACTGAGGAATTATCGAAGCGAGAGACAAAGAGACACGAAACAGCACAAAGTCAAATATTTTGGGTGATATTTTTGGCCTAAACAAAAACAAAAAAAAAAACAAAAAAAAAAACAAAAAAAAAACCAGAACAACAAATTGTGATCATAAATTTAAAAACGAAAAATATATAAAATAACCGAAATTAATTTAAATTAAAATACAAATTTAAGACGATCTTTTAATAATCAAAATTAAAAGAGGATACAAAAAATATGATATTTCAATATCGCAAATGCAACGTGTGCCTTATATTCCGGCCTTAAGTTCAAATTAGTTTCAATAAACCATAATAATAGTAATATTCAAACCAACAAACATAATAATATAAATCCCAACATACATATATGTAATTCAACCTAACCTCAATCCATGCAGAAACTATACTGTTACTGTTAGGAATGGTTACAATTCCAAAGTGAGTTCTATTCAAATATTATTATAATAAACTATTTTTATTTTTATACCCTAAACACATTGAAAATGTTTAGTCAAAATGTATGGAACAGCTAGAATGAGACAACTCTTTCCGGTGGTTCCCGACTAGGAAATACCCTCAACCCTGCAATGAGCCGTTATTCCGCAAATTCTCTGTTTCTTTTATATGCATTTATATCAGAAGCAACACACACACACATACACAGACGCACGCACAAGCACTCGCGCTGCAAACTGCGCAGTTGACGTTGCGACTACGCTTGGGCTGCAGACGCCTATGTTATGGGAAATTAAATGTTTATTAATTTTTTTTCTGGACGGGCTTTCTTAATCAAACTTTCAGAGCGTGACTATGCCAACGCCCATGTCCCTAATATTCGGAATACGTGTTTTGCAAATCTGAGGACTCTAGCTACCGAGATGATGAGAATTTGATAACTGAATATCGATTTAATTTTCAATAACTTTGAAATGGAAATAGTGTTGCTATCCAGGGACCCACATAAAAAATTTCAAGTATCTAGCTCTTATAAGTTCTGAGATCGACGCGTTACACATACGTACAGAAGAACGGATTGACAGACGGAAGAACAGGAAGTATATAAATATAAATATAAAGTATATAAATTCTTGATCAGCTTGGCAAGCTGAGTTGAAACAGCCATATCCGTCTAACCATCTGTCCGTCCGTCCGCCCAGTCCGTATGTATGAAAGCGTCGATCTCAGGACCTAAATGAGCTAATGACTTGAAATTTTGTGGGTGCCTGTATAGCACATGCATATTGAATTTGTTTCGAAAATTTTAAAACTATTTGCGTTTAAATGTAAAGTGACAATTTATTGACTCTCAACTCTAAAATTGCAAAGGATACATTTACCCAATACAGCAATAGATCACGTTTGCCGTTCTTTTGGATATTGTGAACGAGTATGAAACTGAGTAGTAGAATTTGATTAAGAAACTTGATTAGCTTACACAGTGTGGAGCTCTTTGGAATACTGTGCCATCAGTTAGATCACAGAGAAATTTATTCTACATGGCATGTTAGTGCATATATGCACTAGAGGTTAGACTTGAATGTGAGTGTGTTGGAGGCGTATTTAGCAGCTGCATTTACTGTTACCTTCCTAAGCATGCCTCTCTGACGCCGCCGCCGCGACGGCGACCGTGGCCACTGCTGAGTAGCAAGGGCGCAAGAGCCACAGTCAGAGACAGTGTCAGTGCCAGTAGCCGGCTCGGAAGAGTAAAGTTTAAGAGAGGACGCACGTGAGACAAGAAACGACGTTGGCGTCGACGTCGACGCTGGCGTTCGTCACGAAGATGTTGCGCCATGTGCCGAAGATGGCACGGAACCGGCCACGAAGACGTTTGACTTACTTTGCTCTGCCGCTACGAACGTACCAATATATAAGCGGCTCGCGTTGTGCTTTTCCTTTTGCTTTTTTACCGTTAAGGTTGCTGCTGTTCCCAAGTTCTATGCGTGCTTAGGAGCAAATATGTGTGTGTGTCCTGCTTGCGAACCCTCAGCGACATTCATATTTATACTTGTTCGAGGCAGCGACAAAATTAGTTTTTCAATGACTCGCGCGCCGCCAGGTTATCCTTATCTCCTGTCTTCTGTTGGGAACTACTATATAATATATAAGCCTGCCCGCTAGCTAAACTCGAAACGCGACAATTCCTCTAAACGGTGTAACTGTTAATTGTTTCGATATGGGCTTAGAAATTCAATTGAGTGTATGAAAAATGTTTCGTTTCGCTGATTGTTGGCCGCTCAGATCGATATCGTATTTCTACGATCTCCTGCTCAACTTAAATTAAACAGAATATCGAACATCGAATGAGCACGTCTTCAGTGTTCAATATCGCTTTTCAACCGTAAGGTACTGTGAGTGCGTGCGTGTGTGAGTGTGTGTAAGTGGGTGCTCTATAACTAGCATTATTGAAGCAAGTTTCAAAATTAACTTGTCTTTAGTTCACTATCAGTTTATTCCTTAAATGATAATTTGTTCAATGTTTATATATTAATTTACCTATTTTGTATATTAGAATATTCCTTTATCTCTTTTTTCCTAAAAAAACATTTTATGCATAATACACTCTGTTATGCATAATACACAATATATAATTATAGAAATATATTTTAATTATATAATCTGCGTTATTTTATTCATGTTTTTCACCGTATTACAATAAATTTCATATATAATTTGTTGAACTATTTTACTTTTCATATATTTATATATATTAAAAAGTTTGTGTTAAAACAATATTATTTCACGGTATAATCATATATTTTTAAATATTTTATTTAAAATAGTTTCTTTATCAATATTTTGGCTCATATAACAATAATTTTTACTGAACAATTCGAAGTACCGTTCATAGTTTTTATGTAAAATAAAATATTCGGAGTTCCGCAGTGAATAGAAATGATAAATAGACTGAAAAGAAATGAAGTGAAGAAAATAAGAAAGGGCAAAAAGCCTTTAGAATTATTTATAGCTCTTAGATATTTATCTGGACTGATAAATCTCTGAATAGCAATATCCAGGGTTTGGCGGATTCGTGGCTTCAATCATAGGCTTGATACGAATTACTGAAAATAATATATTATTATAATAAGCAGAACGCAAATTATAATAAGAATTAGAATAGGGCCAATGACAATGATGATAATATTATTATATAATGATAACAGTACCACTAAGACCAAAACAGTCATTGAAACTCCGAAAACAATAACTATTATTTTTTAAATACAGTGCTATATATATATATACAAGTAAATAAAAAAAAAAAAAAAAAAAAAAAAAAAAACAGTGAGGCGAGGCATAATCATTCCATAATCTAACCTAACACTTATTATATCTCTGAAATATATATTTAATGGCATGAAAATAAAGATTGCAATAATCTCTAATATTCATATATTATTCTTATTTATATTGGATTAAATCATAATGATATATTTTTCATATATCCAATATTAATGAAATTAAAATTTTATAATTAATTTTAATAAATTAATGATTAATTGTATTTGAAAGTTTTTGCATTAAGTTAAATGTTACATCCAAGAGCAATTTGTGACTAGTTTTGATTGAATGTTTTTTTGCAGGACTTCGGAGCACAACCAACCCAGCCCTGGATCCGGAGGAACTGCTATTTCGATCCCGATCGAAGGTCGACGAGGGGCTACTGCTGCAGTTCACCAGCGATCAGCGGCATCAGCAGCATCAGCAGCAGCAACGAATATCCAGTGTCCGGTTAGAAGAAACAGTAGCAGAAACGGAAACGAAAGCGGAAGCTGAAGAGCTGTCCATTTCACATGTTTAAAATGGATGCCGCTGATTTCTGGCAGCAAGCACGCGCGCCCTTCTCCCTGCACCATCACCAGCAACAGCAACAGCAGCAGCAACAGCAACAGCCCCAGCCCCAGCAGCAGCAGCATCAACAGCAGCAGCAGCACCATCATCAACATTCGCATCCGCATCCACAAGAGCAGGCTCATCCGCACCCGCACCCCTTAGCCGTACAGCAGTCGACCAGCAGTAACAATAACCACCTTCCATTGCATAGTAAACTGGAGCTGCAACAGCAACAGCCGCAGTCTCAGCACTCGCCGTCACACCATCAGCAGCAACAGCATGTCGATCAATGCTATAGCCACGACGCGTTCGCTGTGCAGCAGTCGCTGGCAGCAACGCCAGCCGCGACGTCAGCCCACCTGAGCAATCATCATTTACTGTTCAATGCAGCCGCTGCAGCAGCTGCTGCTGCGCATTTGAAGACAACGGCGTTGAATAACAGCTCAGCCGGTTCCGGCTCCGGCTCCGGCTCAGTTTCCGCAACCGATCAGCTAGACAATCCGAGCAATTGCAATAGCGGCAGCAATCTGCTGCTAGTGAAGACTAAGCAGGAGCAGCAATCGCAGCCCCAGCCCCAACAGGAGCACCAGCAAAAGCATTCCGACGATCCGCATACCCAGCAATCGGAGCAGGCATACGCCACGAGCTTCTTTGCCGCTTCCTGTGATCAGCAGCCGCAGTCACAGCCCCAGTCACAGCCACAGCCGCAGTCACAGCATCCGCATCAGCACCAGCATTCGCAGCAACAGCCGCATCAATCACACAGCCCGCTGCTCTCCAAGCCAATATCACAAGGTCAGCAGTCGCCGCAGCATTCGATAACGCCATCTGGCGGCAGCTCCACGCCCGATATCAAGTACAATAACGAAAAACTAGCCAACGAGATTCAGGTAAACCAATCGAATTGAGATTCATCTACAAACTACTAATTCCTGAAGACAGTTACAATAGACAGACAGATAGCGTCTGAATTAGACTTGCTTCGGAGTGACACTGAGCAAAGTATCGAAAATTAGAGACAATCAAGAGCTAAGCTATTTGCTGATATTCCGATTCATATTCAAAAAGCCCTTAAGAGCATCGAAAGTCGTTTGCTTTGCTAAGGGAAATCGTTCTCTACAGAGTGTAAGAGAGAGAGAGAGAGAGAGACGCAGTGTCAAAGAGAACAGCTCACACAAATTTCCCCCACAGCGTACACCACTTCCCCTTTATTTAGATACCAGAAAACTGAACGAAAAGCAAGCAAAAAGGGGTAGATGGCGATGCGGATGTGGAGTAAAGAGAGCAAGAGTGAGCTCGGTATATGGAGTTAGGAGCTTGCGCTCTCTTGCGCTAGGGCACCTTCTAGGAATTTTTAATTGTGACATTGGTTCTCGCAGCACGCTTGAGAGTTCCATTTGGTCTTGAATTTTTCTTCCGTCCAAGGCAGGAGGTGTTGGAAACGCCACGAATTTCCCCATTCATAAAACAAAATTTTCAATTAGGTTTTCGTCTGTTCGAAATCATAGGAACGGCGACGGGAACAACTCTGAGAGAGTGAGTGAAAGAGGTAGCTGAAACATGAAAGGGACAAAATTCTTATCGCCTGCTTAGTTTTTTAGGTGTTTTTTTTTTTCAAGTAACCCCAATTCATAAACGTCGGTCGACGCTGGCTATTTCTCCTCCTTTGTTTCTCTGCTTGTGTCTGTGTGTGAGTATGCGTGTGTGTGTGTGTATGTGTGTGTTTTGTGGCTGGGGTGGAATTTAATCTATGAGTTGTTTTTAGGGTGTGAGTGAGCGCAAGTTTAGTTTTATACCACTACACAATATACACACACATACAGCACGTACACACACAGAGAGTCGTTATTCCTGTTCTTATGTCGGACGCTGTCCGCGGCAAATGCCGTTTCTGTTTTCGCTTTGCCCTTTGCACGCCACATGCAGCGCGCAAGAAAGAGAGCGAGTGCTTTTGTTATTTTTTCTCGTTCTTTGCTTTGCTTTTTCTGTTGTTTTTTTTCCTGAATGTAACTCGCGCATAATTTCTTGAAGAAAGCAATATTAGTACGGCCACACACATACACACACACAGACAGAGCGACAGAGAGACAGTGAGAGAGACTCACGCGTATGTCGACGAGTTAGAAAGAGAAGCACAAGTTTACGCAAGTAACAGGACTCAGAGCAGAGCCGCTGGCGTCGACGACGACGGCGACGACAGAGTATAAGACGTTGCGACTGGTATCCCGTTTATGGATAAGGCGAAGCGTCTGCCGGCAGAAGTTCAAAGGACATCGGACTGTCAGGTTGTGTGTGACTTCGCGTTTTGATGCAGTGAAATATCGCTATAAAAAAGGTTTTCAGTTGTAGAAAAGTCGTAGGCGGGCGCGCTCGAAGTGGTATTTAAACACCTATACTTCCAACTTATGAATCATTCAAAGACAAACGGTCAATAATCGAATCGAAACCGAGTTTAGTGTCACTCCCAACCCAACTGAACCCAAGCCAACCCAGCAAACCAACAAACACCAATCGTTGCCTTTCGGTCTTCAAAGCCGGCTTCTATTGCCCTCGACAATATGCTCACACGAACACAGACACAGCCACAGCCACATAAATACTTACATGGACTGGCATGTTGATAAACAGAGACATATGTGCACACATATGAATACACACAGATGAAAACAAAACAGAAGTTATGCCCACAAACACACACATGTCAAAATGCATAAATAGGTGATCTGATGAAGTAAACAAACAAATAATTTGACAAGGACACCGCAAGAGCTGCTGAAACCGATCTATTGAAGGACTCCAACTGGACTCGCAGTTGTTAATCTTTGGTCTCCGCTTACATATGCACATCCGCATACATACATATCTACATATATACAGACAGCTGTGCAGAGAGCATATAACCAAAAGAAGTCGACGAGCGCGCTTCAACTATAAATGAAAAATATGTAGATGTAACATACATATATATTTATATATAAATATATACATATCAAATAATTATATATATATATGTATATTTATTTATATATATATATATGCGTGTGTGTGTGTGCGTGTGTACAAATATTATATTCTTTGATTTTCAACTTCGAATCGAACTCCTTTTGCTAAAAAATAAAATAAAAAATGACCCTTGACTGTGAAAAGGACCACGATGTAATTTTGTTTTCAAATTGAAACTCTGTTTAAATTTTAACTAACCCATCGAAAATATCTATTTGTTTTCTATTCTAATTGCTAATTTTTATTTCCGTATAACTAGCGTCTCTCTCTCTCTCTCTCTCTCTCTCTCTGAAAGATATATTATTGTTAAGATTCTTAAGTGAATATATACAAATATAATTTACTATAATTATGAGTAGTCTCAGAAATTTATTTCAATTCTAAAAAAATTCGATACAATAGAGAAATTAGCATTTCAAAATTCAAATTTCATAAATTTGCTATAAATTGATCGATTTTGAATTTTTCTAGAGATTTCTTAAGGGAAATACTTACACTTAAGTCGTCATTTTCAGAAATCGAATTAATGGGTCGAATAGGTGGAATCATTTTTCATACCCTGAGTCCATTGAAAATGGGAACAAGGGTATAATGTTTTTGTGAAAAGGTATGTAACAGACAGAAGGAGACATCGCGGACCCCATAAAGTATATACATTCGATTTAATCCTGTCCGTCTGTCCGTATGTCCGTCTATCCGTATTTGTGAACGCGTCGATCTCAGAATCTATAAGAGCTAGAGACTTTTCGGAATCACGGTTCCTCGCAGGGTTCAGGGTATCTCCTAGTCGGGCACCACCGACTAGAGCTTTCTTACTTGTTTCTTATCTAAGAACAAAGTTGATAAGCTTTGTACTTGAGCTTTGAACTTTTTAAAATTAATAGTTGATAATTTATACATATTTCTAATTTAATTTTAGTAAAAAGCGCAAATGTAATTTGTTGTAAGCAGACTAACCGCTAATTGAGCACGTAACGCATGGAATATTAATATTTTTGAATTTCGCATATAGCATAAATACAATTTAGAATATTTGTCAGCTTTAAGCCAAGTTTATACACTTCATAAAGCAGGTCTGCATCACATTGATTCACGACGAAACTCTTTAGACTTGTCTTCCACAATAACAAAATTATTATTAAAGGAAAATATATCCTAGTTCAAATCAATTTGAGAGGGCGTACAAATCGCAATCTTTCTGTAGAAGGGGTGAAAAAGAGGTCATTTGACAACATTTTTGGTATTTTTAAAGCTACTGGAATATAGAGCTGAAGATATACCGTTGAAAGTCCCCTGTAAAAATAGATCAACTCCCCATCTGCTCCGGCTTAAGAGACTCAAAATTCAAGAAGACGAGATTAGACAAACGACGACATCCTGAGTACAGATAGCGAATTGGGGCTATGGTTTTTCATGTCAGACGGATTGAAGACTGGACATACATTTGGAAGAAAAGACGGACGTACTGCTTCAAGGTCGGACAGCTGAATGAGCGTACATAGAGAGCTCTTTAGTTTATGCTTTCTTACTCTTCGCAAACGAATGAAAGACTATTTAGTCGACTGTCAAATAATATATAGCTATATATATGTATATACAATATATATATAAGGATCCTTGAAATGTTATATTTTGTTTTTAGTTAATTTTTATGGCATATTAATACAAATTTTGATATCTAGATTATATATCATTGAATTACATGTTTTTATTTTCCGATTTCTTTACAGCTTCAGCTTTCGAGGTCGAGCAGCGCAGCCGCAATCAGTGAACGAACCCTTGAAGAATGTTGGTCGACCCTGCAACGAGTGAGTTGGCATCTCTTCCGTTGTGTATAGTACTCTTCCACGTTGAAGACACAAAACACACACACACACACAGACTAAACAAAGACTAAACTCACATGTACACGTATATCCTATTTCTATAAGTATACATATATTTAACATACCCTAAGCTCATGAAAGATAGAGCAGGTCTTGATACTAAGAGTATGTCTCAGTATATTTAAAGTTCCCGGTTCTAGCTGAAAATCTGAAGAATATAGTTTGACAAACGGCGAACGGACAGGTGGACAGACAGAAGAAGTACGGCAAAACGGTTATTGGTCCTTTAGGAAGAGTACGGCCAATTCTGGCTAGTTTAAAGAAAACTATTTATTTACATTTTACATTATTAGATAGGCAATCCTAATACTAATATAATACCTGGCACAAATCTATGTATAAGAAGAGAAACACAATGTAAATGAAAATTGTCAAAACACTGTAGACAACCACGCCCTCACCCACACACACAGATGATTTTTTGTTGTATGTTTGTATTTGTTATTATTTATAAAATATATATTTATATAATAATACGTTATAATTTGCCATCAGCCACTACTTAGCGCAGTCAATAATTCCAATGCTTACTGTAGTTGTTTTTACGTCAATAAATAATGATTTTACATTTCTTTATGTTTTCCTTAAATAGCTTTTTATTTTATTATCGATGTTGCTCGGTTTTTGTTGGTTTCGACGGTAAGTTTAAAATGTTAATTTTTTTCTTTTCACATAGCTACAACCCTGCCAACAATACAAGCACACGCCCAATCCCCCACTCACACATATATGTACGTCAGCATGTGTGTCTCTGTGTGTGCTGCTACAAGTATTAAATGCGCTAATGGTAGTCAATAGTACCAATTGCACACTTTTTATACCGTGAAACCACTGAAAATGGTATTAGGGTATAATAGCAGTCAGAAGGTTGCGTGGAAAGCCCCACAAAAGCTTGATATGTTGAATTTGAAATATATTTTAGGGTATACCACACGCAGTAAGAGTTTATCTGTTTATTCACCAATAATATTGACATAAAAATTAATCTAACCATCTATCCGTCATTGAGCTCAGAATCTTCAAGAGCTAGAGACTTGAAATAGAGGCTTGTGTTTTTCACGATATCCATTTTAATGTTATCGGTGAAAAACGAAATCGTTATTCAGGTATAAAACTCTATCTTATTCATCTTTATAGCTCGAGTCCTCATGTTGTTGTTAGTTTCTTGTGTGTTTAATACAATTTTGATTTATCTTGATTAAGGAACAACCACGAAAAAAGTTATTAAACATTTAGTTTCCCAGCGCAGTCTCTTTGCAGGGTTCAGGGGATCTGATAGTGGAGCAGTCTCGACTAGAGCACTCTCACATGTTTTTTATGAGTTTATGCCAAATATAAACTACGGAGTACATTTGAAAACGCAGATCGGACCGGTTCAGGGGATCTTGTAGTCAAGTAGCCCCGATTAGTCGGAAAGCTCTCGAGGTTTCTTACTCGTGATCTCTAATTTTTATAATTTTTAACTTATCGGTTTCTAGAGCATAAGTAAATCAGGTATAAATATAATTTCCAGATCTGTTAAGTTGTTTTGGAGTCTATGCTGCACCGAGAAACAGTCGAAATCTTTCCTCTTTATATGATAGTATAAAGACATGTTTACATACATATACATATACATATATTTGTATGAGCAGACATTTATTTTGTGCAGAGATACATATGTACACACATACAGACAGACAGTCACTCAAACACCTTGCACAACAAATACATTCGTGGGCAGATGCAGGCATACATATGTATGTACATATGTATGTATGTATGTAGGAAAGCGTATGAAGACGACAAGGACGCACTGAAATAGCAAAGGAGTACACAGAATGACTTGAGTGTGTGTGCGAGTGTATCTGCATGGGTTATGTCTGGGATTGTGTTCCACCCTCGGCTCAGAAAAAAACTGAAAGAGAAGCATGAGTAAATGTACACACACACACACGCACACAAGCCTCATTTTTTGCAACCATTTTTATTCTGTTTGCCTTCGACCACTATCGTTTTTTTCCTTTTCTTCTTTCTTTCGTTCGTTCCCTACTTGTTTGTATCATTCCTGCTTGTATTAGATGTGGCACACGGCTACACATCGACAAGAAGCATTTACCGCTTGCCAGCGTTCTTCGTCTTACCCTCACACGAGTCACTCACACACACACACACACACACACATACTGCCTGCCTGCCTGCCTGCCTGCCTGCCCTGCAGTAGATATTCATTGGTGCAAAGACCACTCTTCGCTGCAACTCTCCCTCTCGCTAGCCATCTCATTCCATGGGCGTGATTAGAAAAAAAGGTAACAGCAAAAAAATAAGCTACGGTAAAACAGAGAAAGAAAATGGTTGTAGTAGAAAAAATGTGCAGATGCAGACAGACACACACACACACATGCATCCGAATACTTGCACATAAACAGATTAGATAAATTTATAAATGTATGTGGCCGTTACTTCGCTGTAGATTCCCAAATCAAATAATTATCGGAGCAGCTTTATATCTTACGAATGTAAATGCAGCTATACATGCACTCACACACACACTTATAACCGTGCCTGTCTATGTCTCTCTGGGCATATGTGTGTGTGTACTTCTAGGGATTCTGTGTTCGGGTCTTCTACTCTTCTACAACAACCATCAGCCACTGACCCTCGTCCATTTCGCATTCCACATTCACATTTCTCTTTACCCCTTCTTACGCATACACACACACAGACACACACACACACACAGACACACACACACACACACAATGCTGCTATTATCGCAATCTCATTTGCCTGGCGATTCGCAGAACTGCCGTTGGCTGGCTAGTGGCTGGCCAGCGCCGTCTGTGTGTGTGTGCGCACAGCTCGCCATTTTTATGCGAGCGAAGGAGCCCCCAACTGAATTAAAAAAACAAAAAACAAAAAGTGCAGTTGCAAAGTCTCGGCCAAATGACGAGCAACAGCAGCAGCAGCAGCAACGAATCGGCGGGAGTGCAAATAAACCGTTTGGCGACCAACCAACCAGAGAACACCGCACGCGGGTTGTCTCAGTGCCTGACCGCCCTGACTGCCTTTGGCAACACTATGTTCGCCATCGCGCTCTTCGTCTTTTTTCCGTCTACGCGCACCTACTATTGCCCTATTTCCAATTTTAAGTCACTCTCCAAACTGGGTAATTCTTGATTATTCTCTCTCTCTCTCTCTCTCTCTCCTCCTTCTCTATTTCTCCTAAGCCCCAACAGGTACCAATACTAAATCTTATAGCTATCTAAGTGAAATTTATACTATAACTTTAAGTAAAGTGGGTGTTTTCAGCTACTCAGATCTACGTATTCACTTCTAAATTCATAATTTCCTTATAAACAGATTACAAAGATTATGTAAAGAGTCTATAATAGTTCATTTATATTAATAGTTAAAGCTCACAATTAGTTCGATATACTGTGAAAGTAATAAGTAACAAATCAAAGCTATAATAATGTTCAGAAAATAAGTCAAAAACTATAAAAACTTTACTAACCCTCTACTGAACCCTTTGAAATTGGGAAATCAGGATATAACGATTTTATTAAAATGTATGTAACAGACATAAACTATATATGTTCTTGATCAGTTAGACGAGCTGTCCGCCTTTCTGCTGATCGAGTTTGTTCGCAGCCTTGAGTCTCCAAATTTAGTTTTAGTTTTATGTGAGTTTTATGTAATATTAATTTTTTATATATATATATCAAATGCTAGAAACTACTATATTTATATGTATATATATATATAATATATATATAATTATATATATAATATATATATATTTATATATATATACATATATATATGTATGAACTTATGCATTTCACATTTATGTACATACATATGTATATGTCTTTCAACGTCTTTTCCCTCTGGCTTTTCATTAAATACATATATACAAAATATCATCATAAAATGTGAAAAAATTGGCATGAAAAAAAGAGGAAAAAACCTAAAAGTGTTTTGCTGACTTGTTTTCGTCTTGTACAACATGCAACTATACACATTTTTATAGTCAGATTCAACGACAAAAAAATGCAATAACAACAAACAACGAGTAAGAGTGCTCTAGTCGAGACTGCTCGACTAGGAGATACCCTGAACCCTTGTATGAGCCGATATTCTTAACCCTAGTCGGGGGTATCCGATATTTTAATACAACTTGTATCTATCATAAACGCATGAACCATTCAATTGAACTTTTAACCATAAGCGCCATCTATCTTTTGATTCGATACAGCAGCTGATAATTCGCAATCCATAGCGAAGTCTAGCTAATTCTCAAATCTATATAAAATAAAACTTTAGGCTATTAGAATTTTGATGAAGATGAACGCAGTTCAATGTGTCGTCTTTAATTTTTGGATCTGCAGGGACATGCCTCGTCGAGTTGATCACGAATATATATACTTTATTGGGTCAGCCACACCTCTTTCTGCCTGTCACATACATTTTAACAAACCCATTATACCCATTGATTTCCCATTTTCAATGGGCTCAGGGTATAAAAAAATAAGTGTTAAGTAGAAATCTTATATTTGGCTGATAATATATAAATACACCTGAAAGCGAGCTCAAACAACATTTTCTGCGTGAAGTTAGTAGACAAAGGTCTTATATAGTAATATATATATATAATATATATATATAATATATATATATAATATATATATATATATATATATATATATATATATATATATATATATATATATATATATATATATATATATATATATATATATATATATATATTACTACTTACAAATTGGAGCAGAACCTTGTCACTAAAAAATTAAGTAGTTCAACAGCGAATAACTTCAAATAAATTACACATGTTAAATTGAATAAAGAAATACATGTATAGATAAAATTCATGTGAAAGCTTCAATAAATTCATGAAATAAAATAATTAAAGTGCAGCAACAAAAATTTTCAAAAATATATTCAAATAAATGAGAATCTATCATTTACTGAGACAAAAAAATAAATACAACATTTAATAAACAAAATAAATATAAAGTGTGTTATATAATTATAATATAATATATAATAAATAATAAAATTTTAAAAATATTTTATAATAACTCATAAAATAAAAAATAAATAATATTGAATATTTGATTATATTCAAATTAAAAACATACAATTCTTCAAACATAAATATTGAATGTTTTGTATAATTATGTAAACATACATACAAATATTTAATATTTACAAAATAAAATGAATTAATAAAAAAGTTTAATTTATAATATAATAATAACAAGTGTTCAAAATAAAACTAAATTTAAGTGTAATAAAATATAAACAAGTAAGAACGTTGCAGTCGAGCGATACCGACCCACCCAGTTCCAAAGTATTTTGAGATGTGAATTTCCCGATATGTCGCGCCATTAAGAGTCAACAAATGTTGTATTTAATTTCATGTGTATTTCATACAATTTTTTAATATACAATCATCATCAAATTGAAGATCAGTTGAAAATATAATCATTATGCTGAAAAAATCCACGAAGTTATTAAACGAAACGTTTGGCATTTTCTTAATTGACATTGACTGTGGCAGCACTTTATATTCTAAGAAATCAGAAATACAAAAGAACTCTGCTGGAATGACTATGTGTTAATTAAGTTTTAAGCTCGGTTCGAAGTGCAGCAGCGGTGCTGGCAGTAGCGACGTGCATCGATCATCGACACGCTATGCTCGAATCGCTGCGCGAGTCAGCTTTTTATTTGTTTATTAACTTTTTAAATTTATTGGCAACACTGCAAAGCAGTGCAAACACGATGTGGCAACGTCGTTGTAATACCCGATGATACATATGTACAAAGGCCTGGGTTCGAATCCCACAGCTGAGATGTCAGTCAGGGAAAATCTTGACACTTGATCAGACGAGGGTATACACGAGTATATATTCCAAATTTCAAGTCTCTAACTTTAATATCATTTATTCATTCATTATCATTCTATTTATCTTTAATTTTTACTGACACACACACATATCCATACAACCTCATCTGTTGTTGCATGCCTTTCCACAAAGACATACCCGGAATTCGCTATTTTGAGAGAGATCAGGGAGAAAACAATAACTAATGTAAATCAATAGTAAGGGATAGAGATATAAAAGTCAGCAATATGTTACGACTAGGGAGGCTTCGCTGTAAGTTGGTAACGATTCGAAGTATATGTCAATGGAATTGATTATATATCTAGTTTTATTCAAATTGATGATAAAATAGAAATCATTTATAAATACTGCAATAATCCTTAATATATAACATAAACACATAGTCAGACTAGCTTTGAAGTATATCTATAGTAAGAGTATATATCTATGCTTCGTCTCTTCTAACCGATATAATCTCTCTTTATCTCTCTCTGTCTGCCTTTCGCCTTATTCCGATTATTCAGCTTTTCATGCACAAGAGCGCAATGCAGCAAATCCAACAGCAGATACCAAGAGTCGGTCTGGGTGCCCATGGCGTGGCTAGTACTGGCAACATTGGGGGCAGCACGACACCTGGTGGATCGGAGACAAAGCCCCATCAGTGCCATCAGTGCATGAAGAGCTTCTCTAGCAACCATCAACTGGTCCAGCACATTCGCGTCCACACCGGAGAGAAGCCCTACAAATGCTCCTACTGTGATCGTAGATTTAAGCAGCTATCCCATGTCCAACAGCATACGCGGCTCCATACCGGTAAGTCTCCACATAAATACATTTGGACATCTGTAAATATCACATACATTATCTGCAAAATAGACGAAATAGGAAATAGGGTTGTGTATGGAGGACATATACTCCGTAAAATATTATTTTGTATTTACTTATTATTTTTACTGTTACAAAAATATTAATTGATAAGAGATACCTCATAATCTCTCAATTAGGGAACCCTTATGTTGTTTGGAATGTTCTATATGCATATTATTTAAGTAAACCCTAATATATATATATTTTTTTTCCTAATTGCTCTATCTCAAGGAATAAAAGAAAACATGAATCAAACTAATTTTTCACGTTCCGAAAACATTTGAGTGTATTAAAAATCAATATATAATATTTATACATTTTTTTGATGCGGCGACACGAGTATCTAAATGTTTAATTTTTGGCATGCGACAGGACTTGGGTCGCCCCTAACCACATTGAAAACTAAGCGAACACTAACATATTTACCGAATTTGAAGTATCAAGTATCTCTTGTACATGTATGCAGATGGGCGGTAAGCAAGACGGCCTTTGCTGAGAATTAATATATTCTTTTCCCTTTGAGGACGAGTATACGAAAAGTTGATGCAATGTACACGAGAAGTCCTTACTTAAGATCTCAGCTGCTGTGCCATCTCATAGACTATTCGCATCTAGCTTCAAGTTTTTTCTAATTACAATTTTGACTTTCTCTGGTCCAGCTTGATTTCATATTATCTGCTTATTACTAATTATTTTTTCTCGTCTCATAATTACAACGCTGATGGAAATGCTTGTGACAAATTAAAACGGCCGTCACTTTCTGTCATCCTCGCTCTCGCTCTGCCAGCTCCAGTTGCAATGTGGCACAAATTCAGTTGTTTATCAATTGAATTTCCCTGAAAGATGCATTTTGAGTTTTTGGATTGATAATTAATAACTTGAGAATTGGTGCATTAGTGCTTGCTATTTTTAAGATGGTTGCTTGCCCATTGACTTTACTTAATCACATCGCGACACACGGCACATCAGTGTAAAACTGTTTTGTTTCACTGTGCACCAGAACCCTTAGGGAGGAGGCCCTCTGTCGACAGTCGACCTTGTCGGAGTGGCAGTCGAAATCGGCCATCTCGCTCACAACGCCAACGCCAGTCGCTCTGTGTGCCACTCCATTTTTTCAGCTTTGCCTTGCATTGCATTTGCAGCAATCGCTGTGTCCGGACGCACGGCAAATATTTATATTACACACACAGCGAACAGTTAGAAAACGGCAGACGGGGCGAAACGGCGAATGGGCGAAATGACAAAATGACAATGATAATTAAATAAAGTTTGAGTGCTTTTTGTCGCGACTTTTCTTGCGGCACCAGCTGCGAACTGCAACTGAGTAAAAATACCTACGGGAATAGCACTAGAAATATATTTTGCTCTGGATCACGGTGGGATTAGGGATGATGGAATGGCTGACAAAAATTATTCAACGTCATTAGCCACATTGAAAGCATTTTTTTATTTATTTTTTGTCAAAGGATCTCTCTTCCTTTTAGTTCAAGTAAGTTTTGTTCACACCTGATTGCAGGATTACAATTAAACGCATTTTCTTATTATTTTGCCTTTTTTTCATAATTTTGTATACTCGTTCACGAAAGGAGGAGTATATCGGTTTTATGCACTGTTCGCCTGGCTGTCCGTATGAACTCAAAACATACTCTGGTCGTTACAATCTGTTTTATATTAGGAAACTCTAAATTTAACGACCGATGACATCTACTGATTTACCAAAAAGTTTCGGAGCAAGTACTTTACAATAGAATAGCTAAGTAACTGCTGATTTGTTTTCGGACACTGAATGAGTATTATGCAGTCGGTAGTGCTCGACTGCCTCAGGACTCTTACTTATTATTCATAGTTTCTTGTTTCTTTTAAGCACTGATTTCCCTTCTTTGCAGAAAACAGAAATGAAATACGCTTTAATTAAAAACCAGTTTGCACCCTGCCAAAACCAAACCAAACCCAAAGCTGCCCAACAACCTTCAGCTGCTTGTGTGTGTAGCGTTTGTTGTTCCTGGTATGTCGGATCGGGTCTTGGTTTGCACAGTAAAAAAAACTCTATCATGTTGTACTTCGACATTTGTATCTTTAATAAGGTACGGCATGTGCCATTACCCTCGTAAATTAGAGATTTTTAATCATAACCATAATAGATTTTAATATTAATAGAGCCATTTTGGTACATGTGCTGTCATAGATAGATCATCTAGATGATTCAAGCTGAAATCTTGGATTATATTTAATAGTTAAATATATACTACAGCAAGAGTCGAGACTGCTCGACTGGGAGCTTCACTGAACCCTGGGAAGAACCGCTGATCCGCACATTCCTTGTTTCTTTTGTATATCTGAATGTCATTCCAAGCAACACATACACACACTAACAGACGCACGCACAAGCGCACGTTCTGATAACTGTTAACGTAGCGACTGCGGTTGGGCTGCTTTGGGCCCTGAACCCATGGAAAATAGGAAATCAGGGTATAATGGTTTTGTTAAAATGTATGTAACACGCAGCAGGGCAGACCCCGTATAGCTCGTCGAGCTGAGTTGATATAGCCCTGTGCGTCCGTCTTCCTATGTCATTAGTAAGTCCGTCAACTTAGCTCGTCGAGCTAATCAAGAATATATATACTTTATTGGGTCCACTACGCCTCCTTCTGCCTGTTACATACATTTTCACAAAAATAGTATACCCTTTATTGCCTTTTCAACTTGTTCAGGGTATGAAAAGGCCTACCTTGTTGTAGCTTGATTCCACACTGTATATTACTTGATAATCAGAGATTGCATTGCTAATGGTTTAGTGTCGCGCTGTCACCTAGCCGGCTAACAGGCTAAAAACGGTCATTCGCATCCTCGTGCGCATCAGCATTGCATTAGCGTTAGCGTCCGCGGCATCATCAACAACTCAACTCAAAAGATAATGGAGAGACTATTAAGCAGCCGACCACATCCCCTTGTCCACTCCCGGATACCCGATTAACCCGTTGTTGTATATAAGCAAAATCCCCTGAGGCGCGCGAGTCACGGAACTCCTCATTGCGAACACGTATTCTGAGGCGTTGCATACTTTAAGGCGCTTTAAGTACGCTTGGCCAAATAGACGGAGTGCGACATTGTGCTGCTAGGTGTGAAGTAATGACGAGCAGTAGAAGGGACGGTACAGGTGGGAGTATTCTAAGGAATTCCACTGGCAACCGCAATTCTCGTCTGGCCCGACTGCCCGCCTGCACTTTGTTGCTATTTATTTGCATTTAGTAGTAGGTGTCGCTAGTCAGGCAAAGTGACTGTAAGTAGCTTAAACGGTTTACTCCTTTTGGCCCTTTGGTAGCTTTTAGACCCGCGTTCCCTAGTCACTGACCTTCCTCGTTTTCATTTAATTGCGCGTTCAAATGAAATTAATTTTCGAGCAAATCTGAAACACGTAATTGCCGCAAAGCTGCAACTTTTTAAGACAACGAGCAACGACCAAGGGCAACGGCAGCGAGCAACTGCAACTGCGACGACCCTAAATAATTCTTACTCACACAGAGGACGGGCTTGCTCGAGGTTCGACATCATTTTGGAACATTTACTTTTTAATCTCGTTAAAATGAAGTCAATCAGTCAATTACCATTCTGAGTCGCGACGTTCTGCAGTTCCTCAACACGTCCAATGTCGTCACCAAAAGTTTTCTTTTTGCTCAGTTCGCACCAAAGACCTATTAGCATCTTTTGGGACTAGCTTTTCATCTTTTCATCTATCAGCTCAATCACCCAATCCTTTTCCTGCTTCAATGAATTAAATGTTTAAATCGTTTTAACTTAGGTCTTTATAACTGGACTCTGAGTTTCTCGTATATTTTAAGTACTTTAATATATATATTTAAGAACAGCCCAATAATGGACTGAGAATAGCGGCCAAAGGAACGCAGCTGATATAGACAGAGTATATACAGAGACTCTATGAAGAGACTCAAGATATCTGTAGGATTATAATGGGTTTTATCCCTACATACAGAATACGGTCCAATAGAAATATGATATGTGCCGAAATATATATTGATGAAATAACTAACTGAATTAAATTTTCCAGGAGAGCGACCGTACAAATGCCACCTGCCGGACTGCGGTCGTGCATTCATCCAGCTATCCAATCTGCAGCAGCATTTACGCAACCACGACGCTCAGGTGGAGCGGGCCAAGAATCGTCCGTTCCATTGCAATATTTGTGGGAAGGGATTCGCCACAGAATCCAGCCTGCGCACCCACACATCAAAGGTGAGACCTTTTCTCTGGGTGGACCTTTTCGAACACTGATTATTGGGCATCGATCATCCACAACTCCACAGTATATACTTCCTCAAAAACTCAACTCGCAAAAATTGTTTTCTTTTTTTTTACTTTCGTCTGCTGCCCAATATAAAAATACACCTTCATCGCCATCAATTCTCTCAATATGCACGGTATTCTCATTGAACTCAACTCGCCTCATCTCAGGAGCTACAGTTGCATCTTGGTGTATTGCAGCAGCATGCAGCACTCATTGGCGGACCCAACGCCACCTCATGCCCCGTATGCCACAAGCTCTTTCTGGGCACCGAGGCGCTTATGGATCACATGAAGCACGTCCACAAAGAGAAGACCTCGCCCCCAACCGAGTCGAGTAAGACCTCACACAAATTCCCTTCTGCACTCTTAATGACTCATGAGCCCTTTGTGACTCACTTTCCCTCCCATAGCGGCTCAATTCCGAGATGGTATCCACGGTAGCGGCTCACTTGCAGTGCAATGTGCGTCCGAGCTGAGCTGCGCTCAACCATCGACCACGAGTGGGTCCAGCTTGAATGACAGCTACCTCGGCAAGCGAAGAACAGCCAACCATCCATGTCCTGTTTGCGGCAAGCACTATGTCAACGAGGGCTCCTTACGCAAGCATCTAGCCTGCCACGCGGAGTCCTCCCAGCTCACAAGCAGCCTGCGCATGTGGCCGTGCTCTGTTTGCCAGGCAGTATTCACTCACGAGAACGGTAAGTGCACTGCTCGATGTCGGTGGACATACACCAAAATATCTCTACATATACTCATATTGTTCTCCCATCTTTCAGGTCTTCTCACTCATATGGACCATATGCGAATGGATCCCAAGCATCAGTTTGCGGCACAGTACGTTTTGGTATGTACAATTCGTGTCAATTGCATATATATACATATATATATATATATATGTATAGGTAGTGTAGAGCATTTTCATGTACCATCAGCTGTATCTTCGGGTGCCACGAAACTAGGAGTTTGCCTCTTCACTCCTTCCTTCCATCGCCTGCATGGCCTATCTAATTGGCCTTCTACCTTCTACTTTCTTATTTCAGTCCCGAGCAGCAGCCGAGCAGAGGGAACGCGAGTCCCTGTTGGCAGCGACCTTGGCTGCCTCGTCGACGAGTGGCGGTGTTCGAGACCCAACTGGACATATGCTGCAGTTGGATGTGGGAGCTGGTGTGGGTGTTACGTCTGGAGGTGGGTCCAATTCACTGTGTCCCTCGCCATCGGCGAACTCGGAGTGCTCATCGAATGGACGACTCTCCTCATCATCCACTTCGGATCAGGAGCAGGAACCGGACCAGGACCAGGGCTTGAGTGAAAACGAGAACAGCAATCACAACAATAACATTATCAGTGTTAACAACAACAACAATAACAGCATTAACAACAACAACTGCAGCTCAAACAAAATCAATTTGAACGAGCTGCGCCTGCCAGGTTCCAGTCAGTACAGCATAGACGCCGAGCTGCACGCCAATCGCATGTCCCTAATGGCAGCCGCCTCAGCTGCCGCTGCAGCTGTAGCAGCATCCGCGGGCTCCAGATCCCAAGATGGGGCCATTGACGGCGTCTCCGCCGGTCCAGGCAGTGCGGTTGTTCAAGCGGCAGTCGTCAACCTGGCCGCCGCCATGCGCATGAACAATCCCGCAAATCATCAACAACAGGTAAGCCCTCACTAGTTGGCTAACTGGAATGAGGTCCTCGAATGCCGTATCCGTTAGTCCAATCAGTTTCGACTTTTTCGCAGTCCTAGGATAGTCGATCCTGTATCTCAGTCATAATATTCTCCTGAGATCGCTAAATAATGTGAGCGTAGTTCTCAGTCTCTATCCAACTTGAATTACTAGGGCCAAGGATTCACAATGATTAGGGTCTCTGGCTTTTGTAGCTTAAGTATAGGTCGTGATGATGGCGTCTGCTTCTCCTCCAGCCTCTTTGCCTTTTCCACACATTCTCCGCCCTACTCCCATCTCAATGAGTTCACAGTACAATGGCGGAAAAGAACCTTTTATCAACAATAATAGGGATAAGATCATGAGCTCATGTACTACTATATTTGTATTATGTTTTTCATTCGTTTTAGCCAAGCGAACACCAGATGCATCACCAACAGAGCCAGCAACAGCAACAGCCACAACACCAGCACCAGCACCAACACCAACACCATCAGCAGCAGCAGCTGCCGCATTTGCCGTTGCTGTCGCCGCTCGGCAGCCAGCAGGGCCATGCAGATGGCAATATTGGCACTCGGCGATCGCCGACTATAAACGTGCCTAGTTTGCAAATGCAGAGCGATACGTCCGTCATGATAAGCATGATGCGCGGCTCTTTGGACTCCAGTTTGGGTGGCATGCATCAAATGGAGAGTCTACATCATCAGCATCATCAGGCATCCAATTATTCGCAGCACGCTGTGACGCCCAGTACCCAGCATATGTCGTCCCATCCACAGCATCCGCATAGCCATCATCCGGAGACGGCATTACGGATGCATCAGCAGGCGGAAGCCATATTGCGCTCCCATACGGAGGCAGCGTTCCGGCTGGCTGCTTCGGTGGCCGCCACGACTGTGGCACCTTCCAGCGGCGGCGCAGGTTCAATCAAAAGCGAATCAACAAGTGCAGCGGCCGCTCAGCAGCAGCAGCAGAGGCAGATCAATGGCACTGATCTCCATGCCTCGCCGCATCGATTCCCAGCAAACGTCAACCAAACATCGCATAGCACCCACCCGCAGTCGCAACAAGAGCAACAGCCAAATCCCCAGAATTCATGAAGTCTATGAGATTTGATGTGGTGCCAGACAAACCTTTCGGCGGCCAACCGCCGCGAGTCGACAGCGACAATAACAGATTGCCGCACTGCGAACACATAGAGAGAGATTGAGTACGATCACGGATTTCTCACTGTAACGGCAGCACCCAGTACAACGAAGTGCATGTGGATCCTGACTTTTTGCTGTGATTATCCAACTGGTCATACTCAAGCAAGAGAAACTAAGAAAAACCCTGTCTCCCCTGCTTCCCTTCCCAACCACTATAGGCAAATATATGTATAACTATGTATGTGTATGTGTGTGTGAATTAGCAACACATGAATATATATGTACATATATACAAATCAAATTGGGTGTTATACTGGATCTCACCTGAGGAGATCTTCTCACTACCTCTCCTATATATACACACACATACACCCCAGGAGTGGCACACTGGAAGAGAATATTTTTGACTGGAAAGGAATTCTGCAAAATTTAAGTATCTATCCGATAGTTTAACGAAATTTTAATGTCTCACAAAACAATATGCAAATCGGGTTCGATTCAAGATTCTGCAACATTAGCATACCCAATTTTAGTTTCACTATATATACATATATATATATATATGTATACATATATGTATGTATGTATATTCCAAAAAACGTACAACAAAAACAAATACTATATGTGGACTATTCGAATAGATCTCCTCAAGCATATAATTTTACCAAATAATTTCTGGAAATCGATTAGCAGAGTATTTAGAGTATTCAATAAATTTCTGAATAATTTCGAAATATTTTAATAGTAACTGTTGTCAAATGCATGCCTCCATAAGCATATATGTATATAAAATTATATATATATACATATTATATATATATATATATATATATATATATATATATATATATATATATATATATATATATATATATATATATATACAAGTATAGGAACGTATGTAGGTGTGTATCTAAATTTAAATTAGACTCTGACCTGAGATTTGTAGAGATAAGTACAACGATATTGAATGCGGTAAGTCTTGGGTCTTGGGATTTCACCATTTGTCATTGAAGATCGCCCCTCTAACAAGAAATTCAGTTTCTAACCACTCCATCATGTGCAATAGATTTGAAGTTTTTACTGTAGTTAAGTATTGCTAGCAATATTCGGAAACATTTTGAATTTGTATAAAGAGGGTATACTATAAGATTAATTATGTATATACCTTATAAGTATATATAATGTAATTAAATCGATAAAAAATCAATTGTTTTCAATATTTGACTTTATTCATTTTTAAAATTCTACAATTGAAAAATTGAAGAATCGCCGTTTTTTTTTTTAATTAGATAACTCATCCAATTTTCTTGTTATCGATAAAAATCGAGACAATTACTTTGTTTTTTGTGTACCGTTAAAGCAAGAGACTTAAAATACAATAATGAATACAAATACGTTCTGAAAGTTTGGTCAAGAAAGTTCATCTCCATGTTATTATAAGTCATTATTATCGTGGAGCAAATTGTCTATTAAGTTTAGGAAAAGACCATGTCCTACTTGATATAGGGATGGACAGCAGATGGCCGCAATTTTAATGTAAGCCGTCGTACTTAGGTCTCTTGCTATTGGACCCAGCGCTCCTCATACGCAGTAAGTATACTGCCATCTATGCTAACGACATGGCATCCTCAGACTGCCAGTAACTTCCTCCATAGGCACTTGGCTAAAAAGATGGAATATAGTGGCTAACCCCGAAAAGTCAATTCATACCACTTTTTCTTTAAGAAGAGGGGAGTGTCCCGCTGTCCGGCTTGATGGATGTACCATTCCTGGCAGTGGTTCAGCCTTTGAATGGTCCTTGAAAGAAGATTTATCTGGAATCCTCCTAATTAAATGAACAGCTCAATATAAGGCTAAAGAAACATCTCTGGCTTGTCGGTAAAAGATCTAAGCTGCGGCTATATTCTGCAAGAATATATATACTTTGTGGGGTCTGCGACGTCTCCTTCTACCTGTTACATACATTTTCATAAAACCATTATACCCTGATTTCCCATTTTCAACGGGTTCAGGGTATAAAAATCAAAATTTTATAAAATTAAATTAATGGCGTGGCGAAAAACGTATATCTTAGAATGCTTTGGAACTGGGTTCTGGGACGTGAATAAGTATTTGGCAGTCGGTAGCATGGCAACGCAGGATTTTGTCACCAATTTTTGCTGGCCGAACCTAAAAGTAAAGCGCTCCTGGCCAAATTCTGAACTAATTGTTGCTACCATATAATTGTTTTTCAATATTTTTGTATAATCTAATAAGTAAGAAAACTACTCTAGACTGGGCAACTTCGAGATCTCGTAAAGCGAGCAGTTTCTTCATATGTGTGTATTTGCCAAAGGACAGGTCGTGGTCCTACACCATATTTGTATTCATTGTTTACATTTCAATTCAGCTCATCAAGTTGATTACGAATATCTTTACTTTATGGGGTCTGCCATGACTCCTTATGCCGTTCGCATACATTTTAGCAAAACCGAATATAATGAATATGTATACATTCTGGGTATAAAAACTGTAAATTGATTAATATAATGAATTTACTGTAAGCCTTACCTGGATTAACTACACCAAAATGTTTCTATATTATTTTGTTCTATTGCTCTAAGATGCGATATATATTTAATTAATTTCTGTTTAGATTAAGTTACTTAAAAGGTAGCAGGACGTTAACCAGTAAAATGTAATTTAAGAAAACAAAAATATGAGTTACGTGATTAGTAAATATCAATACTCCAACTGATATTAATCGAGCCATATAGTCGTTTACACAAAAGTAAACTGTAATTATGCTTATTATTATTTGTTATATATTTATTTTAAGTAAAATTGTATAGTATATATATATATATTTTTTTTTATATATGCCAACTTATTTTAGTATTTCATTTCTTTTTTATTCCCAAAACGGACAAATTGCATACTATAAGTGATGAGTGTATTACTTTCAACTTTCAGGACTTAAAATAAGTTAGTTGTGTGCATGTGCATTGGCGTATTTGTGTACGTGTGAGAGTGGAAGTGTGCGTGTGTATATTTAGCGCGTAAGAATAAACTAATTAGAATTTACTTTGTCCAATCTTCTGCTGCTGCTGCTGCTGCTGTCTATTATTACGGTGCTAACGATCCTCAGCTAATGGAAGCATTTCCAAATGGATCTGATAACTGCTAAAGTCACTGTACAAATAGATCTATGATTTAGCTTTCATATGGAAGATGCACAGCGCTAACTGTTCACTTTCTAAAGAAACTGTACAACTCGAATTTCCACTGAGCTTTCTATTAAATACGTTAGATGACCATTCGCTTAGTCAATACCCTGCAGTCCAGTGCTACGGGCACGCTTCTGCGGCGAACTGTAGCTGCTTATAGAGGAGGCCCCACTCTTCTCCTGGTTGCGCTTTAAGTTGGTTGTGTTTGCGGCGCCTTGTAGCTTGGTTGTAGTAGGATCTACAATATGGAATAGTTGAACACAGAAAGCAAAGCTATATATGTATGCATGTATATACCTTGCAGCCATCTGACTTGCGTTGCTGGCCCGTATCCCTTTTGGTTGCGTGCAGCGATACGGAAGATTATAGCTGGCTTATTGGAGCAGTCGACATGCGCATTGGATAGGGACGCATTTGGCACAGTACATTGATTGGCTGCGCCTACATAAACGCGTACAAATGCCAATTGTGGCGATGATACCTTGTCTTTCGTTGTCGGCTTGACAGCCAGATAAACCGAGTATTCAACTATTTCCTTGGTCTTTTGCGCCGGTGGGGGCTCCCATGTCAGGTGTGCACCCTCCTTAACATCTTTAGATATCTTGATGGCCGATGGGGCACCAGGGAAACCAGGTAGGCACGTCTTAAAACTTGATATCTACAAATTCGAATAAAGCAATTCAAGTATGTAATTGGATGATTGTTCAAAAACATTAGAACTAACCTCTCCCCATTCACCACGCCCGCAAGTATTAAGGGCAGCCAAACGAAAACGGTAAGCGGTGCCCGGATCTAAACTGATGCGCGGATATTGAGATATGTCTGGTAGATTATCGGCATCCAAATTGTCAAACTGAGCCTCGTTAAAGTACTTATAGTCGATATAGCTGGTAACAGTATGGGACAAATCCTTGAATATTCCCACCGTATGCCATTTATCATTTTCGTCAATCGGCGAGGTATTAACGCTGTTTGGGAGCTGAAACAAAATATTGATTTACAACTCATCTATCAAATATATATAATATGCAAGGAACAAATTTACGTTGTTGTCATTGCAGCTTTTGGGTTTTTCCATAGATTTGCTGACAATATGGCCAGCAGACAAGCTATCCAGCAAGGATTTACTCGGCTTATTTGAATCCGCTGAAGCAGTGGCCGCTTGCATCACAGCTGCCGATGCCAAAGCCTCCAAATGAGAGCCGTCCACTGTTTGTTTTTGGAATAGAAACATTAGTTATTTTATGGTATTTATTAAAAATTGTGCTCTAGTCGGATGTGCCAACTAGAAAATACCCTGTGTGCCATGAGTGTACGGAAATCCCCAAGTCTTAATTTTGGGCAAAATTAGATGAGGTATTTGATGAGCTTTAAGATATTATTTGATTTGATCAATATGGAACGTAAATTTCAAATTAAAATGAGAAACGGAATTATATTTTTAAGTATCTACAAAGTATATGAAATATATACTCTCCATACAGGTGAACAGAAGTTTTTAACGAATGGAATGTGAATGAGCTAAACAAACCATTTTGATGATGCTGCTGCCTTAGAGCGGATATTGATAATTGGCATTGGGATGCGTCGGAATCGCTTGTGGTAGATATAACAGTGTCTTTGAATATGCTGCTGTTGCTGCTCCCGCCAGCTAATCCCTCGCCCGATTTAATTGTAGTCAATATATTTGCAGCCTCAGTTTCCGAAGCAGTTGGCAGATTGAACTCGGCTCTTGTGGTCGAAACTGAAGCCGTAAAGCCAGACTGCAAAAGTTATGGAAAAAATGTGAACAAAACAAAAACATTTTGTTATTTCATATATACATACGTTCGTGTCTATATTATCAATTTTATCCCCAGTTGCACTTACAGTTGCAGTCACGATGGAAGTTTTCTGCAAATCCGTCGTGCTGCTAACACCGGAAATATCATCAATCGATTGATCAGCAAATTGGATACCTATTGATGTATCTTCAGCGTTACTCGACACGGCTGCAGAGGGCACCAAAGTTGATGTTGATGTTGATGTTGAAGATGTGGCAACAATTGGTCTCTCATCCCCATCGTCTATATCTTCCGGGTCTTTTGCTTGATCCTTTGTCGGAGTTAGTAAATCATCTGTACCATCCAGCTGCTCAATGATGTCATCGATGGGATCGGTGTCAGCTATTGTGGCAATAGTAGCTGCAGCCTCAGCAGCGTTGTTGTCGTGCTTTTCCTTTAGTTGCTGCACGGTCGTCTTTATTGCCGATGCCGTCGGTCGTGTTGTCAATGCCAATGTGCGTTGGCCGATCCCAGCAACACCGGCGCCTCCACCAGGATTGAAAATATTGACAAAACCTTTGCGAGCACCTGTTGCCCCAGGCAACATAACTAACTTATTGGCTGAAGTCGTGCCTTGCGCTCCGGATATTGTAGAATTAGCGCTCATCACAGTAACCGACTTTCCACCAATGTATACGGCGGTTTTTTGTTGTGCTAGCTTTTGACCAGCGGCTACGGTGCCACTATTAACGGAGGTGAGGGTAATGGGGCGGCCTGCTGCTGCTCCTGCGGTGCCTTGTATATTACGCACCATTTTAACATTACTCTGGCCAGTTAATACTGTACGCTGTCCACCCATAGTAATGGGGGTGGCAGTTGTACCAGTTGAACCAACAATACTGACAATGCTTGTGGTTCCTGCACCGCCAGCACTACTCATCACGGAACTGGCCGGCACAGTGCGCAAATTAGATCCAGTTGTAACAATTATTATCTGCTGATTGCCCAACTGAGCCCCTTGTTTGTTAGTGATCACAAAAGCTGGCTTGCCACCCATTACATTGGGCGTCACTTTGCCCATTTGCAGTATGTTGGAGTTCTTCATAATCAATTTGCCGCCAGACATCGTATGAGGAGCAACAAGTTTTAAAACATTGCCAGATACAATTGACTTTTGTTGCTGGTGCGATAATTGCTGCTGCTGCTGCTGCTGTTGTTGTTGCTGATGTTGTTGTTGTTGTTGATTTTGTTGTTGTTGATGCTGCTGTTGTCCGCTAGTGCCAGCTGTCGATGTTGTTGCCATTACGGTCGTTCCGCCAGCCATTACTGTCTTTGGCTGGACACTGCTGCCTGATGCAATCTTACACAAAATGAAAAAAGAATAACTAGGTCAAATATGATATATATATATATGTAAATATATATAGTTGGCTTACCTGGATTTGTGTGGACCCGGTGCTGAGCTGCTGATTGCAAATAGATATGGCCTGAGACTGGGCACCGCCGCTGCCTTTAGCAATATTAAAGTTAACTTTTGGTAACGTCTGCACCGTCATGCCACCACAACTTGTCTTCACAAATTGTAGCTGGACATTTGGTGCCAAAGTGAGGGGTTTCTGAATAAAATACTGCTTGCCGCCAAGCGATGTAGTTGTTGTAGCCACAGCCGGCGAGCTAGACTGCACCGTAGCACTTGGTTGTGATGCTTTAAGTATTGTGGTAGTGGTCGAGCCTCCACCACCGGCGCTTGCACTGTTACTATATGTAGTCAGGCGTAGGGGTTGGCCAGCAGAGACACCTGTGCTGGTGGAGACACCAGGTATAATTCGTAATGCTCCAGTTGATGACTGCGAGGTGGCCAGGACAAGGCCACCACTTGGCGCCGTCACAGAGTTTACACCGAAACGAACAGCAACACTTTGGCCATCTTGGCCTGCTTGAGAGCCGGCGCTTGCGATCGCTGTCTTGACCAGTGACGCGCTGGGTCGAAATTTTTGTAATATCCCACCACTACTATTGCTAGTTGTTGTGCTCACGCCTGACGCTGTGCTGCTAATGACCGGCAGTTGAGGTTGTTGTTGAACTGTAACAGGTGTTACGATAGCATCCGTAGCTGCAGGCACTCCTGAGGATCCCGTTGCTGCCTTGACTTGTGATTGTGTGACAAAAACCGTCGATGATTGAGGAGACTTGCCCACAGCTGTAATTGTGACCGGGGTAGTTGTGGCTACTGATAGTGATGATGTTGATGTTGATGTTGATGATGATGCTGCTGTTGCTGCTGCGGCAGCTGGACTGTTTGCCCCAGTTAGATGGAAAACTGAAATCGGATTCTTTTCGAACTTGAGTGCAGCCGAAGAGACAATAGGGGAGCTTTCTGCTCCATTAGCATTAGCTGGTGGCTGTTGAACTAGTGTCTGCGCTTGAGCGTGGGCCTGTTTAGTATTAGCTACAGGTGGCGCTTGTTCGATTTTTTGTATTTGCAGCACGTAGGCAGCTGCAAAGGTTGTCGCCGTCCAAGAAAGCTCAAGCGCATGTGTTGATGCACGAACTAGCGCCACTTTAACAGCATACAGTGGCTTGGTCACCTCCAAATACCACAAATCTTTACAGCAAACCTATGAAAAAAAGCAAACAAGATTATAGATTATTGTTTTTCTCTCTCTCTATATATATATATATATATATATATATATCTATAATATCGCTTTATTCGATTGTGCCATTTCTGATTCTAATTTCGGATATTAGCAATGTTTTAATATGAATTGCGAATACCTACATATGCATGCGTGTGCGTGCACTATGATAACAGTGATAATAGATCATCTCTCACCCTAACCTGGTTGTTCCATGCTTTTCGATAACCATCTCGACCGGACCATACATATAAACGGCTTTGTATACCAACTGCACAGTGCCCAGCTCGAGCTCTGGGAACGTTTTCCTCAACCGTATCCAAGGTGACATTCTCCCAAATCATCGTGTCTGCAGAGACAGAGAGAAATAGACTGAATAGTAAACTCGAACAGATATTTCCGAAATATTTATATTTTTCTTCTTATTATTCTTCGATCTACCTAAATCGAGAACAGCTAGCGTGTTCGTGCACTTCCATTCCCGTTCTGTAGTCGCTTTGGAATCGTTTATCACCAAAGGTACCCAGCCTCCAAAGACATACATCTTATTTGCGATCATAGTGGAGCTGTGCAGAGAACGCGGCAGCGGAGCCTGGCCTCGGGTACGTGGTTTTTCCCAAGTCATCGAATCTGCAATTATACGGAGTCAACCAACTATCGATAATGGCTAAGAGGTGTTCTTGTATGTGTACCTGTATCAAGTAACCATAAATCGCCCAAACGACACCCACTCATTCCGCCATAGACAAGCAAACTTAATTTTCCAGTTTGCTTGCTTGTAAATGATATTCCAGTGTGAGACTCGCGTGGTGGAGGACTGTCCCCGAATGTCTTTGGAATAATCCATTTTCCATTGTGACTGTGCACACCTCGAGTGTCCAAGATATACAAGTCATTTAGGTATCTGTTTGCAAATAAACAAAAACATATAAATATGTCGACATATGAAGTATACTTAATTGCAAACTTGACTAAGATTCATTGTTAAACCTTCGATCAATGCTATGGCAAGGAACGGATACAAGGAAGGATATACTCTACTAACGTATAAAGGATCAAATCAGAAACTCTGCTTAGTAGATTAACAAAGTACACTCTTAAACTGATGCTATACTCAACAGAGGATAACCGCATAGCTTTTATACGCTAATCATATTCACATGCACCGAAATGTACAAATTAATAATAAATATAACAATGCAAGACTGACAACTGAGAACATTTCGAATGTTCTGTTACCTACTTTGGTATATTGTTTTTAGGGTCGTCCGATTCATTAGCCAGACCGCCGAATAGAAATATTTTCTCGCCGACCATAGTGAAGCTGTGACCTAGACGGGGACACGGCGACGTTCCATTATCTGGTGATTCGGCATACATCTTCCTCCACTCCCATTTGGTGGCTTGCAGCTCGTACAGCTCATTCGAGTATTTACCATATTCGATCATGCCGCCAAAGACAAACATGCGAGTGCCCTCTACTACAAATCCGTATGCGGCGCATCCATTGGGTACGTCTCCTTTGAGCACGGGCACATACCATTGATTGGTCACTAAAATGAAGATTTCAAAATTTTCAAATTGAAGGAGTTTATTTGAAACTTGATTTATTACTCATCGTAATATGAATAGGGACAGATATTTGAAATCGAATATAAAAGTATTTGATAAACCAATATACCACATTTTTTTCTATTCAGTGTTTTATCCTCTATTAGTGTAACAACCATCTTTTCCTAATTTTTTTCATGTGAGTTCTTCAAAAATGGATATGAAGATATGGCAAATTAATTGCTAATTGGAATTAGCACTGCTGAAGACAAAATATCAAACACTATTGTAATCAAAAGTTAAATAATGTGTGGATGAAATAAACTGATGAGATTCTAAATATATATAAGGATAAAAGTGGAAATATGTCATTCAATGATTTTCTGCTACAAATCAGTTCTACCATCGAGCGAAGCACAACTAGGACCTCTGCAAGACAAGTTGATGAAACTTGAAACTTCTTGAAAGATTGTGCGAAAGAGGTTAACCTATTAAAGAATGTGAAAACTGAAACTCAAACAAAATATTTTATAAATGATTCTTGATAAATTTGAAGAAAACAAGTTAGAATGCTCTAGTCGACACGGCTCGACTAGGAGATACCCTGAGCCCTGCGAAGTGCCGATACTTCAAATATTGTATGCTTAGTTTACATATACATATATTGCAAGCAACACATACACACACACAGACACACGCTCAAGCACACGCTCTGCCAACTGCGCAGTTGACGTAGCGACTGCGCTTGGGCTGCAAGACGCCTACGCTATGGGAAATTAAATGTTTAATAACTTTTTTTCTAGAAGGACTTTTTTATTCAAACTTTCAGGGCATGATTATGTTATTCATATGTGTGTATGTGCCGAAGCACAAGTCTCTAGTATTTGAAATGCGTTTTTTGCAAATTTAGGGCGAAGGGGGCGTGGCATCCAAAAACCAAAAATAACAAAATGTCTGCATTCACAACAGGAATCTATGTAGTGAATTTCAGGTCTCTTACAGCTCTTACAGTACGTAAAAGAGACGAAAAGTTATCGAAATTTATCGATAAAAAGAGAACGGGAAGAGTTATCGAATTTTTGAAAAAAACTCGTATAGCGTATGGTATTCAGGAGTATACATGTCAAATTTCAGCTCTCTAGCTTCTGTGGTTTACGAGATCGCTGCGTTTACACAGACGGACGGACGGACGGACGGACGGACGGACAGACGGACAGGGCTATATCAACTCAGCTCATCGAGCTGATCAAGAATATATATACTTTGTATGGTCTGCGACGTCTCCTTCTGCCTGTGACATACATTTTCACAAAAACATTATACCCTGAGCCCATTGAAAATGGGAAATCAGAAACAAGTACGAAAACTCTAGTCGAGACTGCTCGACTACGAGATACCCAGAATCCAGCGAAGAACCACTATTCCGCAAATTCAAATGTATTATATATATTATTATATTATATATATATTATATTATATATATATATATATATATATATATATATATATATATATATATATATATATATATATATATATATATATATATATATATATATATGCACATTACAAGCAACACATACATACATACACACAGACGCATACGCACGCGCTCTGCTTACTGCGCAGTTTACGTAGCGACTACGCTTGGCCTGCAATGAGACTATGTTACGGGAAATTAAATGTTTAATTACTTTTGTTTTAGATGGACTTTCTTAACCAAACTTTCAGGGCGTGCTTAGCTCAGCCATATGTGAAAGGGGGCGTGGTATCCACAATCCAAAATAAAATTCACAGTCAATTTCAAGTCTGCAGCTCTTACGGTATGCAAACACTAAGTTATCAAAATTGAGCGATAAGAGAACAGGTTGAGTTATCGAATTTTTTAAAAAATAAACTCGTACTGCGTATGATATTTACAAGTATACATGCCATATTTGAGCTCTCTAGATTCGGCGGCTTACGAAATCGCTGCGTTCACACGGGCGGACAGACGGGCAGGGGTACAACAACACAGCTCATCGAACTTCGATTCTTCGTACGGTTCAGGTTCAGGGATCTCCTAGTCGAGCAGTCTCAACAAGAGCACTCTTACTAGTTAAATGTACTCCATAGCTTCGATCTAGCAATAGTAAACTGAAATTGAGATTCTCAGAACTAGATGCACGAAGTTTAATGTGGGAGTGAGCACACGTATGCTTAGTACTGCTAGCGACGTATTTTGCAGATCGGGAAAACGTTTTGTTTAATAACTTCTGTGTGACTTAATGGATTTTACTGAAATCTGCATATTTTTCCAATTTACAAGTATGCAAGATCTATCATATATTTTGTTTATTTGCAACTGATCTTCAATTTAAATAATTGGGGAAATTTGGTGCCGGTATCAACATTTTTAGAAAAATCAAAAATGTTTAAAATAGATATAAAACTAAAGAAAATTTGGAGACTCCAGCTTCAAGGTTGTCGGAGATATCATTTAATAACTGAATTGCGATATCGTCTTTAATCGATAACATTAAGACGGGAGCATTTATCGACTGTTTTAAACAAACTCGACCTGCGCATCATATACAGCGGCCTACAAAACATTTTCAAGTCTCTAGCTCTTATAGGTTCTGAGATCGCCGCATTCATACATACGAACAGACTCGTTATGTTTTCACATGGATAAATTGAGTGATGCACTCAAACAGAAGAGGCAGAATTGATCAATAGAAGAGGTTTAGTATTCCACCACAATAATGCGAAACCTCATACAAGCCACACCCACCATATTCTCCATACACCTTGACACCTCCGGACTATTACTTCAAGAATATGGGTATAAAACATATCATTTATAGTTTTTCCACTAGACTTTTGGGAAATACTCTATTAATACAATATCGTTCAAGTACCTGTATTATAAACATGCAGTTCGTCGACAATTCCCTCATTTCCGCCTCCAAAAACAACCATAAGTTCTTTAATATTTATAGCCCGATGACCGTGACGTGGACGAGGTTGAGGACCTGTTGGATTAAGAACGCGCTTCCATCGAAATCCACCCAATACATTGTTGCCCAAATTATGATTAATCCCGGCTTCTGTTTGATATGGATCCAGGTCCATGTCCATGCGTGTCAAGCAATTGCCGACAGATGATGTTTGGATGCTAGCAGAGCGTATTATCTGTTCAGAATTGAGTGCATCAGCGACAGCAGTTCCCAACGTACTATTCGATACTGTAAATTCTGTGCTATCCATATTTTAAGACCTCTATATATGGGTTCCTTATTCACTTATTGGAGTATTATTTACGATTATTATTTTCAGTAGGCTGTCCAACCAATGCATGAATGCATATTTTCGAAGAGACTCTGAAAAAATAAAAATAAAGTTAAACTATAATCTAAAAGAAATAAGAAATGGCAAAATTACTTTCAATGCGTACTGTATATGTACATGTATGCTCGCAAATTTATGTTGATCTGGCAATGCTGTCAGTGGACGCTCTACAAAATTATCAATTTTTAGTACCATTTTATCACATATATTAAATAATTAAATTAAAACAACGATTACGTATATTTTTACTATGCTTATCACCGCTTACCAAAAATAACTTTTACGTCCTTGGTAACTTAAGTAAAACAATTTATTAAATACAGCACAACTTAATACACAATGTGCAAAAAAAAGCCGAAGAAAACGACAGCGACGCACACATAGGAAATTGTCGCTAGAAGGGGGCCGAACCAGATCAACGTACCACAATCAGGGTTGCTATTATTACACTATCAATAGTGATATCGATAGTTGCTAGTAAATATATATAATACACTGTGCATTGTAATAGAATTCTTTATAGATCTAATTAAAACCAGACAAATTTTCTTCAATATTGATTAGACTATTAATTAAAACAATTATTATACAAAAAATAATTATTTGATTACAAATAAAAAAAAATTCGATTTTTTGTTTGCATACATGTACTCGAATCGCATACTTGTTATCGATTAAGCTATTACCCGTAAAATCTGTCATATTACAAACGGTGAATGCTGGAATACAATAAAATAATTAGTTGATTACAAATAATTAAATTTCGATAATTGATTTTGCATACTTGTACTCGAATGCAGTTATCGATTTAGCTATTATTCGTAAGATATGGAGTTTTGCAAACACAGAATGTGGGAAGTCCTATCATCTGACGGGAACTACAGATTTTCTAAGTTCTTGAACAACAGGAGGATTATTTCAAATTTTGAAGGATTTGTAGATGACGCCTTAAATATCCGAATAATACATTCAGTAGGTTTCGCAAAGACGAGGTCCGTGACTTTGCCTGTTAACTAATGGAATGGTCCATCCATTTTATTTCCTTTAAAATACAAAAAATATGTACATAAGGGCATAAAAGAGGGCAAAGCGGTCTGTTAAATTAAAACGTAAACTGCGGCCAGTTCGTAGTTAAAAAAGATTCCCAAATCGGGCAATATAAGGGTTTTAATAATTTTGTTTAGCTAAGTCGTTTTTATTACGGCTATTGCTCAGGTAATTCTTTGACCGCTTTTACTTTCGTGTTAAATATCTTTATACTTTGTATTGCACGGATTTAATTTGCAAAACTAAATATTAATGAGTATTATTCTTTTTCCATCAATCATTATTATATGCCCCCATCTGCGTACATACATATATATATTTCAAAATTTAATTTAATTAATTTCAAATCTGATGGCTAAAGTTGATTGAGTTTCCAGATCAGGTTCTGGCAGATTATATCTTTGTTGAGGCTTCAAGGAAAGCTTTTGTAATTTATACACACATTTTATTAAATATACCTTCAACGTGTATTATACTTAAATATGTTGATATATTGGCATACATAAGAATTACTCTTCATGAAAACCCAGTGAAATCTGACTATTAACCATTTATACAGATATACTATCCACTTTGGGCACATAATTAATGGTCGCGCGAATGGTTTCATAGTTCATGCCATTATTCAATATTATATTCCCAGTGTCTCGTCTATGTGTTGTATGGTTAGTGGTAGAATGTAATCAGCTTATCTAAGAAAAGCTTTTCGTGAATCGGGTATCGATACTCCATTTCTTTTTGTAAGAAAAGTCGAATATGTTAATTAGTTTATATTTAAAAAAGTATTTAAGAAATATAAGAATGTGTGAAAGATTATTCAGAAGGGGTTTGACTTGTCGTTGTCGTACGTTCTTTACTTACGATTTACCTAAACTTAAAATGCAAACTAAATATCTAAACGGCAAACATGCAACAGCTGTCAACAGATAACCCATTAAAGATGTGTACAAAATTAGAGCAGCTATCGATAACTCGAGTATTAATATTGTCTTTTACATCGATTTTTCCGATGCCGCAAAGTATGCAATAGTTTTAGTTTATCACGACTCAGCGAAAGTAATAAAGTTAAATTATGCTGAAAGCATAGCATTAAAATTGTTATTTCTTCGAGAAGTGTGGAAAACATTTTACAAAAATTTGTATCGCTTTTGCGACTGAAGCTCAAATCGTTTACCTCGGTATGTGTTAAATTTAAAAAAAACAACATAAAATTAAAGTTTGAGCTGTGAATGCTGTATTTCTCTTGAGTTAACCTACACACTTAAATACGTTAACAAAATGTTTGTGACTTATATATAAACTTTATGGATATTTAGCTTACTATATATCAATCATTACGTAATCCTTTGGGATTCATTGGGAGTCGATAAGTGTATTTTTCTATATATTTAAATATAATTAGCTTTTTTAAGTAATTAGTTTTCATTAATAGAAAAAAATATAAAGGAATCTAATAATATGAAGAGAAAGGGAAGAAACCTCACACACTGAGTGGATTTAGGCTTAAAGAGGAAGAGCAAATATTGCAGCCGGGTATCTTTATGTATGTATGTGGATCGCAGCCGCCAGTATGAAAAAAATTAAAAATTCATCAATGGATGCAAACAGATCTGGGTAGATTATACGCATTGTTTAACACGATATTATGTGAGCTTATCACTCAGGTAGAGGCAACGCCGCAGTGCTAACGTAATCAAGTCAAACATACGACTGATAACTTCAGTACTGCGATAAGCAGGACAAATATCTCGCCCGACATGTTCTTGTGCTTCGGATATTTGTGCATGTACGTGTGTACACACACAAACGCACGCCGAAAAAGAAAAAAACTCTTCAAAAGGCTATAAATAGGACGGCCGCGAACAAATTACAGTATTCTGATTTAGTTAGTTAGTGCACGTTATTATACTTCAGAATTTCCTGAGTCTTTGGCTCTTAAGGTAAAACATGTGTAAAATTGGTAATATATCGAATATTAGGACATAAGACTGGCTTACGGTATTATATTAAATGAAGTGTGCTTACCAATTTAAATATACTAAAACAGCTTAAATAAAACCAAAGATAATATTTTTTATTTAAATAGAAAAATTTTAAATTATATTTAGTATTTTATTTTATAAAAACTTACTAAAATATGCTGAAAAGTGAAACGAGATTGCTTGTTAAATATTTATATCGAAAGCGAATTTTTCGCTTCAACAGTTTGGTCATACTGTTCAATTGTGTATATCAGTTATCCGTTGTATTGGCAAAAAATACAAACACAAGAGTTTTTGGTAACGTGTATATTTGTTAATTTGTTGCGAAAGGACATTCAGCATTCAGCATATAAATATAAACGAATATTTGAACCGTAAAATAATTGTATTGTATCGCGTTGTGTCCGTCTAGCTGACTGACTTCAATCAGTTGTGTTTAAATCGCATAGCAAAACCCATCCAACGTTTAGTATCAAAACTCAACTGAAATACAGTAAAAAAGTTGTAATAAGTAATATTTAAATTTAAAAAATATATATATATAGTTCCACGTGTTCAGTGAAAGTAAATATAAATATGCCTATGTACAAATGTGTATTAGTATGATATATGATGTATTTTTAATACTGTATGTATTGCACACCTAGGAAAGTTGTCAATGTGTACATACGGAATGTATGTACGGAAAAAGTGATATCATCCCGGGCATGAGTCTGCCGTTATCCACCAGCTGCTTCTGTGGCCATCTTTGTAGGGTCAAAAAAAAAAAAATAGCAAAAAAGCAACAAAATCAAAATCAATAAAGTAATTAATGTGTATAGTGTAGAAGTTTGCATTAGTGACCACACACAATTATATATACATAAATATATATACAGGTGATTTTAAAATCCATAGTGCCACAGCTTGAATAGCTTTTAGGAATGCTAATATGTATGCATACACACATATATACATTTAATGTACACAGTGTAATGGTATATGACGTAATTTTTGCTCAAAGCTGAAAATGTGGTTGTGTGAAGGTGAGGTGAAGTAGTTAGTGTGTGTGTCAAAAATGTATACAAACTTGATCGGAGCAAACTTAACGCATCTATATTTAAGGCATTCTCAATTTTGACCCAGCAAATTGTGTGTTTGCAATGTGTTCAGAATTGCCAATTTGGCTATATTCCCGTCAGACCTAAAGTTTTGAAAACCCAGATGCGGGGAGATTTGCGATCTGACGGCTGGCAGGAATGATGAATATTTTAAAGTCTTGAAGTGCGGGACAAAAAATGTAAAATTTGGATGATTTGTGTGTAAAATGCATAGAAAAAGGCTGGCTATTTCTGTCTTTTTCTCAAACATTGATCTGGCATGCTGACGGCCTCAAGAGTTGACAACACTGCCTAGCGTCTACATGCGCGCATGTCCGCATGTGTGCGTGCGTGTGTATGTGTATCCATACCAGCATTTTGTTCTCTCTATCGTGCTCCCGTACGTAGTTCTGATTCTATCACAGAATTTCTATGTGCGAGTGTGCCGAGCATTAAGAGAATTTCACTGAAAAAATTACATTTACAGTTACATCTACATACATTCCGATAAACTTTCCTTAAAAACACAAGTGACATAGCATAACATAGAACAGCCATATGAGCATACCTCCGCGTATAGCTAATTGAATTTATTCTTATGTCCATGAAAATTTTCATACATACATAGATAAAATATAAACATATGCGAATACACGTATTCATATGCATGCATACATACATATATGAAATGGATATGTTGAGAAAATAACTTTTTTATTCAATTCCCTTCGATTGTTTATATTAGTTTTAACTGAGCCTAGAAAAAATAGTGCGTTTATACCAACTTACACTCTCCGCAACTTCTGGTCGTCAATGTGCCCTTTAGGGACCATCTTCGCGAACACCTGGTAAATTTCAAACGTCTCTGTCGTAGAGACAGAACTTAATGGCCGTTCTCTGCTAATCCCGATGTTAATTTTGGAGGTTCTACCTGTAGAACTTACTGTTTCTGCTCCGAATTTCAAGTTGGCAAACTAGTTCTTGCATTATTCGAGAAAAAATAAAACTATTATGTACCTCGAATCGAAAACATTTATTCGTGTAATATAATTTTGATGGCCAATTCAAATTAGTAGTCATGATGCTTAAAGTGATGCTAAAAATGCCACATCGTGATAGCGGAATTAAATTATATGAGTAAGAGCAAAACTCTGCTGTCTTCGTGATGAGGTCACAGTTCTTAGCGTATGACAGAATATATATGTATGTATATATTGAATTATACTATAAATCTTGACAGAAATTGTTGCTTTAAAATTGAGCATTATTTACAATGTTTCCAGATATCATTATCAGCGACCATACGTAAAGAAATATTATCAGTGACAATGCGGTCAAAAGCTAGTTAAATCTACTTTCGGACGGATAGCGTTTACGTCATAACCTTTTCGAAGACGTCATTGCACGCCTTGCTTTGGCAAAAACCTTTACGCACACATACACACAGGTCCGTCTGTGCGAACGCAGCGATCTCGTAAACCACAGAAGCTAGAGAGCTGATTTGACATGTATACTCGTGAATACCATACGCAGTATTATTATTTTATTTTTATTTTTAAATTCAATAACTCATCGCGTTCTCTCAGTATCGATAAATTTCGATACACTTTCTTCGTTTTTTTGCGTACCGTAAGAGCTAGAGAATTCAAATTCCGTGTAATGAATACAAATATTTTATAGTTTTTGGATTTTGGATACCAAGCCCCCTTCGACCTAAATTTGCATTTCAAATACTACAGACTTGGCAGATACACAATATATATAACACAATCATGACCTGAAAGTGTGATTAACTCCTTTCAGTTAAAAAGTTATTTAACATTTAATTTCCCATAATATAGGCAGCTTGCAGCCCAAGCGCAGTCGCTGCGTCAACTGCGCAGTTAGCAGATCGTGTGCTTGTGCGTGCCTCTGTGTATGTATGTGTTGCTTGTAATATATGAATGTATATGTAAACTAAGCATAGAACAGAATACTACAGAGCTCAGGGTATCTCCTAGTCGAGCAGTCTCGACTAGAGCACTCTTACTTGTTCTATCATTATATATATTATATGGTCTGGCTCTTTCAGGCCTTAGAGAGTTGGTAACACTAAATATGAACCACAGATAATAGTGGCACGAGCACCACAATTTCTAAAAAAAAAAAAAAAAAAAAATATCTAATTATATTCAAGTAAATATATATATATATATGTATATAAACAATCGCGAATAGACACATTTGCACACTTCATTTGAATAAAATTAGCGCTTAGCGGGCGGTTAATGCCCTCCCTGTCTATTTCTCTCTTATTCTTCTCGTTTACAACATTACGTATGTATGATGATTTCGATAGATATCGGGCTCCGAAAAATAGTATGTATGTCAGACAGACGGTTTTAGTGAATCATATTTGAAGTAACAGATGAACTCACAAATAGTGAAATGAATATTGACTAAATATATTGTTTTCGAATTTGGAAACTCATTTCTTAAATCAAAGCCAATAATGCAAATAAAGAATTAAGAAGTATTGGAAATGAATCATTTTAAAAATATTTTTATATCCTGAACCCATTGCAAATGACAAATCATGGTATAATGTTTTTACGAAAATGTATGTAACAGGCAGAAGGAGTTGATTTAGCCCTGTCTGTCTGTCCGTATGTGTGAACGCGTCGATCTCAGAAACTATAAGAGCTAGAGACATGATTTTTTTTTTTTTTTGGTTCGTGTATAATACGCTTTGATCGAGTTTGTTTCATAAATTCTATAACTTTTTGTTATAGATATTATAACCAATGGCCACAATCGATGGAAGACCGGCGCAATATGGGATATCACTTAAGCAATTGCGAGAGCTTATGGAGCATCGAGGAAGGGAAGGTGTAACCAAAATAAGTGAGCTCGGTGGCATTCATGAGTTATGCAAAAAGTTGTACACATCCCCAAATGAAGGTAAATGCTAATCTGTTAAAATTATGTATTTAATTTAAAAAGAATATAAGGTATTTTACTAATTTAAAATTTTAATCGTTGCTTCCATACAGGCCTTAGTGGGTCGAAAGCTGATGAGGAGCACAGACGTGAAACGTTTGGCTCAAATGTTATACCACCGAAACCCCCAAAAACATTTTTAACACTAGTTTGGGAGGCGCTTCAAGATGTTACACTTATTATATTAGAGGTAGCGGCATTAGTATCACTTGGTCTATCATTTTACAAGCCTGCCGATGAGGATGCGCGTGAGTATAAAACATATAAATTATGTTTATATATTTAAACATATATGAATTTATTGATTTAATTGTAGCTCTGCTCCAAGAGGAAGATGAACATCACGGTTGGATCGAGGGCCTGGCTATACTTATTTCGGTCATTGTTGTAGTGATAGTGACGGCTTTTAACGATTATTCAAAAGAGCGACAATTTCGAGGACTCCAGAGTCGTATCGAAGGCGAGCACAAATTTTCAGTTATTCGAGGTGCTGAGGTATGCCAAATATCGGTCGGAGACATCCTGGTCGGGGACATTGCACAGATCAAATACGGCGATCTCTTACCAGCTGATGGCTGCCTCATACAGAGCAATGATCTGAAAGTAATAATAAATCGAAATTCCGTTCTTGTGTTTGAATTTATTCATATTCCTTATACATTACTACAAATAGGTGGACGAATCCTCACTGACTGGCGAATCTGATCATGTGAAAAAAGGCACAGATGTCGATCCAATGGTTTTATCTGGCACCCATGTAATGGAGGGTAGTGGTAAAATGGTTGTAACAGCAGTTGGAGTCAACTCACAGGCTGGCATTATTTTCACACTGCTTGGTGCTGCTGTCGATGAACAGGAAGCCGAAATTAAAAAGATGAAGAAAGGTATGTTTTTTTGTATTAATAACCTAAGATATATAGTGTAAACCAGAGGTGCGAAAGCGAACTAAAATTAGTGTATATTGCAAACTAGATAACATTTCTACGTATTTTACTCAATAAGAATTTTTTTCTGCCGATAATCTATAATTTAATATCGTTTATTTTTTTATTTTTATTTTTTCATATACCAAATGTCATACGTGAATTGCATGATGTGAATTGATTGACCCATCTTTGAACTCCTTCATCTACCTAAATATAAATATAAACCAACCAATCAACCAACCAATCAACCAACCAATCAATCAACCAACCAACCAACCAACCAACCAACCAACCAACCAATCAACCAATCATCATCTACAAACACCAAAAAATATAATGAACAAATATTAAATGCTTTAACATAAAATTTTCATGGATTAAACCGAACGAATCGAAAAACAACGAAATATTACATTTTCCATAATTCAGAAGCTAAAAAGGCGAACAAACAAAAGAGTAAAAGCCAGACAGGTGAATCAATTAAAATTACCTTGTGTCTCGTTAGTCAGCTTTGCCTTAAACTAAAATATTGAAATTTTTATATGCGAATAACATTTTTCAAACGAGACCTGTACAATTCTCCTAATTTAAATTTGTAGTACAATATGATATTTTACTGACAATAATCTAAGTTTCTAATCTAAATAGAGCCGAAAGTGATTTTCCTATATTGTTTCGAGTAGAACAAAAAGTGATTTTTGCTAACTGCAATTTTAAACAGAATCGCTTAGAATGATTTTCATTCAAATTTATTTATTTTTTAATTATGTAGTACATAAGCTCAACAAAGTATGTATACAGTATTAAATAGCTTTAAAATACCCTTGCCGACCAAGAAAAATAAGTAAAAGATTGGGTGAACTAATTCACGGTCCAAACTAAAACCACAACTTCATTTATAAAAAACTATATTTTCCTATTTGTCCGCCCGTCCGTGTGAACGCGTCGATCTCGCTAACAACAAATTTTAAATGGGTACTCGTGTATACCATACGCAGAACAAGTTAGTTATAAAAATTCGATAGCTTCGTTTTCTTGTTATCGATTTTTATCGACTTTCGTATACAGTTCAAGCTTCGGGCTTTCAAGTTCACTGTTTAGATCCCTGTAATGAATACAAAGATTCTTTAATCTTAACATTTTTTTTATGAAAACCCCACATCCCTTCTTCCTCCCCTAGACCTCTTCGCCCCAAATTTTCAAAAAACCCATTTTACAAATGACATTATCACGCTGTAAAAATTTGATAAGGAAAGTACGTCTACAAAAAAGTTATTAAACCATTATTTTCTCATAATATCGGCTTATTGCAGCCCAAGCGCAGATGCTGTGTTAACTGCGTAGAACGTGCTCATGCGTGAGTGTGTATGTGTTGCTTCCAATATATAGGTAAAAAACAGCATAGAATGTTTGGAATATGGGCTCTTCGCAGTGTTGAGGGTATCTCCTAGTCGATCAGTCTCGACTAGAGCACTCTTGCGTGTTTTTTATGCACATTCAGAAACAGATATTTTTGTATTGTTATTGTTGTAGTGCAGTAAACTACTATGTTGTAAAGATTGATCTATGCTTAAGCGAACTATCGCCGAATATCCACACCACAGTTGTCAGTTGACTATACAAAAAGAAACGACGTGTAAATACTTTACCTTGTAAATACTACCTTCATAGTTATAGTTGAAAAAACATTAATAGCTCAACTATAACATGAACAATAAAGTGATATAGTTGTGTTTTTATCTCCTCAACAATAATAATTGTAAGAAGGGTATATATATATTAGAAGAGTAAATTTAATAACAGAAAAAATGTATATGCTAACATATCTAATATTAATATTATTTTGCGCATAATGTAGGTGAAAATGATGGCCGTCCACCAATGAAGGAAACATCTCATGCCGCTGCTCCAACTCAATATGCCAGCGATGCCATCAAATCGGAATCGGATGGAAATCACGTGCAGCCATCTACGACCTCTGCTGCTGAAACTGGACACAAGAAAGAGAAATCGGTGCTGCAGGCGAAATTAACGAAATTGGCAATACAAATTGGATATGCTGGTTCCACTATTGCCGTTCTCACTGTTATCATATTGATTATACAGTTTTGCGTTAAGACGTTCGTCATTGATGAAAAACCATGGAAAAACACATATGCCAATAATTTGGTCAAGCATTTGATTATCGGAGTCACAGTATTAGTTGTGGCTGTTCCTGAGGGACTTCCACTTGCAGTAACGCTATCTTTGGCATATTCGGTGAAGGTAAGTGATTGGTTTTATTACTATTAATATGAGTTACAATGTATTTGAGCCGCCATTACAGCCGTGAAGATCGATTCGTTCATATGCTGACTTGGTTACCATATTGTGTAGACCTTAACCTAATTAAATAGGGTTGGGGATGGTGATGGAAAATAAACGAGGTGGAAAAGCAATACTAAGATAGAAAAAAACACTAACTGCTGTAATTAAACTTGCTTTTACCGAGATTTCACTGTACTACATAGATTCCCTGATTCACTCCAAAGACTGGATGTTTGAGATTTTTTCCACCAATGAGGCAGTAATTTTTTTTTTTTTTCTAATTGTTTTTCAAATATAAGTTATAAAACAAATTTTAAAGCACGTGCCTGTGCGTCTAACCTATTGACCGGCAGTGTATATATAATAATTTTCACTAATTGATATCTTTATTTTCTCTTTCAAATAGAAAATGATGAAAGATAATAACTTGGTGCGTCATTTGGATGCCTGTGAGACAATGGGCAACGCAACGGCCATATGCTCCGATAAGACAGGCACGCTAACGACCAACCGTATGACTGTTGTACAATCCTACATTTGTGAAAAGTTGTGCAAGGTGCTGCCAACGCTTGCGGACATACCACAGCATGTCGGAAATCTAGTCACTATGGGAATATCTGTCAACTCAGCTTATACCTCCAATATAATGGTAAAATGTTTATCATATATATTATTATATGGTGAAAAAAGTACAACATATTTTTGAAATTAAGTTATAAATTAATTTTCAAACACTTATCTTGTTGAATATCAGTCTTGACTTATGAGTATTTTATTGCAGCCTGGGCAAAATCCGACAGACTTACCAATACAAGTGGGCAACAAAACGGAATGCGCTCTACTGGGATTTGTTCAGGGTCTGGGCGTTAAATATCAATCTATACGCGATGAAATACCCGAGGATAGATTTACACGCGTTTACACCTTCAATTCTGTACGGAAAAGCATGGGCACCGTAATCCCTCGACCCAATGGCGGTTTTCGATTATATACCAAGGGTGCTTCAGAGATCATCATGAAGAAGTATGTCTAATAATTTCAATTACATATATACGTACTATTTTATATTTTTATAATATTGAAGATGCGCCTTCATCTATGGTCATGAGGGCACATTGGAAAAGTTCACACGCGATATGCAAGAGCGCTTAATTCGGGAAGTCATTGAGCCGATGGCTTGTGATGGATTACGTACTATTTCTGTGGCATACCGCGATTTTGTGCCCGGTAAAGCGGCAATCAATGAAGTACACATCGATGGAGAACCTAATTGGGATGATGAGGAAAATATTATGTCGAATTTGACCTGCCTGTGTGTTGTGGGCATTGAAGATCCCGTCCGTCCTGAGGTACCGGATGCTATACGGAAATGCCAAAGAGCTGGCATTACAGTGCGCATGGTTACTGGTGATAATATAAATACTGCACGTTCGATTGCCAGCAAATGTGGCATTTTGCGACCCAACGACGACTTCCTCATTTTGGAGGGTAAAGAGTTTAATAGACGCATTCGTGACAGCAATGGTGATGTAAGTCGTATAATGCCATATCCATACCCTAATGCAATTTATCTCGATGTATATATATATATATATATATAAAACTTTTCTACACAGATCCAACAGCATCTGATAGACAAAGTTTGGCCGAAACTCCGTGTGCTTGCACGTTCATCGCCCACAGATAAATACACGCTAGTAAAAGGTAATAGCTGAAAGTTGAGTTTATTCACTAATTCATTATTTATTCAACGCTCTTTAATCATTATTTATAGGTATGATCGACAGTGCCGTGACCGACAATCGGGAGGTTGTTGCCGTAACAGGTGATGGTACAAACGATGGTCCAGCTTTAAAGAAGGCTGATGTTGGATTTGCAATGGGTATTGCAGGCACAGATGTTGCCAAAGAAGCATCTGATATTATACTCACTGACGATAACTTTAGTAGCATTGTCAAGGCTGTCATGTGGGGACGCAATGTTTATGATTCAATTGCAAAATTTTTGCAGTTCCAATTGACAGTAAATGTCGTCGCAGTTATTGTAGCATTTATTGGAGCTTGTGCCGTACAGGATTCGCCTCTAAAAGTAAGTCTATCTATAAGATAAACCAAATATAAATATGAGATATTGTAAAACCTAAATGTTCTGGATTAGATCAGATAATTCAATTTCTTGTCTACTAGTCATGCGTGGTTAGTCATCTAAACCCATTGAAAATGGGAAATCAGGGTATAATTTTTTTGTAAAGGTATATATAACAGGCAGAAGGAAGCGTGGAATGTCCCATAAGAATATAAATTCTTGATCAGTTCTACGAGCTGAGTCAATATAGCCATGCCCATCTGTCCGCCCGTCCTTATGAACGCGATGATCTCGCAAACCAGAAAGCTAGAGATGAAATTTAAAATGGATACTTGTGTATACCATTCGCAGTTCAAGATTATCTCCCTTTTTCGTTAATTCATACCTTTTTTCATTATCGATAAAAATCGAAAAATGGACTACATTTTTTGTGTACCGTTAAAGCTCAAATTAAAAAAAATAAACCCACATTTAGATCCGTGTATTGAATTTAATTTTTGGATTTTGGATATCAGCCCACCCTTACCCCACATTTGCTAAATCTTATTTCAAATATTGGAAATTTGTTTATATTATATGCTAATGTTGCTTACACTATTTGATCTCGTGTCTGTTTAATTTTGTATTGGGCATTTCCTAATTTACATGAACCTACAATCTTTTTTCGCAGGCAGTACAAATGTTATGGGTCAACCTTATTATGGATACACTTGCATCTCTTGCTTTGGCTACAGAAGTGCCGACGCCTGATCTATTGCTTCGTAAACCATATGGACGCACAAAGCCCCTTATATCGCGCACAATGATGAAAAATATATTGGGTCAAGCTCTGTACCAGTTGGTAATCATATTCGGCCTTCTCTTTGTCGGTAAGTGCACTTGTCAAAGCTTGAGATATGGATTCAACTTGAATTTATTAATTCTTGAAATTTAATAGGTGACTTAATACTTGACATTGAGTCTGGTCGTGGACAGGATCTAAACGCTGGGCCAACCCAACATTTCACAATAATCTTTAACACTTTCGTCATGATGACGCTTTTCAATGAGATCAATGCCAGAAAAATACACGGCCAACGTAACGTTGTTGAGGGACTTTTTACCAACCCAATATTTTACACCATCTGGATATTTACAATGATATCTCAGGTATATTAAATGCAACATTTTTAAAATTTATATATATATCATAACTATAAGTGAGTCCATATACACTGGAGTATGTTTATCTGTATTATATATTTATATATAAACATTTGTATTTTTCAATCCAGGTTGTAATTATTCAATACGGAAAAATGGCTTTCTCAACAAAGGCGTTGTCCCTCGATCAATGGCTATGGTGCATATTCTTTGGAGTCGGAACACTAGTCTGGGGACAATTAATCACTTCAGTGCCTACAAGAAAGTTGCCTAAGATATTATCGTGAGTAAATAACTGTTATAGTTATTGTTGTTGTTATTATTAGTGTTGAAGTTTCTTTCGTTAGTTTAAATTTATAACCCTAAAATCCGAAACAATTTGAGTCTGACTCTTTTCACACCTAACATAGATTAAATACACTTTATGTGATTGTATATATGTTAAATCTGTATTTGTTATTATATACTTGTAATGTATGTATTTGTTTAAGTAAATTAGCTAAAAATGACTGTCCTCTTTACCTCTCCTCTCCCCTCCTTAGCGCTGCTGACTAAAACCGCTTGAGAATGCTTTGCTATTGGGTTACACGCACAATTCCACACGCACACACAAACACACACACATACACAGACACACACCTAGCTATATAGTTTATTTAGTATGCATGTTTATTAATAAAAATTTATTTTATTTGTTATGCAATAAATTTATTTTACGTATTTATTATTTACGTATTATTAGTATATAAATATATTTATTATTTACTTAAGTATTACAAGTATTAATTTATGGTTACTAACTATATAAAATAGATTGGGTAAATGAGGTTGACATAAGAAATAAGAGTGGTCGGCGATAGGACCAGGGCAGAGAAGGAGAAGAAGAAGCCCATTTTCAATGGGCTCAGGTTTTAAAAGGTAATAAACAAATAAAAAGATGACTGACGCAGGGATTCGAACATAGCGAGTCTCTATGAAAGTTGCGCGTCTTTCTGTCAAACTGTATGTAACAGGCAGAAAGTATCGAATAGAGTTTTCCTACTCTCTAGCACTTCTACACATAGTCTTTCTGAGACCGCAAAACATTTCTATGCTGGACTGTATACTCGTGTTGATACCCAAAGTTAAAAAATAACAAATGGCGGATATATCTACGCCCATAGGGGCGCGGCAAATAGGGAAAACTATATCTTCTACAGTTTTAGAGCTAGAACGCCCAAATGCCATGTGTGTTACTGTTGCGATCCTACTATAAAGATTGACCAACAAATTATATGTCCACGCTTTTGAGCTATGTATAAACTCACAATTTAATGACTTTATGAGCAGTTCAAAGCTATATAGTATATATATATATACAAGAATATGTTAGTAAACAATAATGAAATAAACGAAAAACTGACATCAGCTCCGGGATTCGAACCCACACCTATGGACATCATAACGGGCGTCACTATGACCCGCCACATCATATTTGCACTGCTTAGCACTGCTTGTCACTGCTTTGTCGTTCACATAGCTCATTGATAAAAGGCTGAACGTTTTGTTTACCAACTTTTGTGTTGCTTAATGGAATTTAATGAAGTTTTCAGGATATTGATTATATCTTCAACTAATCTTCAATTTGAAGACGTTGGCAAATAAAAAAAATCCACATTTTATAATACACATGAATCTAAGTACAATATTTGGGACCATTAGTCGCGTGGTGAAAAATTCATATCTTAAAATGCTTAGAAATTGGGTGCTGGGACGTAAATAAGTATTTCTCAGTTGGTAGCGCCCGACTGCAATGCTTTTCCTTGTTTTTATTTTGAATATGACTTCGAAGATATCTTTGGATTTGACTATGATATCTACCATTCAGATAATATCGTGTATATGTGTAATATAGTGTGTAATAATGATAATTTGTTTTCAGATGGGGTCGCGGACACCCTGAAGAATATACGGATGCGATGAATTTAGGTGAGGAGCGCTTTGACTCGATTGACTCTGATAAGAAACCAAGAGCTGGCCAAATTCTATGGATACGCGGTCTGACACGTCTGCAAACGCAAGTAAGTTTTTGTTGTTTTCGTTGCTCCAAAATAATATATATATATATATATATATATATATATATATATATATATATATATATATATTCATATATCTTAAACAGAAGAAACAAAGAAAAATTGACTGCTAAATTTATTTATATAAACATAGTTCTTTTGCGTTTCTTTTGGGTTTCTATTGTTTCGTCATTATTATTTATAAGTTATCATTTGATTTGAATTCATGATACATTCAAATTTGATCGATTCTTGAATACTATATTAATAATGGTGATATATTTTATGCATTGAGAATAAAATAATAGCACCAGTAAGTAACTGTGCCTTACTGACCAAAAACTAATAAAATTAGTTGTGCTGTATTTTGGAATACAGTTATCAAAATATTGGTTAGCAGTTTTTTAATATAAACAAAGTACTACGAACGTTTGAAGTCTTAATACATTTTGCAAGTATTTACTGATTCAAAATACCTTTTTAAGAAATTAGATTTTTATTTGATTGAAAAAAGTTGCAAAATTTGGAAACACCATATAGAAAAAAAAAGAAACAAAAACAGAAGATCAGCAAATCTTTAGTAACAATAACGCACAAATTATGTGAAGCAATTTAATTTAAAATTCTGGAAAAAATATTTTCAGTCATTTAAAGTGAAGTGGGAAAAATGCTTCGTTGTACCCAGGGACAACTCTCAACACGACGTGAAAGCCTTAACGGGGATATTCACGTTTCAATTGATACTTTGAATACAGTGATGCTACTTCTGCGGCCCTTTCTGGGTGGCTTTGCAATCTCACCAGATCTCAATACCAATACCCATAGAGTTGAAATTCAATAAGTTAATATTAAGAATTAATTCAAATTAGAATCAAATCATTTTAGCTAGTCACTCAAGCAGCCTTACGCTTTTGGCTTAATACAAGGTACCTTTCAAGTAACTATTTTAACAAGAATTAATGTCACTACATAGACAATATCGATTTGAAGTCTCCTTTTGAAAAGCTCTTTTGTGAACTCTTGTGAAGTTATCAAATATCACAAATCACAGGCTTATTATTAGCTCGTTTGTGAAAATCGAAAATTGATACTGATAACCACATATCTTGATTAGCTGTGTCCGTCTGTCCGTTCCAGAGGGAGTGGTATCCAAAGTATAACCAAAATCAAAATTTATATATAATTTACTAATAATAGTCATCGATTTTAACAAACGCGATCTGTGCGTACTATACAGGAACCTTAAAAAATTTTAAGTCTTATAGGTTCTGAGATCGATGCATTCAAATTTAATTTTCCGATAGCGATGCACATAAGCCTAACCGCATCGTGTTATGTTATTGTATTGCATAGAAGGACCGTAAACTAATTGGAACATTGCGCAGAGGTGTCTTACAGTCGGGCACTGCCGACTTTATTGGTTAATTGGTTAATTCTGGTTCAGATCGCATTGCCAATATCGGTTATCGATACCTTGGTCGATAGCAACCCTGGTCAATATCAAAGGTTTTTTTTACCACAGAAAAAACATCAAATTACAATTCTTTTTAATATTATCGTCTATATTTTTAAATGATTTTTTTCTAAATTTGTTGTGTTTGACTTTTTTTAATATAATTTGAATCATTCCGTGTTCAAAGTTTTGGTAGAATCGCTCTTTGTATTTTGCTTCAGTGCTGACAAGCTGTGACATCGGCCCTATTTTTTGCCCTATAGAAAATATGAAAAAGAAAAAAAAATTTATTTAAATAGTTTGAATAGAAAGACTAAATACTTTTGAAGACTGTGCGTACTTGATAAACTACAAATTCGACGAGCCAATAAGCTGGAAATCGATCGATCAAGTATATATTGAATGCTGTGAAAGTAGTCTATATATTAATATACATACTTATATACATACATATGTATAAGTGCATAGCCCAGATTTAGTTTTGGAACCCCAAAAAAAAACCACACATCTCTTAGCTTCTGTAATTCTCCCCGTTAATTGTCTGTTTCGCTCCCGCTCTTTCTATCTGTATAATTCTCCCTCTCTTTCTCTCATTAACTGTCTCTTCCTCCCCCTCTCTGTCGATCTATTTCTTTCTCATTCTTCCTCTCTCTGTCTCGTTCCCTATCTCTCTGTCTCATTGTTTGTATGTACTTTTTGTTTGTATCTTATTCAAACTTCTTGATACTTTGGGTCTAATTACTATCTAAAATTTCCCGCTTGAGTCTAGATTTATATGCTTACTTCAATGCATATATATAGATTTTGATGTATATGTCGAGCGGCGTGATCATTAATGTTTCTACTAGTTGATTTTGTTCTTACTTCTACCTTTTGTAATAACAATTTAAATGTTTTAAGGGATCGAACATCGAATCCGCAAGTTGTTAATTAAATATACAAGTTACAAAAACTTACAAATAAAATGAAAGGTATTTTGCCTAATCTAAAAATAAGGGAGAGTGCTCTAGTCGTGTGTTATCGACTAAGAGATACCCTGCTCCCTGCAAATATACCAAATAATTTTACGCTCCTTTTATACAACATAGCAAACAACACATGCACATACACACATTCGTCCACGCACGCATTAGCACGCACTCTACTGACTGCGCAATGGTTTAATCATTTTTCTATATGGATTCTTAATCAAATTTTCAAAGAATAAAGTCTCCGCTTCAGAGTAATTTGTGGCCACGCCCCCTGAAGTACTTGTCTCAGTTGATAGCTTTTCAGTTCCTACAGCTTTCTTAAAATTCCAAAAGGTTTTGGTCGGATATTAATCTGGGACTCAGCTGACCACAACATAGTCGTTTTGATCTATCATTTATATAGATTGCAAGTCCATATCAGAGTGCTCAACCTGCCGTGTTTAACAGCCTTCTACTTGGGAAGGTCTTCCGCGTTAGAAAGCCACACTGTGTATTCGTTACAGTAACCTAAACAGTTAATTTAAATATTCAATCTTCCAACCATGTTAAACAAATTAAATTATAATACGGAAATGGAATAAGTTATGGGAAGAGGAAGAAGTGCGGTTTACGAAATCGCTGCGTTCCCTCGAGTCGGAGTCGGAGTCGGGAGGGAACTTACTTCAGTAACTTAACTGTTCCAAAACACGAAAACATTTCAAGATATAGCTTTTTCCTATTTGCGACGGGTCGCAAATGGGCGTGGACCCATAAATTTGGCCAATCATTAGATGTCTAGAGTAGCGCAATTATGTAAACTATGGGCGTAGATAAATCGGGTTTATCCTTGATCTTGGTTCGTCATAGCGATTATACATTCAAAATTTCGAATCTCTAGCACTATAAATAACAGGGCTTCTGAGATAGCGCAAATAGCATTTCCCGCCCCAAGGTAACGCATTGGGAAAATCTCAACACAACAAATCTCAACACGACTGTCCCCGAATGTAAATTCAAAATCTCTAGTTGAACAGTCTCCTTAGCGCTGATATGGTTTGCGTTCATACGGACGAACAGCAAGACGGACATTGCAAAACTAATATACTTACTTCACTTCGTGAATGAGTGTACAAATCTAAAAAGGTGCGCAACTTATCTAGGTCGGGTCACAGCTCTATCGCGCACACATTCGTCCCTCGATCCCTCTTCTTTCCTCGCTCCATATCGCGTTTTCCACAAAAGAAACTATTAACTCAACTTATCGACACTGGTTTGATTTTAGTTACCCTCGATTTTACTTGATCTTTATTTATTTATTTATTTCTATTATATATATTTATATTATATATATATATATATATATATATATATATATATATATATATATAAATATTTTAGTTGAAACCCATAGCATATTAAAATCCAATTTAACATTTCAAAAACATTTTTGTTTGGATATATACATCTATATTGTTTTTCGAAATCTTCAACTTTTCTGTGACACTCGCATGATAATCGTAATCCATACACGAAATTGTCTTAAGCCTCTTCCCTTCTTTGATCATATTAAAGAGTATGTTTTACGATCCCCCCCAAACTCTACTTGTTATATACATACTTCTCTATAAGAATACACCATAACAGCATTGCCTTATATATTTTATATCTTTACATAGTAGGCGTAGGCATTATCGTAACTCCTTGATATTTCGAAAAAATTACAAACTCTTTAAAAACTAAAAACTAATAATAAATGCTAGGTAATCTATCTACTTTATATATCTAATATTATTCCGTACGTTCCTATAAAAAAAACAAAGCTATAATATATATTTTCCTACTTCAAATGCCAAATGACCTTTCGCATAGATACATACGAAGATTCAGTTTTCCCAACAACTAATGTACTTTCCGATAAGTAGAGTAAATCTGTTCCGATCGAGCAAATGAAAACAAATATAGTTAACTACTACTATTTAAACAGATCTTAAATAACAGTTTGCTAGGAAATAAGGAACAATAACAAGAACAAGAGCAAAAATTACAACAACACCAATAAAAAATCCAATTCATTCCTACTTTGTAAAAAAATTGATTACGACTTTTCTATAATACTCATTTCATTTTTTCGCTCTCCTTTTATTATAATATATGCTTAAAACCAATTCCGAACGAACGATTGATTAATTGAATGAATAATTGACGTAAAACGCCATCAACATACAAACAAAATCTCAAATATTACAAACTATAAATGAAAAATAAAAAATATATATAAATATCCCAATATATAATATGTATATGTATATGTATATATATATATATATATATATATATATATATATATATATATATATATATATATATATATATATATATATATATATATATATATATATATATATATATATATATATATATTACGCGTAAAACCTCTACTATCACCTACAGATTTCAGTACCGGTAAGAAAAAGTGTATATTTCTTTAATTTATTGGCAACTAGACCGATGTTTTTTGTCATATATCTCCTAGCTTACATACCTGTATAACCCCAGCCCCACTAAACCCAATCCTAATAAACAAAAAACAAACATTTTAAACACACTCTTCACTTCACTCCTTAAATTATCCTTTCTTTCGATCTAATTTCATTTGTTTCGAATAGAATGATACGCTTTATGGTACATATATATATATATATATGTATATATATATATATATATATATATATATATATATATATATATATGGTACCGATTCTTAACATTCATCAAAAATCAAGCAACAAAAAATCAATTGAATATTTAAAAATTTTAGAGAATTTAAACATTAAAAATTTTATATATAATTAAATTATTCATACAAGAACAAGCTTTTGTCCTATAAATTGCAGGCTCTAAAAAAATTGGATTAGAAAATGTTCTATCTTTAGTTCAAAGTGAAAAAGTTACATATTATGTGTATATTATTAGTATACAAAATCCCAGCTTTGTTTTAATTTACGTTCAAAACTTTCCGCCCTATCATCTTATTTAATTTTTGCTTTGTTAATGTATGTCTGTAGCGCTTTGTGGCATTCGTATTTGATCTCCTAAATATATACAAAATGTACATAAAAGAAATGCACTCTCTGTTCATTATTTTTAGATCTTTTCAAACTTCTCAAACGTTCCACTCGAAACTGAAATAAGTACATTCCCCTTGGTCGACCTTCCGACATAGGTGGCATGTGCTTATATACGAGTGTGTGTATGTATGTATGTATGTATGTATGTGAGTATGTGTGTGTATAAATACTATAATTATATATATATATATATAAATGATAGAATAACCGATACTTAACGTTCATCTAACTTAGAGAGGACGCGTTTCAAACAACATGTTTATTGACAGTCTTTTGTTCCTTAAACGAGATTGAGATTAAAACTAAAATTTTGTTTCTATGCCCATTCATATATAATGTATATATATATATATATATATATATATATATATATATATATATATATATATATATATATATATATATATATATATATATATATATATATATATATATATATATATATATATATATATATATATATATATATATATATATATATATATATATATATATATATATATATATATATATATATATATACATATGTATATGTGTTTGTAGGCAGGTTAGTTTGAAATATAAAGAATATCATATCATGATATTTATATTTCAAACTATCCTCCCTGATATAATACTCTTTATATTTCCAACTATCCTGCCTTTCCACAAATTATTTATAAATGTCACAGTTTGAAAGTCACTGCTGAGTCGTAATGCATAAAGCCGGATATGAGATCAACACTAATATAAAAACTCTGATAACTATATTATATGCTGGGGACATATAATATTTAAATATATGTATGTATATATGTATATTTTTATGTTCTATTTGTTACATACAAAGTTGCTCTTAATAAGACTGTAAATTTTGTATAATTTTGAATTGCGCAGGGAAGGGTAGATTTTAAAAATCGATATGCAAATATATAAGTACATATATATGCAGTGTTAAAGCTTCGATTTTGAAAAATATTTCGATTCATTTGCGTTTTCACAATATTTCTGTTCTGTTGAGTTCATTTGTTTCTGAAAATTAAAAACAAATAACAAGAGACATTTATCGTTCATATTCTATTGAAAATCGGGATTGTATTGTTCAAATTTTACATATTATTTATATTTTTTATTATTCTATATATTTCCTAATTTTGGTATTTGATTTATTTGATTTGATTTTATACTAATTGTTCGTATTGATTCTTACTCTATTAGTATATATATATATATATATATATTAATAAAAAACAAAAAACATATAGAACAATATAATTACTAAAATAATATAAAATAATTACATTAAAATAAGGAGAAAAACAATTTTTTAAGTAATATTATTATTATTATTATTATTATTATTAATTATTATTATTAACAAACAAGTTTAAGAAGTGTTTTTCTCGTTATTTATAATGGGGAGTTTAAATATGTTCATGTCCTTTTGTCTGATCTTTTGCTCAGTCACTCTATCTCTGTCGCTTTCCCTGTCACAATCTCTGTCTCTCTCTCTCTCTCTCTCTCTCTCTCTCTCTCTCTCTCTCTCTCTCTCCGTTTTTTTGTCAATTCTGCTTTAGTCTCGTTCCCGTTGCATCAGTTTCAGGAATTCAGATCTAGTCTTTCAGTCAGCTAAGAATGGTCATATAATTTCTTGAAGAGCATTGAGTCTTCGGTATGGCCGAAGTGAATATTAATTCATTCTCGTTTCATTAGTTCAATAAAATACAAAAATCAGACTATAGACAACAATAACAACACTAAACACACACACTAAACACAAACACACAGACACAGACACATTCGTCAATATTTGAACTTTGAACTTATTTTACTTAAACATCTGTCTGATTTGATTTATCGACTACTTTACTTTAATGGCATATATACACAAAAACAAAAAATAATAACTATATAATTTAGCATTCAACTTGATTTAGTTATTACAAAAGTAATTATTAGATATTTGTTGTTAATTTTTGTAATTTTTAAGCCGGCGGAACCAATACGAGAGACTGAAGTGTAAATTGACAATTTGCAATAAATAAGCATCAAGTACTTATGTATATTGTAATAATGTAATACACGTACACACACACACACACACACACACACACAAAGTGCATAACAGAGACACATATATAAGTTTAGACAATTGAATGCTAATCAATGTTTAATTATTAGAAAACGAATATCGTGTAATCAAAAAAAGAGACGAAAAGTGAAGAACAAAATTAAAATTTGCGCATAATGAAGTCTTAGGGCGGGCAGTACAACACACGCATACACACACAGAAAGAAGTTTACGTAAAGTTGAATGTACATACATTCAATGTATGTATGTATGTACATAATGTATATTCGAAGTATATAACCCCAAACAAATGAAACAAATCAATCAAATTGCCGCATCATGTTAAGAATGTTTGTAGTTCAGTCAGAGACAATACGAAAAAGAAATCAAGTAACTTGTTCATCATACATATGTATTCAATATTAACCTTATTCCAATTGTACTGTGAAACTCACTTTAGGTATTGCCGGGCATTCGAAGTATTTGATTCGTGGATGCATAAAAATCTAAAAACCGTTATGTGTATATATATATATATTTATGTATATACATATATACAGAAGCGCAGTTCCAGGTCACTGTTAAATGACTCGCAATGCAAAGAGCAGTCCGCCATTTACTTTAACATTTGATGGCGGCACTCTGTTAACATACAGGTCACTGTTAAATGACAGTAGATCGTGCTGCAAAGAGCAGTCCAGCTACTTTAACATTTGATGGCGGCACTTATTAGCATCAGAGAAGAAAAGCGAAAAACAGCAAGAGCAAAGCAGACATAACGGGGCGACTTAACACTACACTTAAGAGCTGCTTACTTTCGATGGCCCGTAAATAACACTATAATATAAAAGAATTATACCAAATATAAAAAATTAGCGTGAAAGAAATATTTTACTTATTTATATACACAGAAGAGCATATTTAGGTACAGTCGATCGATGACACATAATTAGTTATGATTAAATATGCACGCACACACACAATGAACACAATACACACACAATAAATGAAAAATAATCAAATAAACATTGTTAGAGAAGCTGCTCGAAACGCGACTACAACAAACGCCAGTACTAATCCAATGAGAGGCATAGATAACTAGCCACTTTACTATAATGTTGCTTAAATTGCTTGAATGGCGATAAAACTGTTATAGGCTGAGTTAGCCTAATATCAATCGTAAATGAAAAGCAACAAGAACAGCATCAACTATCGAGAACAAATCACTATAATTACATCTGTATAAACAAATAAAAGAACAACAGCATCAACAAAACAAGGTCTTCTCTCTACTACTATCCGCCTATGTCTATGAAAATAATTATATTCTACATCAAGAACAACAAGAACTAATACTATTACTACTACTACTACTACTACGAATACGACTACGACTACTACTACTACTGCTACTACTACTTTTACTACTACTACTACTACTACTATCTACTATCTACTATCTACTATCTACTACTACCACTATCTACTATCTACTACATCTACTATTCTACTACTATCTACAACACTTCTAACGAGCATTGAAACGTATGTAACTTGAAATTTTAAATTCAGTCTTATACAACAGCTTTAAACCCCACCTCTCAAGGTAGTTTACAGTTAATCAGCACGTAAAAAAGTAAATACCATGCGTATGTACCAAATCAATTTTGCCTTCATGCTACGCAAGTGAATAATTATATATATTTTGCTTTTATTATCATTTTTGACCTGTTTGAACGAATTTCATTTGCCTATAGTTTAGCAGTCTAAACCCAATTTTTGTTCTTTCTTAAGATTTGAAATAATTAAAAACAACAACATTTGGACTGTGGCCTGAGCACAGTAACCACTTATATATACGTACTACGATTCCTACACATGCATATATGTATAAGCGTCTATATATGTTTGTAGTATGTAGGCCTTCTCTGAGATATATGTATAATCGAACAGATTTTTGTCGGCGCACAGGGACTCTCACAGAGACTTTGCTTTTCACATCCGCGATTTGCCTAAAATAGGAACACTAAATATAAAATAAATAAATAAAAACATTTTGGATATTTTGAAATAATTTTAATTTTAACGATTAGCAGTTTCAGATGGCCCTTCCCATATCAATAAATCAATTGAACCATAAGTAAAGATTTAATCCTGAAAATGGGTCAAATTCAATTGTTATTTTATAAGAAAAGAAAAGAAAAAAAAAAGAAAGAAAGAAAAGAAAAAATTAATATTTGATTTAATTCGGTATTCAAGCTTATATATGTATGTATCTATACATATAAGATTCTCGTGTCACAATGTTAGTTACTCCTCCTACACGGCTGGGCCGATTTTCATGCTACTAAATTATGCAAAAAATGTTCAAAATAACCCTGAAATAATGTATATGACAATATGATGTTTGTCGAGTCAGCTAGTCTATATATATGTATACATATGTATATATGTATATATATATATGTATATATATATATATATATATATATATATATATATATATATATATATATATATATATATATATATATATATATATGTATGTCCACGGCAGATCGATTTGATGTATGTATGTATGTATGCTCTGTGTGTGAGTGAATGTGCGTGTGTGTGTTATGTTTGCTTTGCTATTTATTAGTTATTTTTGTTTTATTTATTTATTCTTACTAAAAACAAAACACAGAACCTACTTTGATTGCTAGTAAGGAAATAATCACAATTACTGAATTGTTCCTTTGCTTGAATTGTAAAATTCCCTTATGTATTCTGTTATATTGTAGAGTCTTACAATATATATATAAGGATGTATGCGTGTATGTGTTAAATGGCACTTTGAACTAATCGATATTTGTCCCCACTATATATATCGATATTTGTGCCCACTACATATATGACGATACACTGCTTGCCTGCACTCGGTATAAATGTAACTTAACATTGATTTAAATTTATTATAATTTTTTTTTTTACTTTTTGTTTATTAAATGCCTCTGCACGTGCAATAAATAACCCTACTCTTCGACTTTCTACATATGTATACAAATTTGCTGTGTACATAGAACACCTACTATCTACAGAAAATAATGAGTAATTTATACGTTCATGTGTGTCTATTCTATGCCTTATTCCTTTACTACTTTGATTTCCGATATTTCAGCATTTTATGATTATGATTTATTCTATATTCCAAATGTGGTTTTAGTAATAAAACAAAAATTATTAAAGTGATAAAAAGATTGTGTCCGTAACTTGAATTGGTTTTCGTCCGTTATAAATTATTAAAAATAAACAGTTGTCGACCAAAAGCTGCATGCTATGCAACGAGCAACCAACCCTGCCGCTTCCCGGATGCAATCCACATTGATCTGTTAATGTTTCGTTAAGTTTCAGTTTGATTTGTTTTTTTTTTTTTTTTTTTTTGACGTTTACTAACAAGTGTGCTATGCTTACATACATACATAAATAAATACATACCTTATGCATTATGATGTACATATAAATGTGCATATAGGTGTGTCCACCTATATATTGTCGATATAGGAAGAGTTGCATTTATGTATGTATGTGCATATGCCAATGTACAAAATGCAAACGTGTGTAGTCTGAAAATATTGAGCCCTTACATTAATTATGCTTATTGTTTTATGTAATTATGTTATGTTCCCGTTTCTGTTCGTTTGTTGTCTAATTTCGTTTGGTTTCAGTTGCGCGTGATTCGTGCATTCCGCTCGACCCTGGAAGATCTAAATGAACGTCGCTCAATGCACAGTTTGCATAGCTTGCGTAGCCCTCGGACGGGCATGCCTACTGGGAGTGGTGTGCACCCGCTCTACAATTTAAACCTATTGAGCCCCAATTACAGCAGCAAACAGCAGCATCACCATCAACAGCAGCAGCAGCAACCGCAGCAGCATGTATCAAATGCAACTCTGCCTTCCGATATATCATACATTGACGAAGATCCACAGCAGCAGCAGCAGCAGCAGCAACGCACTTTACAAAATGGATCAACATCCACATCTGACACACATCCATCGCATTTACCATCTACTCACTCATCTGTTCGCTCGGCTGGAAGTGGCTTTTCTGAAGTTGTCCATAGTCTACAGCAGGCTAAAAATGGGCAACACGAAACGCGAATTTAAGTCTCATCAAATGCCAAAAACAAAAATGAAATCAAGATTTTAACAATTGACAATGTATACGTACAGATCCTTTTCGTATGCATTTACGTATATACATACATACATATATCTGCACATCAGTGCTGTCAGCTACGTTGTGGTAAATATTATCGCTTGCAATCTGTTAGCAGTCTGCTAACTAAATGGGAAATTCGTACTTACAACAAATGCAAATTTGCAGACAGACCGCAAATATATGCTTCTGCAAATCATTCTAAAGAAAATGAAAACAACGAAATGGAACCAACCAATTGCCGTGTGCTAAAAAATATACATTTATTTAGTTGTGTACGAAAAATGGCTTGATTGGCAGCACTGATGAGACAACATATTCACATTCCACGTCTTTGACACATATCATAATGATATTCATTTCATGCATTCGAATGTACTACATATATGCATACATACATACATGCATGCAGGCACACAGTAGCGCCCGCATTAACTCACACAAATATATACACACACACACATATATATATATATATATATATATATATATATATATATATATATATATATATATATATATATTATTGTATCGTGTATATGTATGTATCGATATCGATATCGATATATATAACTTTGTTTGCCGTATTTCGATAATTATCTACTGTAATAAGAACCTAAAAACGCTTGGCAAATGCTATTTAAAAGCATGATTTTGTATTCTTTTTAATTTTTTTTATTATAAATTAATATAACACTCTTGTGGTACGCGTATTACTAACTATATGAAAAAAAAAAACAATTCTGCATAATTTTACTTTTTCTGCCTGGTTTCGATTGCGATTTTGTGCGTATGTGTGAATGAAAGTTTAAGGATCAGGCATAAAATGCTTAAAGATATCTGATCCCAAAAATAAATCGGATAATTTTAGGGCGGATGTGGAATCGCAAGTTAAAATGGCAAGTACTTATCAATTATAAGCAAATCGGTATTTGAATGTATACCGAACATATGATTTAAGAGAATACTTAAAGATTTAGACAGGAATGGATCTAACAATCGAATATTAGAAGCTGATAATCAGGCGAAACCCGTAGGAAAATAACTATGCAATAAAATAATACATCAACAATGAATACCATTTAATCACTCTATGTACGTACAACTGATCCACCGATTGAAGGTTGATAATTTTCTGAGGTTCACGCACGCAAAGACTCTCCACAACTGTTGTATGTACATATGTACATGTTATACATCGTTACTCTTCTTCATTATTTTCTTTTTATTGATAATATTAAGTTTTATAATCATCAAATATCATTTTATGATCTTACAAATTGAAATCACGTAGTCTTACCACCCATGTAATTGCGATTTTAAATATTGTATCCACATCACTAAACTATTTAAGTCATCTAGGCATATATGAAAATACGTAAATGGGAACACCATTCGATAATTGTGCTTTGAATCTGCCATTTTCGAAGATAATCGATACATTGTGTTTGATCGGCCTCTTAGGGACATTCCAAATATGTGCAAAAGCTTAATCATACACGTACACGTGTATTCATAAATATACATACATACATACAGACCCACATACATATGTACAAAATTTTAAATGATGCATCTATTCGAAAAATCATTCATTTAACATTAATAATTATTTTATTTATACAGTCCCAGTTTATTTATGCAAACAGAAACACGAAACACACACACTCACACACACACTCACACACACTTACACACACCATTATTACCGTTTAATCCAAGCCTTTGCCCACCTGCCTCTTTTTGTTTATATACATATATATATATATATGTATGTATGTATGTATAAACAAAAATATATACATAATATAATACTCTACTATACTATTGTTCGAATGAATTTTATTATTACCGCTTATTCTTAATATACATATATATACGGTCGCACACACATTAACACAGTCTACTATAGGTTACGTAAAGCAGTATGTTAACTGCAGCTACGTAAAGAGGTCTGCTAACTCAGCAGTGTGCCGTAGTATGCATTATTGGCAAATTGATTATCTTTTATTGTGCTTTCGACAATATTCAACTATGTTACCAGAGTGCCGCCCGAATATTATTACTAATATAACTGCTCTTTGCGTAACCTACATGCTGATTTAATATGAACAAAATTTGTATGACTATATATATATATATATATATATATATATATATATATATATATATATATATATATATATATATATATATATATATATATATATACATATATATATTTATATCATGTAGTACCTTTTTATGCAGCCATACGTAACTGACTTCAATCTGTTTATTTCTCTTCCCACTTATTGTTTCCCATTTTACTTTCTCTCTTCAATTTTAAAGGTAATAGGCGGCGAGTTGCAAGAACGGTTGATACCGGTTCCCTACAGCAAGAGCAACACTGATCAAGCTGTAAGCCCTTCTTTATTTTATCTAAATTTATGTACACAACGCCAAGATAATATAATGACCAAGCATCAAATTCACCAAAAATAAAAAAAGAGCACATTACAGTAACATCCGATTATAACCGATATATCAAAGATATACATATGAACATATGTATACTTTCCGCTCGATTGATTTAGTTCTACCGTTTCTCATGAACGGTAGATTCTCTTCAGCCCATCAACTTATCTTTCATTTTCGGCGTGCCAAGAATAATAATCCAAAAAATATTAAATAATTTTTCATACTCAACTAAAAAAGTGTAACTGATGTAAGAGCAAAATGTTGTATTTGGTGATAGTTGACATAAAGTGTATAAATTCGGCCGTGCCGAAGGCTCTTTTAATCTTTCAATGAACATCCTAAGTGGACGCCCTGACTTATCTATGAATCGCTTGTCACTGCAAACAGTGGCACGGCATGGCATGGCATCTAGTCGATCCCGACTATACCTTTGCATTGCATGTTGCTTCAATTATGTGCATATCCTGCCGCTAAGCTAATCAGATTAAGTGCTAAAATTTGTTTTCTCTTTTTATTTGCTTTGAATGTTTCTCCTTCTTTTTTTAATTTATCTGGCGGCTGCTACTGCATGAATTCATTCATTAACTCATTATTCGCTTATATTGTATGCATGTGCTTTGACATTTAACTTTTAGCTATGCAGATTTTTACTCAGTCTCTATGTCCGTCCGTATTATATATATATATATATATATATATATATACATATATATATATATATATAGTATATATATATATATATATATAGTATATATTGTTCTAAGAAAGTCTCAGCTGTACTACTACACACACACGCACACATGCCCCACCCATTGCTGTATTTATGTTAAATTTCTGGTTTCCTTTTGTTTTGATTTCTTAATATATATTTATATCAGATATACATGTTATGTGTTTTGCATATGATTTTTTCAGTTGAATGATAAAAATAGAAAAACAAAATAAATAAATAGTAGTATTCTCTATTATACTATTGTTTCCTGTCTATCTTGTCACTGTTCTCGGTGTTGTTCTTTTCTTTCTAATTAACTTGTGCTTAGATTCGCGTGGTGAATGCCTTCCGGCAAGGTCTTGATGCCCGTTACGGTGAGCACACCAACACTTCGCTGGCAGAGGTGCTGCGCAAGCAGACTTCGCTGAGCAAACGGCTATCGGAGACATCGTCCATTGATTATGCCGATAACATACCCGATGAGCTGACCATACCCGAAATCGACGTTGAGCGGCTATCATCGCACAGTCACACCGAAACTGCTGTTTAGAAGGCGAAACGACAACAGTTACAGTTACACTCATACAGTCATCCAATTGCCTACCAATACAAACGCTATACCTACATAAGCATACACATATAATGCACACTCTTAAATACACGAATACATTCATAGTTGAGCATCAAAATTAACATATTTCAATCAATAACAGATATAATGGAAATACAACTAAACAGAAATTAAAAAAAAAAAAACAAATTTACAATTTGTGCACACATAATGGTTTATTAAACGAACTAGACATTTTGGGAGTAGAATTGATCAGTTTTGAGAGCTCCTAGACAAATAGGATGCAACAGCAGCGACATCAACAAGTTAAATCGATAATGCGATAAGACCGCTGGCTGGATAACAGCCACAAGAACTTTGGAATTCTGCAAATGAAGTAAAATGATACTGCGCAGCACACTGTACTAATTCATAGTTACATATTCTTATACATATACATACATATATTAGTGTTACAAGGAAGAAAAAGTAAATACACACTACATACATACATGTGTAAACAACAAAACTAAATTCGAGTGGCCTAAAAATACTAAAAGTTGAAATAACTATTATAGACATACATACATATAGATATGCATCCACGCTAATGTGTGAGTGTATTTATGGATACATGCTCTATGCACAACCGACCCCCAACCCCTGCCCCCAATCCACGACCCACACAACCGATAGACAATTTAAAAAAAACCAAATGCGTTAAAGCCATGTCGCCTAAACTTAAGTCATTAATATTATTATTACATACATACATACATAACGAATAAATGATCAAAAATGAGACAACCTTCTTTGTATTATTTCACGGAATTATCTCACAGGAACAGCAGCAAGAAGATAACACACAAGTACATATGTACATACATGTAAATATCTATATATGTAAATGATATTACGTAGTTTAATTTAGATGACTAGCAGGTATTCTGAGTGAGAAACAGCCCTTATTTTATCATCAAAGATTGCTGTTGCTAAGATGAATACATTGACGTCGCTGCATCCTGAGCCGGGATGGGCGCGATCAGCCTGTAAACCGGCAGTCTGCCACGCCGTCTATTGTGAGGAGCTGGAGCTGGATCTGGAGCCGGAGCAGGACGCACATAGCGATCTCGCAAGCGTTGAGCCAGCACTGCCTCACTGTGCTTTAAGTAGAGCCCATAAATAGCGGAGCCGCTGCGCCGCGTCTATTTCACGTTCAGCCTCCTGTTGTGCACGGGCAGCTACTAAATCACCCAAGTAGTTTTAAAGTCTGCTTGACGGTGCAAGCACAGTTGCTACAATGTGACGTTTATTATTCTTTAGTTCTGTACATTAGAGCTATTTTGAATGTAGTAGTTAGAAAATTTTCGAAATGTGGCAAAACTGTGCAAGACCATGTTAGCGCCAACAGCCAAATCAAAATTGCACAATTTTGCTGCATTTAATTTATAATCAAATCAGATTTCGAAAGAGTAGGTATAAAATTAAAATTAATTAAGCTAACAGAGACTAAATTAAAACTAAGTTAACCAGTAAACATTTTATAACAGCATGTCTGGTTGAGGTGGAAACCATATGATTCTGTTAACATAACAGAGTTCGATAATTTGAGTAATGTGGCAAACCTGCTCTAGAGCATTTTAGCGCCAACATTATAAACATTTTATAACAGCATGTCTGGTTGAGGAGGAAACCATATGATTCTGTTAACATAACAGAGTTCCATAATTTGAGTAATGTGGCAAACCTGCGCTAGAGCATTTTAGCGCCAACAGGCGAACCAAAACTGCACAAATTCGCAATTCTGCTGCATTCAACTTACAATTACAAAATCTAATCATATTTGGAAAAAGTAGGTATAAAATGTAAATGAATTAAGCTAGCAAGATTTAAACAAAAAATTAGTAAAACTACCTTAACTAACAAACATTTTATAATCTTAGTTTACTAAAAGCATCAACATGTCTGGTTGAGATGGAAGAAGTCAGACGACGACGTCCATTCAACATCTATGTGAGTACATGATATTACGTAGTTTGATTTAAATGACTTGCAGGTATTGTGAGTGAGAAACAGCCATTATATTATCATCAAAGATTGCTGTTGCTAAGATGAATACATTGACGTCGCTGCATCCTGAGTCGGGATGGGCGCGATCTGCCTGTAAACCGGCAGTCTGCCACGCCGTCTATTGTGAGGAGCTGGAGCTGGATCTGGAGCCGGAGCAGGACGCACATAGCGATCTCGCAAGCGTTGAGCCAGCACTGCCTCACTGTGCTTTAAGTAGAGCCCATAAATAGCGGAGCCGCTGCGCCGCGTCTATTTCACGTTCAGCCTCCTGTTGTTGACGGTGCAAGCACAGTTGCCACAATGTGACGTTTATTATTCTTTAGTTCTGTACATTAGAGCTATTTTGAATGTTGTAGTGATTTTGTTAAGATAACAGAGTTCGATAATTTGAGTAATGTAGCAAAGCCGCGCAAGAGCATTTTAGCGCCAACAGGCGAAACGAAACTGCACAATTGCGCAATTTTGCTGCATTTAATTTACAATCTAATCAGATTTGGAAAAGGTGGAATAAAATTTATGTTAATTAAGCTAACAAAATTTAAACTTAAACTAACTTAACCAGCAAATATTTTATAACAGCATGTCTGGTTGACATGGATGTGTATTTAGTTCCCTATGTATTTTATACAATTGTGAAATATTTAAATTTTGTATGCTTCACTTCAACTTTCCAAAACACGCATTTCAAATACTAGCGACTTGTGCTTTAAAAAACGCACACATATAAATTACGCTTTTTGGTGGTTTATAAATCTACGAAAATAGTAATTAAACATTCAATTCCCATAATATAGGCATATTGCACGCGAAGGGATAATAGAGTACAGGCAAAAAATGGGACGTCAGAAGCTGTTAGTTATAAGGATATTAAAACAAAACCGCTCTTTGCCTGGTGCCTTTTATATGGTTTACAATACTATTTGAATTAAAAAATTAAAATTAAAGCAAAGCCAAACCAAACGATAGGAAAATAAAATTGTTTGAAGGAAACGCAAGCAATAGCTGCATAGAAAACATCGGTAAATACACGTGCGACAATTTAGTCCAGTCCAACTATTGGATGCGCTGACGAAAATTGTCGAGCTTGATTGGTAAACAAAGTTGTCCTAGATGTCCCTACGACGTAGTGAATGCTTAGTGATATAACTTACCATTTCTATTTGATTCACAGTACAATTCGTCTTAATTTAAATCCTATTTAAAAAATGCTTGAGCCTTAAGTCTACTTAAGCTACAATTGATCAATCAATGCTATTGCCACTCCTAATGGTGATGTCCGAATGTGATAGCCAGTGGTAGCAGAGTCCCGCAAATCATGATAATTAGCTCGGTGTAGCGCAGACCTGGGCTGGCACTGGGCAACTCGCTAGGAATGGCTGGATCTCGCGATTCCTCTAGCATGTGGTATTCGTATTGGCCCTTCCGATGATGGTTGCTGCTGTGCCCGCTCTGCATCAATTCTGGCAATACGTGCACGGTGGCCACATACAAAAAGGTGCCAGCAGAGAAGAGCATTGCAATTCCAGTGGCATTCACAGAATTGAGTGTTTCCTTTTGCTCCTGCCCAATGCCAAAATAGGTGAGTAGCGTCAGCAGTGGAGCTGACAATGAGAATATGCCCAAGTGCTTTCTTATTTGCTGACGTTCCACTTTGTCGTGAAGCAAAAAACTAACCAAACCAAATGCGGCTGGCGCCTTATGCAACATTATTGCTAGAAACACAATTAATTCAACATCTTGGTGACTGGTCGTAGCCGCAGCACCCAACGCGACCCCATCAGCTGAAAACATCACAGGTCAGAGGAAAGGGGTCAAATGCAAAATATTTGATAGCACCTGCAGCATGCACCACTAATCCGAGTGTAGCCGTAATATTCTTCTCATTTTCATTGCTTTTGCTTGCTTTACGTTGAGAAACTTGGTCCACGAGCATCATAAAAACAAAGCCCAGCACCAACGATAATCCAATTGTTCGTGAATAGTCGTGCGTCTGATGCGTTTCGTACAAACCGGCTGCATTAAGTTTGGATCCATCATCGATATTTTCTGCTGCTACTGCTGGGGTCATTGGTCGATTGCTGTCCATATACAAGGATCGAATGCCTTCTGGTATAATCACTGTCAAAGCTGTGCCAACTAACAAACCTGCGCCGAGCACTGTGACGAATTTGAGTTTTTCCTGGATTTAAAAAGGAATGAAAGTATGAATTTTAGTCTGACTGAAAATATTATCTTAGGGATAGGTATATACCTCACTTAATTTCATAACGAGGGGTATGCTTCCTGCTAGATAGGATCCAACTAGCATTACAATTACCAATAAAATTAAAATAATCGTTTCCTCAGTCATTTTGCTCTTTCCTTTTAGTTTTATGTTTATATGTTTGCCACCTCAACTATTGGTTCTTCTTTTAAGACAGTATTTTTACAAAATAAAATATTAGTATTTTATTGCTTTTAGTATTTTGTCACTATTTATTAAAATAAATCACAATAAAAATAACGTATTTATAGGCTTCCAACACGCGGTCGCTCTGATTGTAATCATGTACAGAAATTAAAAAATAACAAACACAATAAAAATTGTAATTTAATTTACCATTAAATTTTCACCGTTAAGGCTCTGAATTTATTTAGAAATGTTTTCACTACAATCAGCAACATTTTCTATAATTTCACTGTGTCATCGCTATAATAAATATGGCGCGTATTCTAAATCGATATATAAAAATAACAGATGTAAACACTGAGTCTTTTAACAGTGGTAAACACCATTATCGTTAATGTTATCGATGATTTTGCAATTTTTGACATAAAGAAAATTAGCAAAATAAGACGTCGATTTTAAAACACAGTATATGCCTCAATCCGTGTTAATAAGGCGAAAATAGTGCGTGGGTCTGTAAGTTTCGGTATGTGTTCAAATACAAAGATATGTAATAAGCGTATATATGCATAAATTTTACTTTGCTATTCTTTTTTTTTTTTTTATATATAAAAAGAGTATGAAAGTATAATGTACAAATGTTCTAGTTAAGTATATTTGTGTGTATGTAAGTGAATGAAGAGCATTTGTTTATTTACATTTTAAGTTATTCGGGATATGAGAAATTATAAGATACTTAAAACTAGAGACGTGTGCTCAGTGCTTATAAACGCTTTTAATATGTAAACATACACATGCACTTACATACATGACACACACATGCATACTTGTTTTTGCAGTGCAATGTATACATGCACATACGTGAATACGTAGTTAAACGTAATTTCTCAGTTATTTCGATTAATAATTGCGATAATTATCCTAATATAATATTTTAATTGAATTCACTAAAAACTGACATATGCGTAACATATGTTTATATATATATATCTATACATATATATATTTACAGTTGAATTACAATGGGTAATTGTCTAAAAATTAACAGTTCGGATGACATTTCCCTGTTGCGAGGCAGCGAAAGTTATAGCGGACAGGATGGCGGACCGATGCCAATTTATCAGGTAGGATCTTTTAATTAGCTACAAGCAAAACAATATTTTTTTCAAATATACCTATTTCTTTTTTGCAGAATGAACCGATGACCCAAATGTTTTATCCAGCCTCTTCCAGCAGTCTCGCTGCTGTTGCCGCTGGTGCTAGCAGTCACATTTCGGAGGAGGATCAGATAAAAATAGCAAAGCGCATTGGACTTGTTCAACATCTGCCCATTGGCACCTACGATGGCAACTCAAAGAAAGCACGCGAATGTGTAATTTGTATGGTGGAATTTTGTGTGGACGAGGCTGTGCGTTATCTGCCTTGTATGCATATCTATCATGTCCACTGCATCGACGACTGGTTAATCCGGAGCCTTACTTGTCCCAGCTGCTTGGAGCCAGTGGATGCGGCGTTGTTAACCAGCTATGAAACAACATAGCTCAATTTTTCACGGGAGATGCGTATAATCGGGCCGAAAAAAATCAACACACTGTTAACATACCCCAAGACCGTATATTATAACGTCACACTCGTGTCTTTCGGAAAATAATGTCAAAATAACGGATCTGTTCTTAGTGTAGCCTACAGACAACAGTCAGATGACACTTACAATTTAATCAAATGAGTGGTCACCAAAGTTTGGGTTACCTTTATAAAGGATGGCACCAAAGCTCTTCGCTCGAGAGGAGCAGTTGGTCATAGCTCTCAATAGGGGAGGGGGGTTTCTATCATTATTGTTATGTTAGTATATTTTTTGTAATCAGTTTTTAGTTGTTGAATATTTGATCAGCATTGATTTTCATTTAACGAACTTGAACATTCATGACAAATTATATCAATGATGAAATCGGTGTACATATATAATTCAATAATTGTTCATATATTTATATATGTCCTTCAACAATTGTGTAAACCTTATTTACAATGTAGATATAACTTATACATTAATAACAATGAATATTTAAAAACTGCGTATTATTTAATGTTGGTGATGAACGAAGCAAACAAATTTCATTGAAGTCGAAGCATTTTTGAAATCTTGCTGTATTTTGGTTTGGATTGCCTTTTAGCCCATCGCTTTCTACATACATATATACGAGCATTCTCTCTAATCATACGAGAACAATACTCGTATAACCGGAAGAGGACTATAATATTCTCTTCGTATATTTACGCTCTCATAACTTCTAGCAATCAACTCAACAGTTTTAGCTAGTGTCTTATTTTGTGTCCCTTACTAATAAACCATCCGTAAAACTACGGATATTGACTTTATTCCAAACACTCTATACTAATTTTCAGCTCGTCGAGCTTATCATTGGGTTCAGGGTATAAAAAACAAGTAAAATCACTATTTTTTTAGCATGTTCTAAAAGGTGCTGCGTTTTATGTTAGACTGGGAAAAGCCTGCATAACTGTTCACTGGTATAATGTTACACTTACAAAATGCTTTATTTTGTAAAATGTGAGAGGGATAATATGATTCGAATAACGCTTAGCAGATCTTATATTATTTACGATTACGATTATTAAGTGAAATGAATATATTGATTTTATGCAATGCCCGTCATTTTGACCGTCCGTATGAACGCAAATGGGACTACTTACTCGTGTTTCCCCTCATCTGATAATGTCAAGCTTTTCCCGATACGACGCTGTGTAAGCATCCAACAGTTTTATTACCTAGACCTTTCTACAGAGTGGTGAAAAATTGTATGTCAACGCCCACGGGAGGCGTGAACTCAATGAGCTCATACCTTTATCAGCTGGGCTGTGAAAGAGTATTCTGCAAGAGTCCAATGCAGCGTGCTGAAATGTTTATAGATAAGAGTATCTACTAACAACTAAAACTCAAAAAGACGTCTATATATATATGTTAATATATATATATATATATTAAAATATAGTCAGTTATTTTAAGTTATGGTTCAGTAACCTCTTATTTTATTGTAACGACTTTTGTATAGCGATATATATATATATATATATATATATATATATATATATATATATATATATATATATATATATATATATATATATATATATATGTAAAATGTCAGTTATCGGCTGTTTTAGTCATCGAAGCTAGATGAAAGCAAGAAATTAGCAGCGAGTTCCTCATCCTTTTCACATGCAAAGTAAGCTTGCAAAACAAGTGCTTCCGGGAATCCAAGTGCCTTAAGCTGAAAAAAATAAAATATTATATATATATTTATATTTATATACCGTAATCTAATTGATTGATTGAATTGATTACACACATACTTAAATCGTATTGGCTTTTACTACATACCCGCTCCACAGCGTCCTGATCTTGTTGTGTTAGACGAATAGTTGCCAGGTTTTCTGATTGAACATTTCTTCCCGTTGCAACGGAACCATCGCCTTCAGCGGCAACTGAAATTGACTGATTTTCGGATCCAGCAGCAGATCGTTGACCTTCTGCAGTTGCCTCTTCACTGGGGTTGGCTGTTGCCGAGCTGTCTGTTCGCCTTGGAGTCGACAACTGTGCTCGCCCAACACGTTGAGCGTTGTCGTCCGCCTCATCATCAAGCGGCTGGTTCAACATATTTAGAAAGGCATCTTGGTTCTCCGAAATAAGTTGCAAAAGAGCTGGGTTTGTTTGTCCTATCTAAAGTAAGATAAACACATAAATAGTAGTTGATGAGTTGCTCATGCTTGTGTGTGTTAGCCTACTTGTTGAAGAACCGCATGTAAAAGGTGCGGATTTTGGTATATTAGAGACCGCATCTGTAAGAATTGAGGCTGACTGCGTAAAAATTCGAATGGATCTGGAAAATAAGATTTAAATCATTAAATTGTATATGCAGATGCATTTTAATGATTACCAGCTGATGATTCAGACGGCAAATCACTTGCTCCACTTTGACGAAGATTCCTTTCCACTCTACCAGGTTCTTCATCACCTGGATTAAATAAATCCTCATCCTGTGGTATGCCGTTAATTAAATATTCAACAGCACGTTCGGGATTATTAAAGCTGGCTGCCATTGCACGTTCAACCTGCTCCCTGGGATAGCCCATTTCGACCATTGACGCAACAGTTCGATTGAACTCTTCGCCCATCAGTAAATTGGATTCGGCGCGTGTTTGTAGTGAAGCGTTGGCTAGTTCACCAACCAAATCAATGCTTGAAATATCAGTTGTAGCAGCCGTGGAACCTGCTGGAATCGGGACTGGAGCTGCAGTTGACATTTGAGTTGAAGCTGAAGGTCCAGCTGCGGTACTTTCTTCTACGACTCCTAAAATTTCACTTGTCGTTTTATTAGTCTTGATTCCCTTCTCAGTTGAGGATGCACTTGCGTTCGGCAGAGCAGGTTTCTTATCTATTGCATTTTTTGAGCTATCCATTTGGTCATTGGGCTGCTTTCGCTGTTCATCGGCTTTTGTGTTACTGCTGCTGCTGCTAGTTCCGCTTATATCTCGACTGAGCATTACTACGATGAATTTCTTTTCATCCACTTTGTAGGAACTAATGGTTTGCTCATCTGTTAGTATGACGCCTTAGGAAAAAATATACAAACATATATATGGTCATGTATGTAAGATGTACCTAAATGTTAATGTCAACCAGATAGGCTTTCATACCAGCATAAATAAGTTTTTGTTTCTCTACTAGGTATTCTGCACCACGCTCGTGAAAGATTTGTTTTTTAAGCTCCAAAACCTAGAAGACATAATGGAATTGTATGTGTACACATGTGTATGTGTGTATGTATGTATATGTATGGTCGGACAATTTATGCATGTTAAGAAAATCAAATTTACCGTTTTCTCTGGATCAAAGTCAATTGTGAACGTTTGTTGCTGAAGATTCTTTACCGTAATAATCATTTTAGAAATGTTTTTATTTGTGTTTAAACCTTTATTTTTAATTTTTGCCTTGCTCTCTTTTTGTCTCACAAAAATGTTTGTCATCGACACTAGGGATGGCCTAAAATAATATCGAATATTGAATAAGCGATAATATTATAAATATCATATTTATTTTTAAAATTATGTTTTGCAATTTTTTAGGTAATAGGCTTAAGATTTGAAAGCTTTTTCATGTAAGTTCATGTTAGTAAGTCTTGATAGGTGTTGGAAGCAAAGTCCGTCACAATCGCATTGGTGCAATCGAACTTTAAATACCTTCACATTAATTTAGTTTTATTATTTTAATGCATGTGTAAAAATTGTAAGATTTTATTGTTAAGTTGCGTGCGCATTCCAACATTATTAAATATACAGTCCGCATAAATATTGAAAGTATAGTAAATTTTTTAGATTAACTCCACGAAAACTCTGGCAACATCGATGACAAACTGACTAGCTACAAGTTCTTAAATACCAAGGTGTACTTGAACATCACATATGTTGACCTATAAACATAATAATACTCGATGCCAAATTATAAATAATATTTGTTCTTGATTGAATAACTGATATTTAATACTATATTTCCAGACCTTTTTTTATTATTGAGAATTTAATACAAAAATAATAAATACTGTGTGGCAACGCCAAAGTAACTATCAGTTGGTTATGCTAATTAACTGCTAAAGTGGGTTCTTTTTGGCGCGCATGCTCCATTCCGAGACTCACACTTGCAGAATTATACAATACAAAATAAGTTTTTCATCCGTGCCGAACAAGTGACAAAGTATAAGCTCAATTTTGTATTGTGAAATTGCAAATAAGAAAGCGTAGTGTAAATATGCCTAATACATTCATATATCTACAATACTTGCCTTCAAATGTTTTCTCTAAAGATACGGTAACGGTAACAATTTTTCATTTTGAGCAGTAAGTTTACACTGTTAACAATTCAAGTATATATATATATATATATATATATATATATATATATATATATATTTGGGTGTTATTAACCAGCGGGTGGACACTACTACTTAGTGCCTAAACTAAAAAGTGATGAAAATATGGTAGTCATATATATGCATATATGTACATATATAAGATGTATGTATATATAAACTAAATTGGTATATATAACTGTAATAAAGTTTAATAAAAAAATTAATATACAAAATTAAAATCTAGGCCTCAATGTGAATATTGTATATGAATAATAACCATATATATTTATTATATAAAAATATTTAATTAATTCAATAGATATTAAAAAAGAAAACAAAAAGTAAACACAATTTACAAATAAAATACAAAATTAAGCCAAATATTAGGTATAATAAATAATAAATTTAATGATAAAATAGCTTATTTATATAATATTAATATATGTGTATAGTACATAAAAAGATTGGAATATCCTAAAAGTCTAAAAAGATGAGCTGAGTTTGGATTTGTTTCATTTGTTATATTTTTAAATTTTTAATTACGTATATTTAAACCTTCTTTCTCATATTTTAATTAATTGATGATTATAAATTTTATTCTCCGTGAAATTTTTTTTTTAACTATGAAACTTATTTTCTGATTTGCCTGTCTCACAGTGGGGCCTTTTCTGTGCTAGCGTTGCATAAATATAAAAAGGGATGAAAACAAAAATGCAAAATGTTTATATCTTCCGACAGGTAATTAACTGGAGACCCAGAATCAGATTTTTGAAAATTTTAAGTTGATCAGATTTGCAAACCGGAAAAAGGGCGAGAAAAAAGTAAAACTGTTTACATTTGTTAATCGAATTGCTCAAACAATTGACTGCTTGGTATGGTTTTAAAGATGTGTTTATTTACAACAATATAAAAAACTAACGAATAATGTTATTCTGTTTACTCATGTAGGTCCAATCTTGATTTTAGTGAACCTCTATTTTGTGAACCTCTATTTACAATAAACTAAAGTAGCTTATAAAAAAAAATGGATTTGCGGGAATTAAGACAACCATTATGTGTAATTGTTGTGAGAAGTGTCCTCTTGAAAACGTTTATAAACTCAGCTGTCCGTTTGCCATTCTATAGTGAAAAACCCAAGTAACATCGGCGAATCAATATAAAAATGTGAAAATGGTACGAAATTGCAACAGCAGATGGCAAAACGTTTGTTGAAAAAAAAAAAAATAATAACTTCTGTGAATATGATCTACATATTTTATAGAACTTTTTGCATTTAAGAAAAAGTGACAACTCATTCATGAATTGGCCATATTGCAACTTCATTAATTTAAATAATTGGAGAAATTTAGAGCCGGATCCAAAACTTAACAAATAACAAAATTGCATAAAATAGATAAAAAACTAAATACAAAATTTGGAGACTCTACTTCCAAAGACGGGAGAGGTACAATTAAACAGCTGAATTTCAACAACGCTTTTAATTGATAAAATTAAAACAGAAATAGTTACCGATTTTTCGAAACAAACTCGATCTGCACGTGCTATACATAAAGTCTCCAACTCTTATAGGTTCTGAGATCTACGCGGTCATACATACATACGTACAGACAGGCTGACGGATGGACAGATGGACAGGGCTAAGTTGGCTCAGTTCGTCGAGCTGATCAAGAATAGGAGTAGTATAATTCTTTGTCATATGGCGTTTGTAAATACCTTGTTCCGTTTAAAAGTTATGATTTTTGCAACGCTAAATGAGCAGACGCGCAAGTGTGATATAGTTTTCTTCTTTACCTTGTTCTAATATATATTATATTTCTGAAGCTTCTCACATATGAAAATAAACAAGGAAAAAATTTGGGATATATTTCTAATATTTATTTTTTGGTTGATTGCTTGATTTGCAGGCAGTTTTTTGATGTCGAGTAGGCAATAAGATGCCATATACTCTATTGAAATTCAAATTGAACAAAAAGTGTACGAAAGCGAAACAGAAATACTTGGATGAGTTCAATGAGAGCAGATCACTATCAAATAACTTGCTGGGCCTTAGTGTTTCAATAAGAGTACAACTACAATATAAAACATGACGGTAAGAAATATATATAATATGAAATTCATATTCAAATACATATATATACTTCATTACAGCATTATGCATGGGATGAAGCATGCTATCATAATAATAAAAACGATGCCTTATCCACTTCTAATAGCCGACCAATTAACAATAGCACCATCTATAATTACAATGAGGTGCAATCAGGTACATGTGCTGATTATGACGATGAATATGGGGCTACGGAGGAGGAGTACGCAGCCGATAGTGAAGTTTTTGGTAGCTTTAATCAGAACTATGCGCCCTATACAACAACAATAGCAACAACATTAGCTGCAGATAATGATCCGAATAATGTACCTGTCGGGGGGGAATATTGCCAAAATAGTTATGGAGCTATGGAAGGCTCTGGCTATGGTTATAGCTCAACGAGTGGTTCCCTTAATGGTGGTTCCTCAATACCAATTGAAGGTACGTACTCGAGAAGAGGTAATCGCGTTGGCTGCCGCTTGCCACTTGCACCTGTTATCGATAATTGCAAATATCGTATGCTACCGCAACCGATTGCCTATTCCCAAAATGTTCTTAACGAGCATGCGGTTTATGCAGACGAAAGAATAGGAAGTTTTATCAGTTTGCCAGCGGCGGCGCCAACGCGAATGTTACCCGAACCACATCCAAGAGCACGCAACACATCAAAACGATTATTTGAAGATAACACCAGCTTAGGCGGTATATCAACAACAATAACAACAGCCTCAACAACTGGGACCAGTCAGACTTACGATGTCTTTAGCCAAATGTCGCGACCCTACACATCAATGCTGCCCCTCGATTATGGCGACTATTCGGACTATGCATACAATTCGGACAATTTGTCGACTTACAGCGATACACCACCCATGAGCAATGCCACACAGCTTAAGCTGCAGCAACAGCGCAAAATTTCACTTATGTTGGCGATGACAACAGCATCTGTGATAGCATCTGGAGAGACTAGGATACCCGTACAGCAGCATCAGCACCCCAGCACGGATGGACCCAATGATAATAATCGCTCTTCAATATGTAATCGGAATATTATTAGCATTGAATCAACCTCGGCTTGCACAACAAACTCCTCAGTTGCCTTTAGCGATGCTACTTCGTTAGCTGTGGGACGATGGTCAAATACGACGCTAACGACGTTGACGTCGTCGATGACGACGACGACGACGACGACCTCAACTAGAAAATTGCCGAAACGTCTACCGTCACCTGCTGTACAGTACAAATCATCGTCATCAATAGTATCCGAAGTTCCTACATACAATCCATTAGAAACTCCAATTCAAACTCCAATTCAAACTCCAACTCATCGACCAAAGCAGTTGCCCAAGTTGCCCACGTTTAAAACAAAGGCTACTCCCAGCGCAGCCCCTATTCGCGATTCAGTAATTGTTGTTAGCTCATCGCCAGAAAGATTGCCCTCAATGTTAGCCAGTACTCCATTATCATCAATGGTCTATATTGATGGTGCCAATAATTTTGCACAGCAGCATCACCAAGAGCCGCAGGAGCAACAGAAGGAGCAACAGAAGGAGCTAGAGAAGAAGGAGGTGGAGCAGTCATCAATTAATAAGAATTATTGCGAAAATCAATCCAATGAGCTGACTCATCAGAGCGATGTACCTCAATCGTTTGACTCACTTAGAACTTGCTCACCAACATCTTCAACAATTCCCCATTTGCTTACATTGCATTCAAGTGACTTTTCTAGTCATCTCCAGTGTAATATAAACGCCTCATCCCAAGCTGAAATAGAGCAGCCCCTGTCAATATCAACAACAAATAATCAAAATTTGATTTTCACAACAACAGCAACAACAAGCTTAAATGAAGCTAAGCAATCATCATTTGATATAGCTGAATATTTGAAACCCTATCAATTCGATTCCTTTAAGTTTACACCAGAAAACAAAAACGAAAATTCAAATAACACTGAGACAGTAATTCCCACTAGCATAAGGAATACATATGATTCATTGGAAGCATTTCAATTGAACTCATTGGAAACTCAAATGCCAAATTGCAATCCAAATCTTTATTCAAATTCAATTACCACTTTGACAACTAGCAGTCCTGTTAGTGAATCATCATTCAGTGTATCCTATCAATTAAGTAAATCCATTTTAGATTTGGAGGAGAAAAAGAAAGAAGTTCAACAGTCTGATTTAAGACTTGCTCACGATACAGTCACCACTCTAAGCCAGTTGAGTAACGTGTTCACAACAACTGTTATTCCGTCTAGTTTATCGGCAATTGATATTATTAGCACTAGTTCAGTGTGTAATATTGTCGATTCGCCTACATTATCCTACGTTGATTATATGAAAAAGTTTGAACTACCGGAACTACCTGAACTATCATCAATTCCTGATATATACAGTGTAACTACGACTCAAACTGAACAATTGACGCCAAGTATAACAACTTTGACTGCTCTGAATAAAGAGACAATTTCGACCATAGCAGAGTCGCAACCATTAGAATTGCACATGAACAGTTATAAGACTAATGAAAATCAAATTGACATGTCAAGGTATCTCTTTAGCCTACCAAGCCCCTCTATAAACACATCTGTAGCAGATATAAATCTTATCAATTCTGACCCGAGCTCCATAGTCGATACAACTATCTCCTATTCAGAGCAGCTCGAATCACAAGCAAACAAATTAGATGAAGAAGAAAAAAGGGAGCATTCAATTGGTACAGAGTCTTTATTAAATCACATTGAGGAGCCATTAGTAAGCAACGTCTCAGCCTTTGACGATAGCTTCTATGATAGTTTCAATGTTGATCTGTCGGCATTAACGGCGACAATAGCTCACATTGAAAGCGAGACATCGCTAACGCCAGCTCTGAAATTAAATAACAATGAAGCGTTAAGCAATCCTATGATCTCCAATACCTACTTGAACTTAGAGGAAACGAATAAAATGAACGAATTGAATGAACCATGCAGTGGATATTATAAGCCAGCGCAAAAGCAGATAGATGAACCAACACAAACTCCACAAAAAGCCAAGGTCTCCAGTGTGCTCGGTGGTCTATCGAAAGGTATTAAAGGCGGATTGGATGGCGTGCTTAGCGGTGTTAGTTCAACAATGGAGACAACTAAACAAAATCCAGTTAGTAATAGTAAGAAAGGGTTTGGCTTTGGATTGGCCTCCAAATTGGTGCCAAATGTTGGGAGCTTACTTGTGCGACAAGACCCAACACCTATGACAACCTCCACCTCTACAGCCCCTAATGCTATGATGTCTATGGATATCACCCAGAAGACACAACCGTATGGATATGATTATGTTCCGGAGTATGATCAGTTACCAGATAATATAAATAGGAACGTAAACACGGATGTCAGCACACCGCTCACACCTACACTTGACTATCTCAGCTCTAAGTCAAATTTAGATTTTGACTATCTTGGAAATGATGACTTGTCTTATAAAGACTATAGTTACAATGAATATCCAGTAACATACACTGACAATATTCAAAGCTATATAGATCCATATAAAGTAGCTCCGGTTCATGAATTGGAATTGGCCTCAAGTGAAGCTGGTATCGAAATCGAGACGCCGATTCAAATAGCAAAACCTTCAGTACCGCCAGTTAAGCAGAGCTCAAAGAGCGCTTCGGGTGGTATGTTTGGTTCAATTTTTGGTAAAGCTGCAGCAGCTGTGCAATCCGCGACGCAGGTCGTCAATCAGGGAGCCTCTTCGGTTGCATTGGCTGTCGCTCAAAAGGCAGCAGCACAGCAGGTCCCCCCAGCAACCTTTGCTGATCAGATCAAGATAATAGATGCATCAGTTATAAGTACGACGACGTCGTCTTCCAATCAAATTCCAGCAATGGATAATGATAATTATAATGAATTACATCCCAGCCACGACTCGACCTATTCAACAGCTGACGATGATTACGAAAATAGCAATACACACATCCCACATAATGACAATAAGGCAATAAGGCAGTCTATGTACTATTCCACCGATCAGAGTCAGAATCAGAATCAGAGTCTAAGCGATGAGATGCTAGGGAAAGTGAAGGTATTACCGACGGTGCCGTCAGTAGGATCCAGCGGCAAAAAACTGCCCACCATTAATGGTAAATCGGGGCTGATGTTGATGAAGCAACAGCCTACAGAGATCTTTGATGATGATGACGAAGTTAATGAATCGGATGATGATCTCATTGACAATTTTATTGGCCACACTGACGATACGAGTTATTGCATCGATAGTGAGCAGAATGATTACTATATGGATCATCAGCAGACGGCACCGTCAAATAGAATTGCTAACGATTATTATGAGCACGTTGGTTCAGGTTATGATTATCGAGAGGATTTCTTTAATGAAGAGGATGAATATAAGTATATTGAGCAACAGACTCAACAGCAGCAGCACCAGCAGAAGCACCAGCAAGAAGAACAACTTCATCATCAGTATCAGAATTCACATAAAATGTTGCTTAGCCATAAGCAATCCTCATTAGATTACATGGACGACGGACAAAACGATGACTACCTAAACGAGACTTATCCAAGTGATGAAGACTGTGGCAATTATCTAGATGAAAGCTCCAGCGGTAGTATTGGCATTTCCGAAAATCGGAAACATTTGAGCGGCATCAATTCAGCTCCGGTGACCGCCTCAATGGACCATTTGGAGCATCAGCAAATTAAAAAACAGGATAGCATTATTATCGAAGAGGATGAATCCAGTCCGATTGACATAAATGGCGATCGTAGTCTCTCCATACACAGATCACCCGAAGGTGAGCTAGCTGATCATGATCATCTTAGTGTTGATGATGAGGATCAACTGGCCGATTTGTTGCCAACCAGAAGCAAGTCTCAAAAGAAAAAGAAGGTCCTTATGCGTGGCGAAACGGAAGAAGTTGTCAGTGGCCATATGCAAATCTTACGAAAGCCGGAAATTACAGCCAAGCAAAGATGGCATTGGGCTTATAACAAGATCATCATACAGCTTAATGTAAGTACTCAGTTTCTTTTATTTATATCTTATATACAAATTTATAAGCTAAGCGCACGCACACTACTACAGTAGTGATTCGGAGCGCTGAACTATAAACTGTCGAAACTCGGCACCATTGGTCTTGCTTTCCCTTGCTGTCTGAGTGGTGAATCTGGGGTCGGGTGTTAACTTGTATATCTTTATATATTAAAGTCTCATGTCACGGTGTTACAGTAAGCTAATCTCCGAAACCACTAAACCAATTTGCAGGAGTGTGTTGTTTGGTGCAACTTAAAAGATAGGATATGATAGGATGGGTATGTGTATTAATATGCAATAATTTGTATACCCTGGACCCATTTAAAATGGGAAATCAGAGTATAATGTTTTTGTGAAAATGTATGTAAGAGGCAGAAGGAGACGTGGCAGACCCCACAAAGTATATATATTCTTGATCACCTCGATGAGCATAGTTGATATAGCACGTCCGTCTGTCCGTCGGTGCGTCTGTGAGAACGCAGCGATCTCGTAAGCCGCAAAAGCTAGAGTGCGGATATTTGGCATGTATATTTCTGAATAGTATACGTAGAACGAGTTTTTTGTTGAAAAATTGGATAACTCATCCCGTTCTCTTATTATCGATCAATTTCAATAAATCTTCTTCGTCTTCAAATTTACTGTGTAGTTAGTGGCGCCCGACTAGGGGATACCCTGAACCCTTCGATGGCTGCTTCGGCTGCAATGTGCCTATGTGTGCCTTTCCCGGATCGACTCTCTTAATCAAGTTTTCACATAGTGATTATGTCATTCAGATGTGTGTATTTGTCAAAGAAGTTTCTAGTATTTGAAATGAATTCTTTACAAAGGGTGGAAGGGGGGGGGGGGGAGGGAGCGTGGCATCCAAAATCCAAAACTACCAAATCTTTGTTTTCATTACACGGATCTACACGGTAAATTTCAAACCTCTCGAGCTCTTACGGCATTTAATTCATCGTAATTTATCCATAATAAGAGAACGGGATGAGTTATCGAAATTCTAAAACAAATCGAAATTCTAAAACAAGCTCTCTAGCTTTAGTGGTTCACTGTTTTGAGAAATCTACACAAAATGAAGACGCAAATCACCTAATTTCATTATACTCCTTTCACATTCAAATGTAAAGTGTTTCTCATATTGGATAGTAGTATTTATATACAAATATAAAATATATACATATACAAATTTAAGTTGATCCAGCTCATAAATCAATATAATTAATGGGGTCTGTCACACACATTTCTGTATATTATTTTCAGTTTCAGAAAGCTGTATACCCGGCATTCGCATTTTCAATACGTTAAGGGTATAAAAATGTTAATCTGTTACTACGATGCATACATAAGTATGACGGCCTTTTCTGGGCCACACGCATAAAACTAATAGGAACGGCATTTGCATACGCGATAATTAGCTGATATGAAATACTTGTACATTTATATATATACTACATTGGGTTGTACGAATGTATAATTTTGCCTTAATTACGCTCATTAGGTATAAACAGCTGTTCCTTGTGGCTATCTATATATTCACCATATACATACATATATATGTAGTTGTAGCTGTCTGTATATTTCAAACTGTGCCCACTTGCTGGCACACACAAACACGCAGAAAAACACACTTCCCATACACAGATAGGTGAAAAGACATTCATATGCGTACACACGAACAACTCACACGAAGTGTATGCTCATGCCACGCAGTCCACGAGCAGTGTTTGTTGAAGCCCCGCACAATGAATTTGGTATACGGTCTGTTTAGTCACGGCATCTGGCCGAGCTTCATCCATGTTAAGATTGCCAAATCTCAAGACGAACCGCTTTGCGATTATCAAACGCTAAAAGCCCAACCATCTGTGGCAGAGCGAACGCGAAAGTTTAGCTGCCTTCTAAGACATCAACGCAAAAGTGTCGTCTCTAACGTGAGTAGCTGTTAGTCGGGTATCTTCTATATTCTTCTATTAATTTAGATTCGAATTTAGATTTGGACACGAATTATTCGATAAATTTTATCAAAACTAACTTTATATATATATGTATGCTTTGTGGATACTCCCCTTGCATATTCTTATTAATTTGAAACATAGAGATAGAGCTTTCACTGGAACACATACCTAGAACAAAAGTTTTGCAAGCAGTATTACGCAGGGTCTCGAGCAGTCTTACATGTTCAAAAGCTTAAAGATATCGGAACCACTGATTGCAGGAGCTATGTTGAAGCTATCCAGAGAGCAGTTAGCTGAGCGAGCAACCTCTGCCCTTATTAAGTTCTGCACAAAAGTTTCTACCTCTCTCTTTATGTGTTGGATTTCGCAAAGCTTGGGAAAGCTTCACCAAGAAACTCCCTTACAACGATTGCAAGTTCGTCTGTAAATCGCATGCGTAGTAAACCGACCCGAACATAACCCGACTCATCTATTTGCTCTCATACAATCGTTCTCTCCGTCCCTTTCTCCCTCACTCTCGGCGTTTCTCTCGCTTTGTGTGTGTATTCAATTTTAATACAGATGAATTTTATGCACTCCCGTTGAGCTGTTCCTGTGTACTATATACTGCTACAAGTTCTGTGGGAGTAAATACACACACACACACGCTCGAGAGAGCGCATTTGAAAGTTGTGTAGGTGCCGTTAAGAAGCAGAGGTGACCAAGATGTAGTATACTTTTCAGCGTTTTCCGATTCACACCAATTCAGTGGCTGGCTTTTGTTAATAAGTGAACATTTGGCTCGAAAATAAAAGAACAATTTAGATTACACTCAAAAGTGCCTGTAGCTAGCAAAACCAATCTTTACAGTCCACACAGTGGTTTATAGATTCAATTCCAACTCCTAATTCAGTTGAACTAAAAGCAATCCAAACCAAAATACGTATACACTAAATGTTGTTATACATACTAATATATATGAATACATAATATGTATTAATTGTGTCACATGACGGCGCTGTCATACTTATCTTTCAGAGATGCATTATGCTTGCGCTTAAATATGTTAAATATATATTTAGATATGTATATGTTACATACGTGTTTTTTGTTCAGTATGTACATTGCATGGAAATTGACGGCTGTTGCTATTAGTCAGTCAGAGCTGTCAATTTACCGTGTAGAGTTTTGTTACATAGATTCTATTTAAATAGGCCTGTTTTCTATATATCTATAATAGTTGGAATAACTGTAAAATTGTTTTTCATATTTGAAAGCTTTTACACGGCGCGCTTCAGAATTTGAATATACTTGACTCATACAATATTTAAGTAATCTTCTTGCAAGTAGTTCTCCCACGAGATACTTCCATGTAAACGGACTCTTACCGAGTGTAAAAACGATAAGCCCAAAGGCGAAAGCATTAAACCACGGAATTTCTAATTAAGTTTATTTCTTAAAATCAGCTAATTGAATTAAAATTTACTGCAATTGGCACAACTACAATTTGGTCAACAAACTTTGAGTGAGTATGTATGTGCTACATATATATCTCCGCATATATATAATGTATGTATATGTATATATATATTTGAATGTGTGTCATGTTTAGTCGTGATGTCAACAACAACAACAGCAACAACAACTGCGATGTCCTTTAACCCATCATCTGCGGCTGAGACGGACCTGCTGCTGCAGCCGTCTTTCGCGATGGCTGCTAACAGCAGCGGCATCAACAGAAACAGCAAAGCCATGAATCTAACTGGTGTAGACGGAGTCGAGTCAAAAGCGGAAACCTACCATTCCACGTTAGCTGCCAACGCACTGCACAGTCAGTTCAAAATCAAGCAACAATTGAAGCAACAACAACAACTGGAAGCAGTAAAGGCAAATGAGCTGCAAAGCCATCGACAAAATCATCATCATCATCAGCAGCACCAACAGCAGCAGCAGCAGCAATCACAATTGAGTTTATTTAGCGATAATCTGTCCATATCCATGTCTCGATCGAACCTGAACAATGGCAGCATGGCGTCGATCAGAAGCGAGCAACAGTTATGCCAGCTTTACAACTCACAGCAGCATTCCGACTATATAATTTCGGACTATATGGATAAAATTGCGACTCGCATTAGTTTACTAGAAACCGAGCTAAAGTTTGCATGGCGTGCACTGGATTTGTTATCGAATGAGTATGGCAAAATTTGGACCAGATTGGAGAAATTGGAAAACATATCAGTGGAACAGCAGTCCGTGGTTGGAAATCTAATGGGTCTCATTCAAACCAAGAAACAACAAGAACAGCAGGAACAGCAGCAACAGCTTCCAAATTCCCAAATTCCATTTGCCACATTTTTAACAGAGAGTCAATTGTTGCCAATAGATCTGGAATTGGATGGCAATATAGATTTATTAGGTGAATCGAAGGTAGAAAAGTCCAACTTTCGTCATATCCTTGAGGAGTTGAAAGCGAATCATGATGATCTTTATTTAGATGAGGCCAGCGCCTATGCCCCAGATATGGATAACAACAGCGATAGCCACTATCTGCAAGACATTAAATCTGAGCAACTACTTGATGAGCAGCAGCAGGAGCTGGATGAGTGCGATTGGCTAGCAAATGTAGCTGATGTGAATCAAAGTGGTGTTCTAGCTAGACCTCGAGCTGATCTTTATTCCGAATCGGATCTGTTGTTGTATGAGCAGCAACAGATAATGGCGAATAATGCCAGGGCCGAGTTATTGCAGGAATTTCTAAATGGTCAACGAGTGCTGGAGCAAGTAGCTGCATCAGCATCAGCATCTGCATCTGCATCAATCGCTGGCAGTTTACGTAATATGCAATCTGCTAAGAGATCATCACAGGAAATGCTAGCTGATACCTCCAATGAGCTCGATCAGCTCGTTGACAAGGTGAAGTTTTTTCGTTTAACAGCCGTTAAAACTGGTCAAGGTGGGAACGAGATAGTACCCATCGAGGACACCGGGGGTACGATAAATGATTGTGAAATAAATGAGAATTTTTACAAGAATTTAAACGAAGCATATCGCGACAACAGTATGACCACAGAGATATGCAACGTGGAACGTTTGCTACAGCAGTCCGAAATAGCTCACGAGTCTTTGACGAATGAACAATCAGCCGTTTCGGTGATGATTGCAGAGCATGCTAAGAATCTTAGCAAAGAAACAGCGGAAGCAACCCCAGTCAAGGGTAAGGAATTGCGAAAGCATCGGAAAAAGAAACATCACAAGAACGAAATGGATATGATAAACAATTTGAAACACATACTTGCCCAAGCATCCAGCACTTCGGATAAAACACCAGATTCAAATATAGCTAACAGCAAGTCGACACCAAAAGGCACAACGACTTGTTCCTCTTTGGAAGATACGAGTGAAGATAGTATTGCTATATTGGATGCCATGACTGATATTATAATAAGGGAAATAAATAAAATAAGCGATCTACAATCATTATCAGGATCTCACATACTTAAACTAAGACAAACAATCAGAGCCGAGCAAACATTCTTTGAGAAACTGAACCAAGTCGATAAGAACCTAACGTTACTTCTTTTAAATCCCGTTACAATGGCCCAAGAGCTGAAACGTATGCGGGTGATGGAAGTTGACGAAAAGTTCGATCTGGTAATGAAGAAGTTCGATAAAAATATCGATACCTTAAAAAAACTTGTTGGTAATTCGTTTGAGCAATACAAAATACAAAATAACACACATATAAATTTAAATTCCAGTTCAAAATCATTTTCAAAATCAATTTTGAATTCAAATTCAAATTCAAATACAAATATCAATAAAATTAGCACCCCTTCACAGACTTCAACTTTCGCAAATGAATATAGCACCCATTTGTTACGTAATAATTCAGATTTAGATGAACAATTGAAGTTATTGGAGACCCAAGAAATTGAGATAAATCGTAAAAAGAACATTGATAAAATTACAAAAAATCGTGAATTGGAAGTGGAAGCGGACAAGAACGAAGAACTATTATTGTCGAGTCTCAGTCAAAAGCAGCAAGAGCAGAACAGTTTTAGTTTTGCAGAACAGCGTTTAACTAACATTTACAATCAGGATGAGTATATAAGATCGTTAAAGAAAAGTCTTGAAAGGCATAATAGTATGTTGTTTCTATTACATATACAAAATCCGGATAAGCATAAAGAAGTCGCTGCCTCAGAAATGGATGATATATTGCTGGGTCCAAGCGGCGCAAGTCCGCCACCGCCGGCACCTAATGATAATGTTTTCGATAATATAATGGACATATCTGGTGTCAATACATTTGCACAACAACTGCTTACGCCACACAAGCAGCACCAACAACAACAAACTAAATCTGACTCAGGACTATCGTCGATGAGTGGCTGGTCCCCAAATTCCAATGAGAATATTAACTTGAGCAACTGCAATGATATGAGCGTGGAAATGATGCAGATGATGATAGAGCTGCAAACGTGCTCCGACATCAAATTGGATCAATCGAATAAAGTAAACAATATTGATGCTGATTCAAACATGGATAGCAATATGTATCATCAGCCCAAATCGGATAGAGAATATGTATTTAGCGAGGAGAACCTTAACTACATACATGAGCTATCCAAAAATATACCTATTTGCTCAGCATATGAAAATAAATCAATGTTCGCCGAGTCAAATCCGAATGACAATCAAACGATATCAAAAATTAATGAAATGCTCAAATGGGATCAACGACAGCTTCAGCCGAACAATAGGACGTCTCAACGATTTATGGACAACAACAATATGGATGTGAGTGCTGCAAGCTCAAAACCTTTCATAGTGCCAGATATTTTGAAAAACGAATTGTCCCAGAACTCAGAAAGATCATCGACAGCGATTAATTCAGGCTATATGGAAACAGATATTGACCAAACTCCTCCACGTCTCGCTCTCTTAACAGATCGCCTTGTTTATTATCCCACGTTTAATGGTATCGCCGACTATAATAGCAGCAATAACCTGGATTACTTGGGATATTCTCATCAATCGAATAATCACCATCAGCCATCATCTTCGTCATCATCATCGCACATTAGTCAACATCAGCAGTCAAGCTCACAGAAACTGGCCAACTCTCAAACTCACTATTTGCCACGATCTAGCCAATCGTATGCAAACAACATTGAAGCGAAACCACCAAAAGTTTGGAATAAATTGTCCAATCTATTACCGGAAAATCTTAAGCTGAAGCGCTATACCAGATACAAACGCTCTCATTCGCTGCCTGGCGGCGACTTCGTTGTTAGCCAACACAAGGCAAAAATGCAGGTTCGTGGTCAGGCTGATTCGTATCCGTTTGCCAAAGCTTCTGCCACTTCGACTTCATTTGTTGATCCAACTCGGAACCAACGTAATGACCTAACGAAACGTATGCAGAAATTACCAATGCGTATCATGCAAAGAGCAACTGATTCCAGTACCGATTCTAATTCTAAGCAAAAGAAACAACGGTTTTTCTCTAACAAAATGAATAGGATAATGCAGAAGGCGAAATCATACAAACGGCACAGCTTTAACCTGCGCCACGGATCTAGCATTTCAGACACCGAATTAGATAATATGAATTTTACAGCTTCCGAGGAAGAGTCAACTAATAGCGAAATTGACGCGACAAGACAGACGGACAATGATTATGATTACCATGACGATGATGATGATGATGAGCATGAGCACGATAGTCATAGTTCGATTCCAGTTAAAAATGGACAGCCTGACTTCTACACTGAGAATTTGGATTCTAGCGTTAAACAGGATAATTTGTTTGCTGTTGTTGGAGATTTAAAAAGAAACTCTATGATTGCGCAACAGTTGCAGAATTTAAATAGCTTCGAGCGAATGCATGATGAAATTTTAGTGGAGAATAAGAAAATTGTTAATGCTCAACCAATAATAACAGATGCTGATGGAGTTGCCGCTGCTTCTGTTACATCACCTATTGCATCAACTTCTGCTGCTGTCAGCATAGTTTCTGATTCATCTTCTGCCGTAGATATTTGTGGACCGAAGGATATAAGCAATTTATCTCAAGAAACGTGTGACCCGAAAATTTTTAGCGTACCCTCTCTTAAGGTGGCAATGACATCGTCGGAAATTCTGGAGCCACAATTAAGCGAAGGGCATCAACATCAACATCTGCATCATCATGTGCAATCGTTAGACATACCAAACAGTCTCAACATTGGCTTAACGAGGGAGGACGATGACAATCGCAGTCAACATTCCGGGCGTACTTTGTCGTCATCACGTCGCCAGAGCACGGAGGATAGCATTGACACAGATGACGAATATTTTTGCTATGAGTTACGACAACTGGAGGAGCTCGAAGCTGAAGCGTTGGCAAAAGCTGAGGCAGAAAAGAACAGTTTTGTGCAGCATCCAGACGATGAAGTGCTCTTCGCACAGATTGGTCAGTTAGCGATGAGTCATAACGTTTATTGTACAGAAGATACAGAAGTGCCGGATGAGACGGTTAAGTACAATATGTCCGTGGTGTTGGACGAGCTGAGATGCGTTGTTCAACTGAAGCCAGCGGATACAGATAGTCGACCCACAAAAGCTGATGAATTTGAATCGGGCAAACAAAAGCAAACAAAGTTGATCCAAGTTTCAGATATCCATAGCGCTTGGCAGGATGTAAATAATGAATACCAGCTGCCTAGGAGCTCCAACTCACAAGAAACACCATTAGCAGAAACACATCTGAACACACAATTCAACAAAAAGAAAAGGCGAAAAGGCGATATGTCAAAGTTGTCAAATCAAAGACAGGACGACTTGCAATTGGCATCGAGTTCATCCTACTCATCAAGCGACGATGAATACGATTCAGAATACAAGCATAAGCATGGTTCGCCGCTCTCTCGTACACCTCCGCAGCAAGATGATGATCAGGCAATTGACTCTTCTAGTGCTACATCTGGCCCAGATACACCAGCAGCTCTCAGTGATGAAATTGATGAGAATTTGAATAAAAATGGAGTTGCAGGTGCGGAGCCAGATAGCGATGTAGATATTTATCAGAATGCCGATGCAGAAAAAACTGAAGCTGCGCCCTTCGTTGACCTAGAGGAAAACTGCCAGTTAATCGACATACAGCAGGGTTCAGGGACTGAAGCAGCTGACAGTAATTTGCTACTGATTAATTCGACAACAGTTAACAATGTGTCGCCTCTAAATCAAATCAGTTTAGACTCAAGTGTTGAGGGATCTCAGGTGGGTGCCGCAAATAACGCTGGGGCCAACTTGGGCACCAGCAAATGGAAGTTGTTGAAAACTTTGAAAGAGCGTAAGATCGAGGAGAAAAACAACCTGGATAAAATGAAGGAAGAAGATAAAGAGAAGGTATAATTATGAAGTGAATATATGATTATGTATATATTTTGGAAATTCAATCAAATCACCGTCGATCTCCCTATACAAATTTCTTATTATATTACTTCGAAGAATTCTTTTAGCATTACCACAGACACATATTTATTAATATTTTAACTTAGTATTTATGTTATAAATTTAAAGAGGGAAGATTGCGTTCACTGCGTGTGACTCTCAATAACACGTTTGCCAGGGTTTCTACATATTTATATTGTATTTATATATATATATATATATATATTAAATATATTATATTATATATTAAATATATATAAATATATACTATATTCTATATGAAATTAAATATAAATATTAGTTATGTTATGGATGTAACTAAGTATGTGTAGACTTCCCCTACAAACTTCCCCTAAACGAAAACTAATAGTTTTTTAGCTAGAGACCGAAAATTAGGAATAGATTACTGTTGACTTTGATTGAAATGGAATATGCATTCACAATATGTGTGTGCGCGTGCGTGTGACTGGAGGCACGTTGTAAAACTATAAATATCCAAATGATCGACAGTTTTAAAGCCTACGATTCCTGTTTCCGTTCGTTTGCTTACCTAACACTCTTTTTTTTTAATATTCGGAAATTATTCCCTTTTCTTAACAATAGTAACAATAATAATAATACAACATATACTAATTTTTCAGAATGGCACTGGCACAGGGGATGTGGGTCTACGCTCCAATGGACATCCCGGTGATAATCCGTTCTACAGCAATATTGACAGTATGCCGGACATACGTCCACGGCGTAAATCTATTCCCCTTGTTTCCGAACTGGTAAGCTCGACTGTTCATTATAAAATTCAAATCAAATAAAACAGATATACATATGAATATCTATAATATTTACCTTTTGTATTTTAATTTCCATACACCATATATATACCCTATATATGTGTGTTTGCTCTTAAATTTAAATTTAATATATACAAATTTTATACGGATGTTAAACGTTTATTTTCTTTTTACTACTGAAATTTTGTAATGGATCACAGGTGCTCAAGGTATAGAACGATTATCGAATTCTCAACATTTTTCTCAAATTTTCAATTTCAATTTCAATTGTTTTCAATTCACCTATTGCTAACAAGTTATACTTAGTATTCACAATTTTCGCAACCTTTTGCATTTGTTATTATCAATTTGTAGTACTTATATACATATATATATATAAAGAATATATAATATATATATGTATATATATATTATATATTATAAATCACACGAAAAAGTAATACGTAATTTACTGCTTCCATATGTTTTATTTATGACAAAGTTTACTTAGACAGATTATAAAATAGTTTTCAAAATAGTTTCTGATTTTATTTTAATTTAAATGAAAATGCAGTAGAATATATCTTAGTGTTAATAATAACTCACATAAATGAAAAAATAACTAATTTACAAAAATTGAATTTGGGAGTTATATATGCATATTCAGCATCCGGAACAGCCGTTGTGTATGAGCACACCGATCTTGAAATCAACACAAGCTACAATAAATGTTTAGTTTTGCGAGAATACCCAATATTCAAAATAGTTTCCAGGTTTAATGATATTCCAAATATTCAATAGAAATAAGTACTCAGAAGTTATTAAAGAATACGTGAGATCCATTAGTAAAACCACTTAGCAATTAGTGGCAAGCACTCAGATCCCCCGAGAATCATGCTGATTTATAAAATGCATTCGATTGCGTTTACTTTTATGAAATTTAATTTAACCAAAATAATTCATTATTTAATTAAGACAACTGATCTTGCATATGTGAGGTGGGCTCAATATTATAAAATAAATAGTAATAATAATAACAGTTTCATGGGTTTTATCTAAATATATATATTATTTTCTTTTTTCTCCTTTTACACCTTATCTTTTTATATAAATATTTTTAATACTTAAAGAACTTAGCCTTGCAATATATAAGATATTTTATACAAGGGAACTAATTAAGAATATATATATGGCTTTTAGTATAAAATATATTTCTTTACAATATTTTACATAAAGCTTTTTAGCATCGCTTTACTAAATTAGGATGAAAATGATTAGAGTATACATATTCATCATAAGGCATATCTAGCCATAGCTAGAACGCAGAATGAAAACTTGTAAAAAATTTTACCTAAACATTTTCGGCTTTATGCCCGTTGAATTGCTCACTTCGTAAGCCATAAAAGACATTAATTCTCTTCTTATTTAGTATCAATTAAAATTGGTGTTTTGAGTTGGAAACATAGCATCGGGTTTAAAGTGTACAATACTCGGGCTTTGTTATGCACATAGGCTATGTACATATGTATGTGTTTTTTTCGGAAGTATGTAAGTATTTAAAGTTGAAGCACATAGTAATAAGTGAAGCAGTGATGAACCAGCTATCCGTCGATCAATCTTGACTAGAGCAAATTCAATATACTCAATAATCGAAAAATATAGATACGTTTGATACTATTTATATACAAATTAATTTTTTTAGGAATGGAATTTGTTTGCATTCGTTGAAATTGTTTTGTTTGCATTGTTGCATTTTTGGCTTACAATAATCGAAGTATAATATTTATATTGCCTTAGAAATTTATTAAGCAGTCTAGAAATTGTTTTTCTATATCCTGTTTTAATTTGAAATATATATATGTTATACATTTGCGAATCCCTAGACAATGGCAGCCACAAAACGCAATGCCGGACTCACATCAGCCGTGCCCCGGGCAACGCTCAATGATGAAGAACTGGTAAGATATATATTTTTGATCAGGACGATGACCTGAGTTGATATAGCCCTGTCTGTCCGTCCGTCTGTGTGAACGCAGAGATCTCTTAAGCCACTTTTCTTCGTTTTTGCGTACCGTAAGGGTAGGGAAATTCAATTTAAATTTGAAAAGTTATTACACATTTAATTTTCCACAACATAGTTCAGGGGATCTCCAAGTCGGGGCGTCCGACTAGAGTTTTCTTACTTCATTTTATTTATTCTTCGTTGCTTTTTAGAAAATGCATGTCTATAAGAAGGCACTGCAAGCGCTCATATATCCCATATCTTCGACAACTCCGCATAATTTTGTGCTATGGACGGCTACCTCGCCGACGTATTGCTATGAGTGCGAGGGCTTGCTGTGGGGCATTGCAAGGCAGGGAGTGCGGTGTACAGAGTGTGGGGTCAAATGTCACGAGAAGTGCAAGGACTTATTGAACGCCGACTGTCTGCAGCGTAAGTTGAATTTTTCATTCTCTATTTTTTGCTTTCCATTTTTGCATTAAAATTGTGTACTTGGACATTTGACGTCTCTATGTATTTTAGGGGCCGCTGAGAAGAGCTCCAAGCATGGTGCCGAGGATAAGGCCAATTCCATAATTACAGCCATGAAAGATCGTATGAAACAGCGGGAACGCGAAAAGCCGGAAATATTCGAATTGATAAGGTAATGCTTTGAACTAACCCTCATTTGTGGCTGGTGCGGATATCCATATTCATCGATATGTGACTCATAAGGATACTTTACTGCTCTGCCAATCGATTTTTTTTATTATCGACTGTCTAATAAGTGGATTTTGTCAAGACTCTTGTAGTTACTTATCTCTACTCTCTGATGCTTGTGTCTATGTTCCACTTATGGATTCTATAATAAAAGGCAATTTAGATCGACTTATTTCCGGGTGCCAAGAAATCAATTTATCAATTTCCCAATAAAACTTTCTAATAAGAGTTTCGTTACAACTCGATAATATTCGATCCTCTAACGATTTTTATGCCAATTAATAAGTTATTTGACCATAGTTTTGAACTGGGACATTCAAATTCAATATATATTTTCATAACATATATCAATCGGGTCACTTCAATTAATGATTTATTCGATAATATTCATTAATACTCTTTTCGATTCTTGTTGATAACTAACTATTCTCGAATAATATATATATAGACTCTTAAATATAAAGATCAGCTTTATGACGTGACATGATATGACCCCTCACACATTCAACTACATAACCATCCATATATAACCTATTTAGAGCCGTGTTCAGCATTGAGGAGAAGAGCCATACTGGCCATATGAAGGCTGTGAAGCAGAGCGTCCTGGATGGAACCAGTAAATGGTCAGCAAAGATCGCAATAACAGGTTTGACATTCCACATCAATGTGTAAATGTGATTTAACACAGCTTACTAAAAAAAAGCATTTGCATTATTCTCTTACTAAGTGTGTATATTAATGTGTATGTATTTGTAATTTCGATTTCAATTTCGATTCGCATTATGTAATATCTAAAGTATATATATATATATATATATATATATATATATACATGTATATGTGTGAATGCTAAATTAATAATATGTGTGCATGTATGTATGTATGAATGCTTATTAAATTGTTCGTAAAATACATAAAAAATTTCAACATTATACATATAGCATATGCCATAGTCCATAGAGACAAATATGCGTGAGTGTAAATTAAGCTGCTTATACTAAATAATGGTCGAGGTCGTTGAAATCCGGCGAGTCGAAAGTAAAAAGTGCCCCTTTGTTTGTTGTATTGAATATTACTTGATTGTTGAACTGATAAATACGACAAATTTATGTTATAAATTTCACATATGTAAGTCTAGATATATATATATATATATATATATATATATATATATATTTATATATACTATATATATCGATAATTAATTTTCATGCGCACCAGCCTGGCCAAAGAAACAAAATATTAAAAACAATAGGTTTAAGATATTGAATGGTTGGAATTTCTTATCACATGTTTATCTGCAAAACTCAATTCAAATTACAATTCCAATTCAAGGATGACATTCGGTGTGGATCCAGATACACACATAGATTCATTAGAACAGGCTGAGCACGCAACTGTTGAGGGAACATCTAAATGGTCATGCAAACTAACAATTACAGGTACACAGGCGATACCGAACCGGTATTTGCGATTATATCTAATGATTTTTAAAACTCTTTATTATACATAAAAATCAAAATATATATTCATAAATATTATATATATATATATATATATATATATATATATATATATATATATATATATATATATATATATATATATATATATATATAGTCTATATATATATATATATATATATATATATATATATATATATATATATATATATATATATATATATATTTAAACACAATTTACAATGCATTATACATAAAAACTAAAAATCAATTTGTATATGAAATAAATAATATTATAAAACAATTAATATTATTATTCATATTCATATTCAAATTGTATATAATTTAATCATAATAACGAACTTGCACAAATTCAAGAACAAAGTTTGTCTATCCACCCGATGTAGTACACTTCGTAAGATGCTACACTGGTCCACACTTTTTATTGTTTTCCAATTTTATTTATATACTATGTAGTTTTTATACCCTGAGCTTATTGAAAATGGGAATAAAAGGTATAATGGGTTTTTAAAATGTATGCATATAACAGGCAGAAGGAGGAGGGGTAGACCCCATAAATTCTCTTGATCGGGGCGATGAGCTAAGTCTATTTTTCCCTATCCGTCTGCCCGTTTGTCCGTCTGTCTGGCTGTCCGTATGTATGATCGCGTGGATCTCAGAACCTATGACAGCTAAAGACTTGAAATTAATTATGTAGGTCCCTGCGAAACAATCGCAGGTCAAGTTTTTTTTACAAAATCGATGATTGTTTTTATTGTTATCAATTAAAAACGATATCAATATTCAGTTATTAAATTATATTTTAGACGACTGTGGAGCTAGAGTCCCTAAATATTTATGAATGATTTCTCACTTTGTATGAATTGGAAGATATTCAATAAAAGTTGTAGATTACATGCTACACCGCCGTAGTAAGAAGTGGCGTGCTCGTGGAGATGTTGCTTTTTCATGAGTACATACATAGATGAAGGTTCAACTCCAGGTGCCGGGTTTTCTCCTATTTATTTTATTGATTTATTTTTAGTTTAGTTTATACATCACAATCTGCATTGATGCTAGATACAAGCTGTGAAGTGCATTTGGAAACGCAGATCGGGAGGGGTTTAGGGTATATCCTAGTCGAGCACTCACACTGGAGTTCTCTTACTGCTTTTGAATAGATTATTTAATGTTTTTGGCAAGAAAATGCAAAAAATCACTAACAAAAAGTCTGTAATTGACCTGGCAAGAGGCCTTGGCGTCGACCAGATTATCTTACCTTGATTTTAGTACGTTTCTTTAGTAGTTTTACTTCGTTAGTGGCCCCTTTAATGATATATAAATATGTATTTATATATTATTAAACATAAATACTATAATAAATAAAAGTAAAAACTAAATAATCTTTGTGACTTTTAGTATTTTCCATCTTCCCTTAGTATATAAATTATATGTACTGCATATATATTTTAAAATTACAATGGGTATATATCCCGCATGAGTTCCCTAAAGATCGTATATAAAATCTCACATATTTTAAAAAAGAATTGAGACTAAGGACAAATTTTGGAAACTTTAGCTTCGGTTTCTGAATCAAGCCCCGAATAATTGGCTGTGCACCCCGATAGCGTTTTAGCTAATGTTAAGTAATATGAAACCAATTGATCAGAAAATTTTAACTCCAAGTCCGTTTATAATTGATATAGTAGAATCCGGAGCAAATACTGAAATATCCTATGTATAGTTGACCGATATCTTTCTCTTTCTCTCCCACACTCACTATCTTTGTCTCTCTCTCTCTCTCTCTCTCTCTCTCTCTCTCACTCTCTCTCTCTCTCTGCCCCTCTCCCTCTCTGTCTGTGTTTCACGGGTGTGTAGAGAAACAATGTTTATTTTGCCTTTTTAATCATTTTAGGCTGTATATATTATTTGAAAAAGAAATACATACATATGTCACGTAAGATGTATTTATGTACCAGAAACTTTACGTCATTTTCATACTCATCTCATAAATCGAAAGCTGTCCGTCTTGCTGACTATCCTAAATTTATCCATGCCCATGCACGTCCGTCCGTAATTAAACAAGTCATAGACTACGGGTTAATCAAAAATGATAAATCATATACATATATAAATGATATATGCCTACATGGGAAAACTGATAGCCTTATAGTTAGTCTCTATGTATCTGCCAGATAAGTGGCCTGTAGAACCTCAGATAAGATTGACCACACCTTTGGCTGTTTAAATGTCTTTGGTCCGTCAACTAGTATTATCCAGTCGGTAGAACCAGACTATAATGTTGTTTCTTGTTTTTCATTAGCATTTCATATGAATATATATTTAAGAATTTATTTTCAAATTTAACACACGGTCAACACTCCACACTCCACACTCTAAGCTATAAAGATGACAAGTGAACATTCTGCATTATAGACAAACCCTTTCCACCGATATCCAAATGGTTTTTATGCATTCCTTTCAGATGTTTCTTTCATAGTTACGATTTGTATATATCAATTAAAAATAGTAAACATGTGCGAGCTCGCGCTTTACTGACGTATGTCACAAATATGTTTGGTAAATATACGTATGAACTGTCTCAAAGTTCTTCTAAATGTTTATTACCATATATTAAAGTATGTTGATTGATGATCGATAACCAATTTAACATAAGCTTGCTCTCTCTGGCTCTAGTAAGAAACAGAGCAGAACAGGACCGATCTGTACCTCTATGGAGCTCTCACTTGTTGAAAACTAAACCCTACTTAAATTAAAAATTCAAACTCAATTGCACATAATAATTACTGAATAATAATGAAATTTAAATAAAAAAAGAAAAAAAAAACAAGTACTTTAAACAAGTAAACATGTACAGATATTGTTTTGCATGCCCAGTCAGTCCAATATTTGTTATGTGTGTCGTTCAATGGATCAATTCAAAGCGACTGTTCTTTAGTTTATCTATGGATCTGTGGAGAATGAGTGAAACTATATCTACTCCATATCAGCATTTTGTCATTCTTAATTACCTTACATACCTTAATGGCTATATCTCAGATTTCCACAAAGTATGCTATTCCCCTATTTTTCCCTCGGAGTATCTCAGTCTCTCTCTCTCTCTCTCTCTCTCTCTCTCTCTCTCTTACTATCTATCTCACTCTCTCTCTTTCTCTCTCTCTCTCTCTCTCTCTCTCTCTCTGTCTCTCTCTGTCTCTCTGTTCGAAACCCTTGGCTTTAAAAAGAAATACCAATTCCCTCACTCGCTCAGCTAACTGCTCCAATGTAATTTGCCTATGGTATGATTTAGCTTGAAGATTCTCGTCCAACCATACCATCGTACATCAAATAAGTGTATATTTTCTATTGTCTATATAACACTGATTTGAACAAATGTATATTTGTATGTTCAAGGAGATGGATGAGACTGAATTCTATCTTAATTTTTGTGATGTTCTATATGCTTTTATATGCTTTGCTCTTCAAAACCTATCATCTAAGAGACAAATTCGAGTGAGGGCACATAGATGGAATATGCTTTTGCATTGTAGATGGAGTTTACACTCACTTTCTGATTAAACTTTGACTTCTACACAACAATCCATCAAATATTATAAGCATAGTCCTCAATCTGTCCACGAACGAACACCTTCTATATATGTATAAATATATACAATACATTCACAGTGCACAAAATATTCAAACCAATCCCGCTCGACTCTCCCTTTGCCTGTTTAACCAAAAACAAATAAATAAAATCACAATCGAAAAAATTTGTGATCGATCAGTTGTAAGCTATTGAAATTGCAATCGATTAGGTATAAGTGTACGAATACTTATATATACTTTACAACATATTTTGCACGTTTATCAAATTATTGGAAATTTCGCTTATTTAGGAAGGTTTTTATTTCGGTTTTATTTCTGTATTTTGTTAAAGAGAGTTGCGCGATTCCGGAATCTTGTTATGTTAAATATATAATATAAATATATATATATATATATATATATATGTATTAATATACCTCTGTATATATATGTATATTAACAGCTACTCTGTGTGTGTATTTTTCTTTTTCTGTTTGTTTGGTGCTAATTTGTTTTTTGTCCACTTTTGAATATTAATGCGTAAATGTATTTGTACATAATCAAAAACAATACCAACTTCTTCACAATATTTGTACCGTTACAATTTGTAGCTTAGATGGTGATAAAAGTGTAATTTGGTCAGATTCGGTTGGCCTAAATGCCTAACTTAACTGCCTTATCATTTTTATTGCGAGCTGTTTTCTTAAGAATACACAAAAGATCATTAACTAAAAAAATTCCAACTTCCGTTTTTTCTCTTCTTCTTTCTTCCTTGATTAACAAAACTGAACAAACCATAAATAAAAAAACAAAAACAAAACGAATCAATGTAAAATTTACAATTGGAACACCAAAAAATCTAACAAAATAAATGGTTGACTTCGTTTCAAACCTCGATAACAATCATATACACATATCGACACTTGTACACTTGAAACCTTGAACACTATGCAACACACAACGCATCTACGCTAAAACAAATTAAATAATAAATCGACAACAACTCCCGATCGGAATAATACTTAACAATATTTAAACTTTTATGGGGGTTTTCTGGTTGTGAAACGAATGAATACCAATCATATATATATATATATATATATATATATATATATATATATATATATATATATAATACATATATATTTATATATATATGAAATATATCCAACAACTGATCCGATCTCAACTGTACAGTGATTTGTGCTCAAGGCCTGATAGCGAAGGATAAAAGCGGTACGAGTGATCCATATGTGACGGTGCAGGTTAGCAAAGTGAAAAAGCGAACACGCACAATGCCCCAGGAGCTAAACCCTGTGTGGAACGAGAAGTTTCACTTGTGAGTATCTTTCAAATGTATTTTCCGCTTTCTTTGTGTTTTCTATCTTTGTATATAAATTGTATGTATGTATGTGTAATTCGTATATATACATACTCCCACAATTCCTTTTGTATGTACATACCCACACGAATAGTACTTTTATAACACATGCACTCTCTCTCTCTCTCTCTCTAATCCTTAATAATTTTCTCTATGTGTATGTGAAATATAATGTATGTATAATTTATTTACTTATCACTCCCCCTCTGTCTCACACTGTCTTTCTCTGTCTTTCTTTAACACATCGGGTGTGAGTGCGTGTTTGAGTGTAATTTGTAAATTATATACATACATGCCGACGCATGAGCGTTGTTGTAATAGTGTGTCTATCTATACACACATACACGAGTTCACGTCAGCGGAGCTTTGATAGTTGTGTAAGTTTGCGCGTGTGTGCGTGTGAATATTTGTCAAATATGTAATAGATACATAAGGACATGCGTTCTTCCAAATATAATTGAGTTACCCATCTTTGCTGTTGGCACTCTTGTTCTCGTTGTTATTGCCCTATTTCATCCATGCATACATACTTTGATGTATACACAGATACTTTATCTTTATCGTCTCTCTCTATCATACCGGAATAATCTTGGTCCGTTTGATCAATGCGTGCGTTTCTGTACCTTTCCAAACTGTTATCCTAAATCGAACGGGCTTTCAAAACAAAAACTATTTATTATTATTCTTAACAAAGCTCTACGACCTGTTCTTCTCCTTATCTTCTATCATGCTCAATTCGTATAGTTGCTATTCTGAAATCTATTTATGAAGTTCAGGAACTCAGTGAACTCTTCATGGATATTTCATACCTATCTATCATGATTGATTCGTTGGAATATTCGGCTTTGCTCCTATGAGTCCTAGCCCATAGAACCTATCCTAGTGGATCTTTCTTTAACTGGTATTTCTAGTACCTGGTTTTGAGGTATACGCAAAAGCAATTCCGAGAGGTGTACAGTGTACACTTAAATTGATGTAACTGTAAACTGATTAAGAAAAATTCAATTAAGTTTGGTGCAAATATATACAAATACGTTATTGGCCTGTTTAATATTCTAATATTATTTAATATACTTGATGAATTTTACCAAATCAACTTGTAAGTATTATACATAAACAGAGAATTCCTGATAGTCTTTTTTGATTATCTAAGGTTATGCATATTGAAGCCAAATGTCATTGCTTTATCCTCACTGTACATACTATGTGGAAATATGTGCTTTATCCTTTATAATATTAATTCTTTCGAATATTCCTTATAATTTTAGTTAAATTTCAAATTTGTTTCACAGCATTATCTATCGGTTGAACATCCCAGATAAATATATCTTTGTAAACTTTATTTCTTTCAAAATTCATTTGATCATCAACTCGTTTCTCTGCTTGCTCGTACTTAAAATCTATATATCTACTATCAGATATTGGAGCATATACACATATAGATAAGATCTAGTTATGAGAAGAAAGATTCAGTTGAATAAGAAATATCTCCCTCAAACATCTTACGTTTTGTATTTAGTTACTCCCTGATTTTTTCATTGTACACAACATATAATACAATACCAAGTACAATATATTTATAATTAGAAATATATTATGGTTTTAGGGTTCTCCACTCAATGCATGTAATATATATATATATATATATATATATATATATATATATATATATATATATATATATATATATATATATATATATATATGGATATATATATATATATATATATATATATTTATTTTTGTATTTTTATTTTATTTATTTTGTTAATGATTTAATATATATATATGTATATTGTGTGTATGTACATACACATGCGTTTTCCAATAAAAATTATTCATGGGATATGCAGCGAATGCCACAACTCTTCAGATCGGATCAAAGTTCGAGTCTGGGATGAGGATAACGATCTTAAGTCGAAATTGCGACAGAAGTTAACCCGGGAATCGGATGACTTCCTTGGGCAGACAATAATTGAGGTTCGAACTCTATCTGGTGAAATGGACGTGTGGTACAACTTAGAGAAACGCACCGACAAGTCTGCGGTATCAGGTGCTATACGACTCCATATCTCGGTTGAAATAAAGGGTGAGGAGAAGGTAGCTCCATATCATGTCCAATACACCTGCTTGCACGAGAATTTATTTCACTACCTGTGTGAGGAAAATATCGGCATGGTAAGTGATTAACTTAGCTGATCATAGTGCTTATTGTAAATATTAAATATATTATATATATATATTATATATTATATATATATATATATATATATATATATATATATATATATATTTATTTATTTATTTATTTATTATACAGGTAAAGCTACCCACTCAAAAAGGCGATGATGCATGGAAGTTATACTTTGATGAAATTCCCGAAGAAATTGTCGATGAGTTTTCTATGCGTTATGGTATCGAAAACATATATCAAGCAATGACTCATTTTCATTGCCTTTCCGCTAAGTATCTCTGCCCAGGAGTTCCAGCCGTAATGAGCACCCTATTGGCGAATATTAATGCATATTATGCCCACACAACCGCCTCTTCTGCTGTTTCAGCCAGCGATCGCTTCGCAGCGAGCAACTTTGGAGTACGTATCCCTATCATATATATATTAAATTTGTATTATAATATTAGACATAATATATTAATTCAACGTTAACTTTTGTAGAAAGAAAAATTTGTGAAATTGCTTGATCAGCTGCATAATTCATTAAGAATTGATCTCTCGATGTATAGAAATAACTTCCCTGCTTCGAGTCAAGAAAAACTAATGGATCTTAAGTCAACAGTTGATCTCTTGACCAGCATTACATTCTTCCGTATGAAGGTAAGTTTACATCAAACAGATATACAATATAAATGTATATAAATATATATCACATTATTATATTATATATTAAACTTTTTCCGATTTCATAATTCAATAGGTACAAGAGCTGTCGAGCCCTCCCAGAGCAAGTACAGTTGTGAAGGATTGCGTGAAAGCTTGTCTTAGATCCACCTATCAATTCCTCTTTGAGAACTGTTACGAACTTTACAATAGGGAGTTTCAGGTATTTAATTATATCCACATATATTATGAGTATACATTCAAATGGTAACAATTATTCAATTTATAAGTGCCTCATTAAAGAAGAATAGCAGAGAGAATATTTACTTGTAAAAGTTATATATATTTGTATATATATATAGTTATATATTCTTGATGTCTATAAGAAATATATATTGTAACTTCTCTTATTATTATTATACATTCATTGTCAGGTGGATCCAAACGAAGCGAAACGTGATACTGATGACCATGGCCCCAAACTAGATAGCGTTGACTTCTGGCATAAGCTAATTGCATTGATTGTGTCTGTCATCGATGAAGACAAAAATAGTTATGGGACAGTGCTCAATCAATTCCCCCAGGAATTGAATATCGGACAGGTATATTGAACAATGTACAAAAGTATATTAATGGAATTATAATGTTTTCTATTCGACTCTAGCTGTCGGCAGCTACAATGTGGGGCCTTTTTGCCGTGGACATGAAGTACGCGCTTGAAGAGCATGAGCAGCATCGGCTTTGCAAGTCATCTGCTTACATGAACTTGCACTTTCGTGTCAAATGGCTATATAGTAACTATGTTAAGGAGGTGCCACCCTACAAAGGAGCTGTACCGGAGTACCCAGCGTGGTTTGAGCCATTCGTCATGCAATGGCTAAATGAGAACGACGATGTCTCATTAGAATACCTTCATGGTGCATTTAATCGTGACAAAAAGGATGGGGTAAATAAATAATTTATTTATAAAAAAAGATAGGTTTCTATTATATTTTCAAATACCAAATAAATATAAGAAAAATATGGTGTTGTAGATCACGTAAAATATATATAAATATTTGACCAGAACGACCAGCTGCTTCGATCATGCCTTGCCATTCTGTACATCTTCCAGTAGTCCAACATCAAGCTACAAAGGCATACACAGGTATAGAATTTTATAGCCGAATACGACTCTTATAGGTTTAGAGATCGACGCGTTCATACATACAGACGGATAGGGCGAAATCGGCTCAGCTCGTCGCCCTGATCAAGAATATATATACTTTATGGGGTCTACCATGCCTCCTTCTGCCTTATACATACTTTTCACAAAACCATTTTACCCTTTCGCAAAGAGTAGGAGTAAAATATGTGCCTTTGCGAAGAAGAAAACATTGGTTAAAGTTGCTGAGATGAATCCGTGGACAAAAAATATAATCGCTTTTCATTATTATCTGTATCCATCCAAATCAGTTCCAAAAGAGCAGCGAACATGCTTTGTTTTCCAATTCTGTGGTCGACGTTTTCACACAACTGACGCAATGCTTCGATGTTGTTAGCAAGCTCGAGTGTCCAGATCCAGAAATTTGGAAACGTTACATGAGGCGTTTTGCTAAAACAATCGTTAAAGTGCTAATTGCCTATGCTGATATTGTGAAAATGGAGTTTCCAGAGCATATGAGAGATGAAAGAATTGTAAGTAAAATTGCCATCAAGCCCATCAATCCGGTTATCAGCCAATTCTTCGATAAAGATATACATGTATATTACGAATATCTTATTGATTTTGATATTTACTTTGTAATAGGCCTGCATTCTAATGAACAACATACAACAGTTAAGAGTTCAATTGGAGAAAATGTTCGAGTCGATGGGTGGGGATAAGCTGGAGGAGGACGCAGCCAACATTTTGAAAGAACTACAGCAGAATCTTAACTCAGCCCTTGATGACTTGGCTTCACTATTTGCTATAAGGTTGGTTTTGTCTTTAAGACTCATATTTTAAGTTATTATTAATTAATTCATTTACTTGCAGTTTGGAGCCTCGTATAACTCAATCGGTGCGAGAGCTCGGAGATATGCTTCTGTCGATTAAAGGAGGTAGCGGAAATCTTACTGCCGGAAATCAGGCAATCCAGCGAAATGCAGTTGCTGTGGAGGCCGATGACGTGCTAAGGCCTCTTATGGATTTACTTGATGGGTCCTTAACATTGTATGCTCAGTCTTGCGAAAAAACAGTGCTGAAGCGTTTGCTCAAGGAACTGTGGAAGATAGTTATGCGAATTTTGGAAAAAACCATTGTTTTGCCACCAATGACTGATAAAACTGTGAGTGAAGAAACAATGGAGCTTTATTTCTCATCCAATATCGACTTTCTATATATCTATCTAGATGATGTTCAAACACTTAACGGATAATGCGAAGAATTTGGCTTCAAACGCCAAAATAGAAGACATGGGACGTTTGTTTAAGTCACATATGGCTGGCAAACAGGATGTTAAAAGTGCTCTTAGCGGTGTAATGGATATATCGAAGGAGGTAGAGAAGAACCTATCCCCTAAACAATGTGCCGTACTCGATGTTGCCTTAGATACAATTAAACAATACTTCCATGCCGGTGGCAATGGACTCAAGAAAACATTTCTGGAAAAGTCTTCAGAGTTACAGAGTTTGCGATATGCACTTAGTTTGTATACACAAATGACAGATACTCTAATTAAGACCTTCATTTCGAGTCAAGTGCACGAAGGTGAGTTGAGTCCACTCCCCATAGAAAATGGGTATTCGGTGTAAAATTGTTTTGTTAAAACCGATGTAAAATGGGAGACTCCATAAAGTATATGTATTTTTGACCAAAGCGTTGATAGGGTTACGATTCCATTTGTGACTGCGAGGCCTTAATGTATGTGTACTGGACTAAAGGATATTTAGTATATTTTAAAACACGCTTTGGTCGAGGTTAACCTTGTACACCTTCTTTGACCTTTGTCACGCCTTCTCACTTGATAATTGGTTATTTTATAATTAAGTAAATATAATTCACATATTTTTTAGTGGATCCGGAAAATGCGGAAGAAAGTGTTGGTGAAATATCCGTGCAAATAGATCTTTTTTCACATCCGGGTACTGGAGAGCACAAAGTGAACGTTAAAGGTAAGACAGATTGGTAGATTTTATAAAATTATTAGTTAGAATAAGTAACTTTATTTTCCATATTATCTTTTATTTTTAATTTTCCCAAATATTATTGACTAAAAGTACTGCCATATAGTGTACGCAATTTTCATTTTTGCTGTATAGTGGGGGCGCTAGAGTACTACTAGTACTATTTTTCTTTTCATACCTTGAAGTTATTGAAAATGGGAAATCAGGGTGTCTCCGTGCGTACGTCCGTCTGAACACAGTGGTCTCGTAAACCACAGAAGATAAAGAGCTGAAATTTCACATGTATACTTGTATACTTGCATACCATACGCAGTACGTTTTCAGAGCACCCTTAATTGTTGGTCATAGTCTGAAACAAGTAAGCGTGCTCTAGTTGAGACTGCTCGACTAGGAGAGCTGAGTTAATTTAGTCCCGTCCGTCCGTCCGTATAAATAAACTCAGAACTTATGTTCTTGCTCAATTATTGAGCAAGAGACTATAACCTTGTTTTCTTTGTATATCGGCTCTTCGCTGGGTTCGCGGTATCTTCTAGTCGAGCAATCTCGGCTAGAAACTCTTACTTGTTAATATTTGTAAAGTACGCATAATCTTTGCTACAAATTTTGTTTTAGTCGTGGCTGCCAATGATCTGAAATGGCAAATACCGTCAGGAATGTTCAGGCCATTCGTGGAGATAAACCTTATTGGACCTCACCTTCAGGACAAGAAGAGAAAATTTGCAACCAAATCAAAGTCAAATAACTGGTCTCCCAAATACAACGAATCATTCAGCTTGTAAGTAGCCAAGACTTTTTGTTCTTCCGTTCTGATTAATTCTATTAAAGATATATAGTCAGTTTATTCAACATGGAAGTTACATGTAGAGAAAGAAGCGCTGTACACAAATTTAGCTTTGTCTGCTTTAACTTGCATACTTATTGGCTTTTGGAATTGCTTGTTTTGCTGTTCGCCCGTTTGTTCGTATGAACTAATTATTTCTACGCTATTAAAACAAGAGATTTGAAATTTGGATATATACTCGTACATACCCTCGTCGAATAAAGTGCCAAGATTATCGCGATACGTCCACTAGAGACGTGGCAATATCTCAATGGCACTATTATTTGAAATATCAGTGAGTTGAGTTTTGGAATGTATATTCGAGTTGACAAACCACGATCAAAAAGATATAACTGCTGATGAATAGGTTAGACTCACCAGTACATGCTTTAAATATATATCTCCGCCCATTGCGGACGCGTGGCAATTGGGTACAACTGTATCATCTCCAGTTAGAACTCAGAAAAAAAAATCGGAAAAAGTCGGTCCCTCCCGACTATATATGTTAACTCATATTTGCTTGAATTTTGAATTTATAGCACCATTGGCAATGAAGAGCAACTGGATTTTTTCGAACTTCACATTTGCGTTAAGGACTATTGTTTCGCACGGGATGATCGGCTTGTGGGAGTTGCAGTAATACCATTGAAGGATATATCAGAAAAGGTTTTGGTTTTTTGTTTATCAAACTTAACAAATTTTTATAATACACACAACTACATATATACATATATATATAGGGATCAGTTGCGTGTTGGCTACCTTTACAGCGCCGAATCGAAATGGATGAAACAGGTTGGACAATATTACGTATACTGTCGCAGCGAAATAATGATGAAGTGGCTAAGGAATTTGTCAAACTCAAATCTGAGATACGTCAGGAACCAACAATGGGTACTTAAATGGATGGAATGACTCTCCACATACATAGACACACAGGAATACACAAAATCAGTATACATATAATATATATATATATATATATATATATATATATATATATAACATATATATATATGTATGTATATATATATATATATATATATATATATATATATATATATATATTTATATTTATATATATACATATATATATTTAACAAGGAGCATTACCCGTACATAACTAAGATACATATATAACAAATATATATACTGTAAAACAAATACGACAGCAAACTATCATTTCTAATTTCAATGATATTATTTTGTGTGTGGCAAGCTCATATATATATATATATATATATATATATATATATATATATATATATATATGCCAATTTGCGAATTTATTATTAAGCAAAATATGATGTGGCTGATATTTGCATATCAGATTCACGTCCTTCTTAATAACTAACCCATGCACATAACAGAAAAAAAACAAACAAACAAAAGACGGGACATTTTTTACGATACAAAAAATCAAACTTATTTCTCAAAAGAACCAAAGAACAAACAAAGAGTGTTTATTATTAAAAATTAATAATAAATTGTCATCCAAAAAGTCTCAAATGTAATTTTGTCATTTACGCACATTCTTATTTTTGTAAATAAGTGTTTACCTGTACAAAGGTGTAAATTTGATTTGTATTACTATCATATATATTTGTTAATTCGTGTGCATAATAATTATAAAAAATTATTTTTTCTAATAAAATAATAAAAGAATAGCCCATCAAATAATTTTGCTTGCATCTAATATTACTCGTATGTGGCCTCTATATTGCCGATCATGGGAATTCGGGATACACCAAAGGTACCTTATAAAATCTATATATATGTATATATTAATATATATATATATATATATATATATATATATATATATATATATATATATATATATATATATATATATAGATTTTATAACCTACCTTTGGTGTATCCCGAATAAAAAGACATATATGTATGGCGCGACAAATGTCGTGTTGTCATATAAATTATTTCTATACCATATCGAGATTAGAAAAAAATTAATTTATTGTATATTGTATTATTATAGCCCTTCTTTAGCTAACGAAAACAAACTTGATGGTTTACCTTTGGCCTTGGGACTTATTGATGATCAGTGCAAATGCAAATCTAATCAGAAGCTGAAAAGATAAATTGAATTGGCTCATTTGTAGGTATGATAGGCTTTAGGGGTATTAATATATTGCGAGGACTAACAGAGTACCGCCAAATAGTTTTTCGTTGTCAAGCCGACTCGAATGAGGGCTCTCAGTCAGTCTGTCCGTATGTTATCGATTAAAAACGTTATCGAAATTCACTTATTAAGTTATATCTATCACGTCTTCGGAGCTAGTCTCTTTTATTGAGTTTAATGCCAATTTTATTCAATTTTTATTTTTGCTTAAATTTGTATAACGCCTCCAAACTGCTCCAAGTATTTAAATGACTGACATGGCTATATCAACTCGGCTCATCGTGCTGATCAAGAATATAAATACTTTATGGCAGCCGCTACGTCAACTGCGCAGTTAGCACAGCGTTTGCTTACGCTTGAGTACGTTTGTGTACGTATGTGTTACTGTTAGCAGCCACTGCGCTTGGGCTGCAAGACGCCGATGTTGTGAAAAATTAAATGTTTAATAACTTTTTTTCTAGAAGAACTTTTTTATTCAAACTTTCAGGGCATGATTATGTTATTCATATGTGTATATGTGCTGAAGCCCAATTCTCTAGTATTTTAAATACGTCTTTTTGCAAATTTAGGCGAAGGGGGCGTGGCATCCAAAAAAATTTATACAAACCAAAATTGTATTAAACACATATACAACTAAAAACAAAATTTGAACACTATCTAGCTATAATGATGAATTAGATAGATTTATTTAATCGATAACATTAAAACGGGATGAGTTATCGAATTTTTAAAACAAACTTAACCTGCGCGTGCTATAAAAAAAAACAATTGCTCCTATGCTGAGATCGACGCGTTCACACATACGGACAGGCGGACAGGGCTAAATCGACTCGTCTTGTCTCCCTGATCCAGAATATATATACTTTATGGAGACTGCCACGCCTCCTTCTCCCTGTTACATACATTTCAACAAAACCATTATACCCTGATTTCCCAATTTCAATGGAATCAGGGTATAAAAACGGAGAATGTTCGGAAAAGTGGCTATTTGCAGGGCTCAGTCGAGTCGACAAGTCTCGACTCGAGCGCTATTACATGTTTTAGTGGGATCTCTGTTTTATTTCCTCCACAGATAGATCAAAATATTAAGAGTGAAAAGTCCGAAAATACTAACTTAAACACTATGAACGGGTATTATGTGTGTTCACGCATTAAGCATTAACTTAATAGCCCTTAAGTCCTATGGAATCGATTGACTGGGGGCAAGACACGTATTCAAAATTTCGTATTGAAAGTTTCGAAAAGTATTAGAAATCAATAATAAAAATAATATTTGTATTTGTATTTGTATTTAATGTTTTTAAAATTTATTGCACATTATATACTAAGACTAATTTAAATACATACTTCGATTATTGTATAATTCATGTATCTAATCGATTAAGAGCTTGGAGTATTGCTAAGGAAATTGACCCATGTAACTTTTCAAGAACCTTTTTTAAATATTTATAAGAATTTAAGAACTTTCGATTAGTCAGTTTCTAATACGATTGAATTTTGGGATCCACAGATTCTAGTTCTCCAAGCGGATAAAAAGTTTTTAAAACTAGAGAATCTAGACAGAATTTCCTTGCTTTCGTATTGCCTTTTAAATGGTTCAAGCTAAATAAGTAAGAGTGCTCTAGTTGAGACTGCTAGACTAGCAGATTCGCTGAACCCTGTAAGGATACAATATCGCAATCCAGTGCTTTTAAATATACATTACCAGCAACACATGCACATGAAATTTTATTTTTAAACAAATTCTGTGCGTGCTATATAGGGACCTACATATAACTTTTAAAGGTACTGAGATCGACGCATTCATACATACGCACGGACAAACGGACAGGGCGAAATCGATACGGCTCGTCTCCCTTTTCAAGAATATGCTATATCAGGTCTGGCACGCCTTCTGATACATACATTTCAAACCATTATACCCTGATTTCCCATTTTGAATGGGTTCAGGCTACTTAAAAGAGTACACTAGAAATCAACACCCAAAATTAAAGTTAGTTAGTTAAATCAAGTTAGTCGTCTTTAATATCCTTATAAGCTGAGAGAAAATTTGATAAATATCGTTCAGATTTGTTTTAATATTTTGGATGTTAAGAGAACCATGCAGAAAAACTCATCGCACAGGCAAATCGTTATTATCATATTAAATATTTTCTGTGGAATACCGTTATCACTTTATGCATATTTAGGTTGATTTAAAAATTTTTATTTTGCTGAATTGACTGGGAATATTCTTCAATAGGGCCAAACTGGTTTCCCGATGGACTGACAGATGGTAGAGCAGGGAAACCTCGATAATAAAAATTCACGCATATTTTTTCGATTAGGGCTAAATAGATCTAGAAAAGCAATAGACTTGATATTTCTCTCTTTTTTTTCGATATTTAATCGTATGTTCCATATACGCCTATATGACTCCTCTTTCATGTGCTCGCAACACTCGCAAACTTCACTCGACTATAGGACAGACAAAAATCGGTATGACGACTAAAAGTAAAGTATACAAATCCTTATAAAATTACTCTTGCAGTATTATCTACCCCCACTCTGACCCGAATGAAATGAAGAGAGGAGTTACTTATTAAATATGAGTAGGGAAACACTATTTTGTAGTCGGGCGCAACCAATTAGATCAATCGTACAGTATTTTTTTGTATTTATGACACTGTATTATTTTTGTTCTTTTGCTGAAATTTCGAGCTATCAATTTATATAGTCATATATATTTTAACGTAAAGTACGAGCCGAAAGACAATACAAATTAATCACAACCTCTTTTTATATTGTTTTGTATTTATCAATATATCCACTGAAGCAATAATAATCATAATTAAATAAAAAATACTTACATTTTATTTAGATATATATTTAAGTACTTTTAAAGTACACACTTGCATTAATATATTTACAAAATTGGTAAGACTCATAAGTACATACATATGTGATAATTGTATATGAATGTGTGCATATGTATATATGTAATATCTCTCTGTTGATGTAATTGAAAACAATACAGTGTCATAATTTGCCTATGCCCTATCCCTACATCCGTTTTTGAATATAGTATACTAAAGAGGATATATAGAGCGGGTCTTTTCGATTTTGCGACTAAGTATATCCAAGAGTACATAAATATTTAACAGATCTAAGCGATTCTGATGTTTAACTCATGCGTATAGAGAATATGATGAGATGTCTATAAAACTGCTTGCATGCATCGATGACCTCTAATAGAAAGACCCAAGCAATGCTGATTTTTAACTCTTAAGTATAGAGAACATGATGAAATGTCTATAAAACTGCATGCATACATCGATTTGTATTTACGTATACAAATTCATTCGCTATATTTATATATAGTGTATATTAGCGTTGCAATTGAATGTACTTATTTTTTGTCAATTCGTGCATTTACTATATATATAAGAATATAAATATGTTAATATGGAGACGGATACGGAATATCCTAATCATCGTAATTTCTAACTAATAACTAAGTAAATGAATATTTTGCTATGGCATTGGTGCATAAATGGCACAAAAATTGGAGCGAACAATTCTCGTCGACTACGAAACACTCAATCATAATATATATAGATATTATATACGTCTGTGTGTATTTCTGGATGGGTGTATATATGTGTGTGTGTGTGTGTGTGTGTAATGGCACTTGAACTGAAACTTAAAGACCTATACAGAGATTGTTGTATTTACAAGAAAAAAGTAAAGTCTATCCGAATCCGCTTATGAATACCGTGTAGGCGGCATTAACTTTCCTGTTGCAAATGTCTTAGCCTCGATATATATATTTATATAGTGAATATATATAAAGGTATATATATTTGTGTATATATATGAGGGAGAGGCTTGGTTATCATCATGTCTCTTAGTCGTCATCACGCAATGATGGTATTTCCATATCCTCAGATGAGAAACCTGATGGCGATAAACTTTCCGGTGGATAATAATAATTGCTACTGCTGCTCGCGACGGGTCCAGAGTCTAGCAATTGAGCTGGCGGCGGTGGTGTTTCACAATCTTCGACAATTGCCTGAGTCATCCCCTGCAGATGGTAAGCGGCAGCAGCCGCCGCTGCCGCTGCCTGCACGGCGGAGCCAGCGTCTTGGCTATGGCCATTGGAGCTGCCGCCTGCCGGCCCACCTGGACCGCCGCCTCTACACCAAAGCTGTCGCATTTCCGCACGTCGATTACGCATCAGAACTTTATACTCCGATATTCGCATCTTTTTGCCATCGACAATGCAAGTACGTTTGGGACGTGGACGATAGCGATAATCGGGATGCTGTTCCATGTGCAATTTGGACAGCCGCGATTGCTCTTCGTAGTAGGGCTGCTTATCGGCGTTCGACATTGCCTTCCAACGGGCGCCCAAAATTTTCGAAATATTTGAATTGTGCATGTCCGGGCAAGCTTTCAATATTTTTCGCCTCTCATCCTTGGCCCAGACCATGAACGCGTTCATGGGTCTCTTAATGTGGGGCTTACTGTGTCCATGTCCATGTCGCTGTGACTGTCCACCCATTTGGCTATGGCCGTGGCCATGGCCATGAGTTTGGCATTCCAGATCCAATGCAGCAGATCGTTCCGAGCTGGTGCCACAGCTGTTTAAGGAATCCCTACTTGTCCGGGCTACTCGAGCACTCGACCCTCCACCCCTGCCGCCAGCACTGCCGTCGCCGCACGATAATTTTGCATTTGACTCTGGGACACTGCCGGTGCTTGTACTCCAGATGCGACCCTGCAAAAACATGGAAGCAGAAGAAAATGGAATGATTATCAGATTTATCAACAATTAAATCCCATCACATGCGAATTCAACTATAGCACTGGATAAACAATGGGGAACAACTTGCGTAATAGGAGACTGTTTCTAAGTGTTTAAATATTTGATTAGGATAGAAGATAGAAGTAAGAAAGCTCTAGTGGAGACTACTCAATTACGAGATACCCTTCTTCATTGTTTCTTTTATATACATATGTACACATATGCACATTACAAGCAGCACATAAACATTTATACACACATACGCACGCACAATTACGCGCTCTGCTGACTGCGCAGTTTACGTGGCGACTGCGCTTCGGCTACAGTGTGCCTATGTTGTGGGAAATTAAATGTTCAATAACTTTTGTCTGGATGGACTTTCTTAATCAATTTAATAATATTTTTCACAGAGTGATTATGTCATTCATATGTGTGTATTTGCCAAACTACAAGTCTCTAGTATTTGAAATGGGCGTGGCAACCCCAAACCACATATAACAAAATTATTGGATTCATTATACAGATCAACACAGTGAATTTGAAGCCTCGAGCTATAACGGTACAGAAAAAAAAAAGAAAATGTATCGAAATCTATCGATAATAAGAGAATGGGATGAGTTATCGAAATTCTAAAACAAACTAGTCTGCGTACGGTATACATTTCTAATTTCAGCTCTCTAGCTTTTGTGGTTTGTGAGATCAGCGCATTCATACGGACGGACAGACGGGCGGACGGATAGACGGACAAGGCTATATCAACTCAGCTCGTCTCACGAACATACATATATACTTTATGTCTGCCTCCTGCCATATACATACATTTTAACAAAACCATTTTAGCCCGATTTCCCATGGTTTCAGGGTATAAATAGCATAGTTCATAGCGATATTCAAAGCCTGGCTGAATGTAGGGTCAGGAGTTTTAAATATTTAATACGTATAATAGTTGAAGCCTTCACTTTCAAATAACATGGTCAACATGGTATAAATGTATATTTACCGGTATACAATAAACGAAGACCTACTACCTATTCATATTCTAGACAATTAGTCTAAGTTCTGTTGGTCTTGGTTGAAATAGGAGATTAGGGACATTTTGGGAGAGTTACTTACGCGGCTGTGTAAGTAGCTAGCCTCGACATCAGCGAACATGGAAGCGGATGCGGATTGCTGCGAATGATGGGGAGTAACTGCGGCCGCTTGGCCTACCTGCTGCCAGTTCAAAGGTGGGCTGGGAACAATGGGTGTTAGGCGGTCACGTTCTCTCTCTCGTTCCCGCTGATCCCTTAGACTGGCGCTAAGCGGGGACGAGTCAGGTGAGCCCTTGGGCTTTGATAGGTTAAGTGGTGCATCCATATCAGAGCTTAATGCTTCCGACTCCTTGCTTTGATGTTCCGTCGGCGATGATGGTAGTTTTATTGAAATTGAACTATCCAACGGGCTGTGCGCTGCCAGACTTGGTGAATCTGGTGGCGTATTGTGGCTATATGTGTGCATGGCTTTGCGATTTCGCATTGGTGAGCCAGGTGTAGGTGCGTTAGCGTCAACATCACATTCGGCACCTGCCAGCTCCAACGTATCTATCGAGCTCTGATTTGTTGTATCCACAATTGAATATTTTGCGCTGCTTTTGTTGTATTTATTAATATTATTACTATTATTATTATTCGTACTGTTATTATTATTGCAATTATTATTATTGTTATTGTTAATCTTAACGTTGTTGTTGTTGTTCTTATTGTTGGTGGCAGCCACGGCTGCAGCAGCTAATGCTGCTTGAATGTGAGCCGCTGCGACTGCCGCTGTAGGCCACATCGGCTGCATTGTCAACTTGTGGGCGTGCGCATGGGTATGGGCGTGGGCGTGGCTGTGTGTGTGGGCGTGACTGGGACTGTGAGTGTAATGCGATTGGGCTGTCGCCATATGACCAGTCATTATGGGCACAGGTGGATGCAGGAATGGCAAAAATGGCACTAAACTACTGGGCAACGTAGGCACAGCCTGATGCTGTTGCTGTTGCTGTTGATGATGCTGCTGATGCTGCTGCGGATGCTGCTGTGGATGCTGCGTAGCGAATCTCCCTGTACCGAATTGGGCACTCAGCTGCTGATGAAGCTCCTGCAGGCAGCTCTCCTGGTGCATTCGTTGCACATTCTGCAGCTGCTGCTGCTGCTGCTGCTGTATATTCGCCTCAATGTCGGTCATGCCTTCGAACTGTGCCTGCAACGATTATAACAAGAAGGAGTATAAATACTATATTATATACATTTTGTACAGTATATTAATAGGTTATTTATTTTATTAGCCTACAGTTTTGAAGGATCTTTGAAGTGTTCAAGTTCTCTTCTCAAACTGGTATACCTTGGAATTTAGATGGCTGAAAAGCAGTTAGATACTTCGGAGGGAAAATATCAGAGAGAAAGAGGGAGAGAAAAAGAAATAGACAGAGAGCGCGCGAAAGTAGAAGAGAGAAAAATATTGACAAATTGTGCAGAATGTCCAGAAATTTGTTAAGCCAAAAAGTTGCAGATACTTTCAACTTTCAATTATTTCCAATTTAGCTTTAATGTTTTCTTTGACACTTGTATTTGTGTTATATTTAATATATTATATATATTAAACCGTGAGCCCTTACAATATTTGATTTGAGGATTTAATGATTTTGTGAAAATGTAGGTAACTGGCAGACCCCATAAAGTATATATATTCCTGATCAGGACGACGAGCTACTTCGCTGAGTAGCCCCGTCCTTTTATTCGTCTGAGTGTTCATCCATTCATATAAACGCATCCATCTCGTAAATCACAAGAGCTACATACTGATACATTCTGATATAATATAAAACCTACTATCTGGTTATTATCGTTATTATTAAATTAGTATATATAGTTTTGTATATAATCTTCATCTATATATAAAATTATACGTAAATAAAGATATATATACAAATGCACATAAGAATATATTTTTACCCTGAACCCATTAAAACGGGAAATCAGGGTATAATGGTTTTCGTAAAATGTATGTAAGAGGCAGGAGGCGTGGCAGACCCCACAGTGTATATATATTCTTTATCAGGGAGATGAGCTGAATTTGATATAGTCTTGTCCGTCCGTCCGTCTGTCCATCTGTTCGTCTGTATGAGCGCGCTAATCGCGCAAACCAAATTTATACTCGTGTATACCGAACGCAGACTAGTTTGTTTTAGAATTTCGATAACTCATCCCGTTCTCTTATTATCGATAAGTTTCGATACATATTCTTCGTTTTCGAGTACCGTTAAAGCTCGAGACTTCAAATTTACTGTGTAGATCTGTATAATGAATACAATAATTTAGTTATTTGTGGATTGGGGTTGCCACGCCCCTTCGATACAATTTTGCAAAAAAAATCTATTTGAAATATAGTTGTAGTTTGGCAAATACACACATATGAATGACATAATCACTCTTAAAATTAATATTAAATTGATTAAGAAAGTCCATCGAGAAAAAAGTTATTGAAAATTTAATTTCCCACAAAATAGGCACACTGTAGCCGAAGCGCAGTCGCCACGTAAACTGCTCAGTCAGCAAAGCGCGTGATTGTGCGTTTGTATGTGTGCGTAAATGTTTATGTACTGCTCGTAATGTGCACATATATTTGTATATTATAAGCAACGTTGAGTGTGTGTAATTGCGGCTATTCCAAGGGTCAGGGTATCTCGTTGTCGAGCAGTCTCCACTAGAGCTTTCTTACTTGCTTTCTTTTACTTTCTTTACTTTAGAAAAGTTAAATTGCTAAATAAAATATTTTTAATCACTAACGAAGTGGATGCGTCTGTTTGTCCGTCCGTCATCTGTATGAACGCAAACTATTTCTGTGCTATTGAAGCTTGAGACTTTGTAAATTTGAAAATTTTGAACATATACTCGTGTTTACCGTCGTCTGAGTGTCAAGATTTTCCCGATACGCCCACTAGGGGCATGGCAATTCAGAAAATGCATTTTCCGGCGTCTTAAAAACACTTCTTGTGGAAGTGCTATAGATTTGAGACTTTGAATGTAAACTCGAATGTATACCTGACAATCCCAGATCATAAAAATATGGCGGATATATCTACGCCCATAGGGAGCGTGACAAACGGAAAGATTTTATTTCCTTCACTCTTGTGTTGATTTACCAACAATTATATATATGGGGCGTGGAAAACCAGAAAATCTATATCTTTGCAATCTTTTGGCATTAGCAGCTGGGCGGTGAATGAGTATTTTGCAGTCCGTAGTCCCCGCAACGTTCTTACTTGTTTCACAAATACATATCAACATATTATTTTTTTTAGCAATTAATGGGTAGTAATGGTATGCTCTACTAAGAGCAGTTAAGTCAAATTATTTACGGACCACTTTAACTTTTAAAATCAATTTCTACATAATTGAGTAGATAAAGTATACATTGGACAGCTGTCTCAACTGAAATTGTATATATTTGAAGCACTTGTCACTAGCAGGAGAAACAATCGTTATTCCGAGTACCGCTAACGACACGGCATAAGCTACATTCGAACTTACGGAATCACGACATAACAATGACCCGTCGATCTTATATCGAAAGAGAAGCAGTTGCACATGTACATATGCATGTATATCTATGCGGTACGGGTGCCTGGCGATTATGTGTGTGTTTGCGCACTTGGAAGTAAATGTGACTGTCAATTGTCTCCCGACTTGGTCCTCGCGTGTCAGGGAGCAACTCGTGCAAGCACCTCGCGCGATTGGCTGAAACAGTGTAGTTGCTTCAGTTCCTGTTGCTGGCGTTTTTGTCTTTTCCAACACAATAAAATATCCATACCGACGCGAGCATCGGTGAGGCGAGTCGCCTCCGTTTAAGACCTAGCTATTTGTGCGCAAGCCAATACTTAAATCAAATACAGAGCCAAAACGTTTTACGTCGTGTCCCTTAACTTCGTTGTGTTGCTCTGTATGTTACCTTCCCGTTTCCACAGCGTCCGTGCTCCGTTAGCGGTCGGCACTCGCACTCGTCGTATTCGCATTCGCTTTTACTGTTAACGTCGACACATTGAGGAGAACTGATATCGACGTCATGAAAATTGTTGTTGCTCTGATAGAACACTGTAATTGTCTTGCTGCCCGTTTACTGCGCATGCCCGCACTTGTGGGAGTTAAAGCAAGAGATAGGCAGAAAGAGAGGGCGAGAGCGAGAGAGTGAAAGAGGGAGAGAGAAAGAGAGACAGAAAGGGAGAGAGAGAGAGAGAGGGGGATAGAGAGAGAGTGAGTAAGTCATTAGACTTAAGAGTAAACTATTTGTTGCATTTCTGTTTACATATACTCAATGTGTACCATCGTATTATTCACAAAGGTGAAGAGAGAGAGGAGAGACTGAGAGAGAGAGAGAGAGAGAGAGAGAGAGAGAGAAAAAGAGAGAGAAAGAGAGTTAAAAAGGTGCGCAGCGTCTCGTATTCTTCTCTCGAAATTAATGGGCGTGCATTCAATGGTTGGTACACGATTTCATTGCGCACACATTGTTGAACGAATTACGAGCATTCGCTCTTTTTTGCTTTCCAGCTTTATATGGTTGGTGGCGCATCTTTCCGTGTCAAACATACATATACATAAACATATGTAATATATAATATATAATATATAATGTGTGTGTGTATATATATACACAAATACAAAACTCTATCTATGAGTATAACTGTTCTATACATACAATTGTTTACTCACGTGTTTTAGCGATATTTATATATGTATACATACGTACATGCCAGTGTATGTGTGACTACGTATTTGTATAAAATCTGTTGGCGCAAGCACAAAAACAAAAAACATGAAGAAAAACATAGTCGTTGTTCCGTTCCACCCAGTTCAAAAATCAATAGAATGCGAACGCGAAGGCAGCGCGAATCCGAGAACATCTACGGTACAAAGGGCATTGTTCATACAATACGAAGCTGAAAACTAACCTGGAAGCTCCTCCCATTATCATGCATCGTTCATCGTGCACTGGCCGAGGCAACCCTAGATACACCAACAGCGGTGGGTAATGCCTGGTTTGTGTCAGCCAATTGTCTCGTCAATTATTTTCCATTGTGCCCACATTGCATTTCGGTTGGCTGATAGCGTGCCGTGCGAGGGACAACCACACAAACCATTTGTATATATATATGAGTGTATATATATATATATATATATATATATATATATATATATATATATATGTGGCAGGTTTGTTTAGTATACGCGGTGTACAAGTGATGCTTACCGACATATACACATACATATGTACCATTGCAATACATACAAGTATGTATGTGTATATTACGCACTCAAATACTTGGGACGCATTCTAATATTAATACTATGTGGTAGGTATTAATGTATTTGAACATCTTCATGCAACGCTAATGTGTTTCTGTATTCCAATTAAATGTATTTAATATGTGAACACCTTTCTTCTCGCATTTAAGTATATTAAATAAAGGTATGCACAAATTTAAATAACATTTATCTAGGCAAATCATCGATTTTGCCGAAAGAAAACTGAAATATATACTTTTATCTACCAATTCACAATTAAAAACCCCCGATTGAGCTGTAATCATAGTATATTTTATAGGTAGTATATACAGTTATGTATTTGTTTTAGCAGAATAAGGTGTAGGTTTATAAACAATTTCGACTCAAAAACGAAGTACCCTGCGGAAGTTTTACAATCAAATATCATGTTTATCAAAAACAAACAAGAAACCTCTAGTCAGGGATGCCCAACTAGCAAATCCGCTGAGCCCCGTCCGATCTGCGTTTTTAAATATACTCTATAGCTGACATCAAGCATAAAGTTATAAAAAATTAGTTAGAGCGTACACAATCAAATAAAACAAATACAAACGTTGCAGTCATGCGCAATCAACTGCAGATCACTCATTCACGGCCCAGCTCCCAGCTACAAATCATCAATCCAAAGATTTTGATTTGCCCAAAGATACAGATTGCCTCGCCCTCATTTGACATATATTTATTTTTTGGCACATCAATACAAGAGTGCAACAGAAATCCAGTCATAAAGTTTTAAGTTCATAACTGTAATGTCAAAAATACAGCGTTTTCCGTTTAGCAACGCTCCAATGGATGTAGAAATATAATTTAGAAGAAGTGAGATTTAGAGAATTTTGATACTTAAAGCTTCAATATAATATATATATCACTTTTGTGAATGAGTATGAAAATGTTTGTAAAAACAAGTATGAAAGCTCTAGTTGGGAGTACCCGACTAGGAGATCCATTGAAGCCGTCGGTTCTGCTTGTCTCTAGCACAAACTTATACAAAATTAAATTATATTTAAAATATTTAACCAACAGCTCCATCTATATTCTGATTCGATAGAGCAGCTGAGAATTCGTAATCTATAGCGCCATCTAGTAATCGTAAACCAAAACTTGAGATTCTTAGAATATGCTAGATTCACGCAGTTTTAAAGTCTATGCCTATGCTTAGTGCTGCTTTGCCTATTAGCCAAACGTTTTCTTTATAACTTCTGTATGACTTAATGGATTTTGATGTAATTTCAGTATATGATATACAAATTTTACTGATTTTTTTCCAATACGTTTAAGCGAACTGCATGCTGTACAGTATTTTAAAAAATGCAGAGCAGACGGGGTTCAAGGGATCTCCTAGTCGGGTCCCCGGACTACAGATTTAATACTTAGTATACCCTGAACCCGATCCCGGGAACGATCGAACGGGATGTGTTGCTTGCATACATATAAAAGAAACGGAGAAGAAGGGTACTTTTCAGAGTTCAGGGTATCTCCAAATCGAGCAGTCTCTACTAGAGCACTCTTACTTGTTTTTTATCGAATTTTTAACACAAATCAATAGCAATAATTTTAAGAAATTTGCCACATTTAGATCCGGTACTCTATAATTAATAAAAATCTAAATTTTATAAATCTTAATCATCTTAAATGATAATATTAGAATGGTACAGATCTTTTCAATTAAATTCGATCTCGTTTTCAAAAAGGGGTCTCAAAAGTATAATATGTTCTGAGATCGACGCAATCAAACATACGGACAGACAGACACGGCTAAATCGATTTAGAGCGTCGTCCTGATCATGTTTACAATGCCCGCTTCTACCTTTTGTACACATTTTAAAAATCATTATGTCCAGATTTCCAATTTCAATATATATAATTATACTAAATAATATATATAATATAATTATAGTAAAATAAATTTTAAAACAAATATACCAAAGTTTTAATTTTGATTAGTACATATACATATGTAATAGAAATAAAAACAAATAAATAACGGTTAATTAACATTGAGACATGTTGGTAAAGAGGGGACGGCTACTCCGAGCTGCAGTTTAAGGGAGGAAATTTCGATGTTTGGCAACTCCGTCCCAGCCAGTTTGTCCAAATAATGATTGGCTCTTCTTTAGTATATTGATTATACGCGCAGTATTTATCTTAGCAAACGAATCGCAAATTACAAAGAGATGAGTTTGATGTAATTTTATTTCGTTTTCATTTTCGTTTTATTTGTTTAACTTGTTAATTTCGGTTATGGCTCCAAAGGCAGCGACAAAAACAACTATGTACGTAAATTACGACGATATGGTTGGGATTGTGTTTGCCCTGACAGTCAGCGGGGTGGGTGGTAAAAAGATCAAAGGACAATTTCCTGATTGTTTTTTCCGTTATTTTATTATACCCTGAGCCCATTGAAAATGGGAAATCAGGGTATAATGTTTTTGTGAAAATGTATGTAACAATCCTAAGGAGACGTGTCAGACCCCATAAAGTATATATATTCTTGATCAGATCGATAAGCTGATTTGATATAGCACTGTTTATCCGTCCGTTCGTCTGTGAGAAAGCAGCGAGCTCGTAAACCACAGAAGCTAGAGAGCTGAAATTTTACATGTATACTCGTGAATACCATACGCAGTTCGAGTTTTTTAAAAAATTCGATAACTTATACCGTTCTCTTATTATCGATAAATTTCTATACATATTATTCTGTTTTGAATACCGTAAGAGTTAGAGACTTGAAAAAGGCATTTCAAATACTAGAGGCTTGTGCTTTGGCAAATACCCACATATGAATGACAGAATCATGCACTGAAAAAGTTATTAAACATTTAATTTCCCACAACATAGGCCTATTGCAGCGCAGTCGCTACGTCAACTGTGCAGTTGGCAGAGCGTGTGCTTGAGCGTGCGTCAGTGTTTGTGTATGTGTTGCTTGCAATATATGTATATGTGAACTAAGCATAGAATATTTAAAGTATCGTCACTTGGCAGGGGTCAGGGTATCTCCTAGTCGAACAGTTTTGACTAGTCTTACTTGTTTTGTTAGCTGTTGTATTTGTTTGCTCGTATTTTGGGTGCGTAGTCTTTGCTTTTAAATTTCTCTTCATTTAAATAACCTGTCCCATCCGCCTAGTCCGATATTATATATATATATACACATTTTATCATTCGTTTGATTGTTATTTTGATTATTTGCTTTAATTATTAAATCTTACTTCATTTGTATATTCCATTTTGTTTCAGTTTGGTTAAGAGATCCCCGATCCAGGGATGACAACTTCAAAGACATAATCCTAATTGATTAAGTGACAATGAACACGATCCCGTTGGTATGTTTGGTGGTGGCGTATTCCACCTTGCAGTGGTTGTGGCTTTTGTTGCCCTTCGGCTATGCTTCTGGATGGGTGCGATTTGTAGGAATGGTAAACAAGGTTAATCGCAATTATAGCCGATTGCTGCTAGAACTGACCTATTGCCTGTGTGTTGATTTGACTCTATAGTCTTCTCTTATTTCACTTTGTTGATATCCAAATCTATATCCATCCGTTCGTCCGTATGTGTGAACGCGTCGTTCTCAGACTCTTTCAGAGGTAGAGACTCTTTACATAGCACAATCAAATCGAGTTTGCTTAAAAAATTCAATATCCCTTTTGATATTATCGATTAATCATAAAAATACAAATTTTATAAAACAGTCGGGCGCTACCAACTGCAGAATACTCATTCATGTCTGCTGCCCATTGCAGAATATACATTCACATCGATTTGCCACTCTCCAAATTGTTTATATATTAATAGAGGAGTTCAACAGTAACAGACATCAAGTTCTAAGTTCGTAGCTGGTAAACTGAAGAAAATACATTTTTTTTCGATATGCGAAATATCTCTTCAATCGAGTTTGTTTAATCGATTTAATCGATCGAAACGAAATCGTTTAATTATGAAATTCTAAAATTCATCTTTGGAGTCTTCAATATGTAGTTTATAGTTTCATATGTGTTAAATTTTGGATAACCTGAAAGTTTGATGAGAAAGTGCATCTACCAACAAGTAAGAAAATGTGAGGCTGCTCGACTAGGAGATCGCCTGAACCCTGCGAAGAACCGCTATTCCGAATATGCTCCGTTTCTTTTCTATGTACATGTGTATATACATCACAAGCAACACATACACACACACAGACGCCCGCACAAGCACACGCAGTTGACGCAGCGACTGCGATTTGACTGCAAGACGCCAATGTTGTGGGAAATTAAACATTTTAAAACTTGTTTTGTAGATGGACATCCTTAATGCCACATTCACGAAGTGAAATAAGTATATTGGTTTTGTGCAATGTGCGTCATGCTGTTCGTCCGTCTGTCTACGCTATTGAAGCTAGAGACATGAAATTTTAAATAAATACCCTCGTCAGATAAAGTGTCAAGATTTTCCCGGACGCCCACTAGGGAGTCAGTTTCTGTTACGATCTTCAAGAGATCGACCAAAAATATATGTCTACGCCTACTGGGGCCGTGGCAAATCGGATCGGTATTTATAGTGATTTTGCAGATACTGTTATATTTTGAGCACTATTGATACTACAGACTTGAGACTTGGTCTATACACTCGGGTAAACATCTCTACATCAAAAAGTTATAGCGGATATATCTACGCCCACAGGGGGCGTGGCAAAAAATATATTTGCAATTTGCAATTTTAGTGCTAGAAGCTTCAAATTTGAATGATAAGTTACTGGTGTCTTCCACTATCGATATTTAAAAATTGATTTTGGGGCTTGATAACCCGGAAAATATCCTGTAATTTTCGCATTTTTGGGGGGTAAGCATCCAAATTTTACATTCCTGTACATCTGTTCTACGGACTGGCCAAAAATGTACATATGTGTACGCCCACTGGGGCGTATATCAACTCTGCTCGTCGAGCTGATCAAGAATATATATACTTTATGGGGTCTGCCACGTCTTCTTCTGTCTGTTACATACATTTTAACAAAAACACTATACACTGATTTCCCATTTTCAACGCATTGAGAGTATAACAATTTACTCAATTGTATTGTAATAAAAAATTTGTAGTTCTTCAGGTTTCACAGTGTTGGAGATCAACGCATTCAATTCTGTTTAATTAACATCTCTAAATGCACACCCAACAATTGATCCAGACCCTGTTATATATCTAATGAGCTCATGTGACTCCAACACTTGATAATAGGGTATATACAATTACCACAGAGCAAGCACCTCATTAACAGGACGAAATGCAACACAATAACAAGATTTGAAGTGGACATTCAGACATTCGGGGAGAGTCGCCGCCTGTCATGGGGGTACTTTGCTAGGGATATGCGTTAAAAAATGAAAAAGAAACAGCCTTTGAGGCGGGAAACAGCATTTGCCTTTGTTGTGGCGCGGCTTTGTTTGTTGCATTTGAGGAAAGTTGATAAAGAACAGCATTAAATCCGTCGATGCGGACTTGAATGCGGATGTTACTGCTGCTGTTGCTGTTGATGTTGAAGCGAATGGCACTGGAGTATCTCATTTCATATTCATTGCAGACGATTGTCACCAAGGGCGAAGGAGAGGAGAGAGCACTCCCCATAGCTCGTTTTTTTATTCCGCTAGCCCATTTGCACAATAGATAAACCCTGCAAACACATTCGTAAAGTATATGCAAGTGAAATTGTTTCCACGAATAAACAAGCAGATGGACTATTTTTATAGGAAGTGCTAGACTAGTTGAATACTTGAGTTGAATATTTGAGTCGTCTGGCACCATATACAAGCTGGAGATATTTTCCATTCTTCATTAGCTAACATTCTATACTCTAACTTTCTATTTTCAAATGTTTACAGTGAAGTGTCAGACTTATTAAATTTTTCGCTCAGTTTATCTGAGAACAAGTGTTACCTTCATATGCAGTGTACGAGCGGTTAAAAATGTAACACAATGAAATGACATTTCCACCGAAAGTCGTCACAGTAATATAAAACATCTTATTCCATCTCCCAACACGCCGTGAATCAAGCGTCGCGAGGGTTGCAAACATCGCGGCGAAGGAGTTGTCTTGGATGTCTTTTTTAGGACCTAAGTATCGAGCTGCGCTTCGCTGCAATTTACTTTTTATACCCTGAGCCCATCGAAAATGGAAAACAAGGTATAATGGTTTTGTTTAAATGTATGTAACAGGCAGAAGAAGGCTTGAGAGACCCCATAAAGTATATATATTCTTGATCAGGTAGACAAGCCGAGTCGAATTAGCACTGTCCGTCTGTTTCTGTTCCCTGTTCCCTCTGTCCGTATGTTTGAACATATCGATCTCAGAATCTAGAGACTTGAAATTCTTTATGTAGGTTCCTGTATAGCACGATTCGATCCAGTTGTTTTTCACAAAATCGATAACTATTTCCGTTTTATTGTTAACGATTAAAAACTAAATCGATATACAGTTAAAAATCTCTATATAATTTATCATTATAGCTAGAGTCTTCAAATTGTGTTTTCAGTTTTGCAAAACACATATTTCGAGTACTAGAGACTTGTGCTTTAGCAAATACACACATATGACTGACATAATCACGCTCTGAAAGTCTGATCAAGAAAGTTCATCCACAAAATAAGTTATTAAACGTTTCATTTCCTAACTGTGCAGTTGGCATGCTTGTGCGTCCATGCGTCTGTGTGTGTGTGTGTGTGTGTGTGTCTATGTGTCGCTTACAATATATGTATATGTTAACTAAGCATAGCATATTTGAAGTATCGTCACTTCGCAGGGCTTTTACTCTTACACTCTTACACTCTTACTTGTTAATTTTCTGAATGTTCGTATAATTGATTTTTTGATGATGAAAAACATAAAAAGGCCAAATCCCCATGGCACAATCACTAGGTAAGGCCAATAGAAAAGTTACAAAGTAACAATGGAATATTGTTCCATAAAACTGATGAATATTTGTTTTGTAAAGGGAAAACTTTGTGACTGCGAATGAGCCGAGCAGACCCTCTCATCAACATGGCTAAACAGCCCCACAGCACCAAAAATTTAGCCAATCTTTGCATCAGTGCTGTCTGAAAATCACAAAAAAGGCTAACAAAACCAAGTGAGAGTGCTCTAGTCGAGACTGCTCGACTAGGAGATAGCCGGAACACTCTGAAGAGCCGATATTCCCAAAATGCTTATTTTACATATATATTGAAAGCAACGCGTACACACACATATTCACACTTACGCACGCACTCATCAGCGCGTGCTCTGCTAACGCTCGGGCTTCAATATGCCTATATTATTGAAAACTAAATAATTAATGAAACTAAAAACAACTGAATTTCGAAGATGTTTTTAATCTTTATCTGGTGAGGGTACATGAGAATGTGTTTGCATTTCAAGTTCAAGCTGCAATAGCGTAGAAATGGTTTGTTTTGTCATTCGGACAGACGGACGGGCAGCAAGACGGACATTGTACAAAACCAATATACTTCTTGGTATCTTGGTAAAAATAAAGAAAGATTGTTAATTGGCCAATTCAAATAGTAAACGGGTATAACGAGAGAAGTCAGAGTTGTTTGTGATCGAAGAGCCGATGCGTAGCCTTAAATAAGCTTAGATGTATGTGTACACGGCGGTGTAAATTTATTAATATTTAGTTTAGATCTATCTCCAGTCGGAAAAGTATGTAGTAATGTACAAACTCGGAAAACATAACATTGTTTGACATTTGTGTGAGGTGTTTTCTAGCCTACTATTAGATCTCGGCTAGATCTAACCACAAAACGGCAAGATTGGCAGCACTGCTAGGACAGCACCACCCGCCGCGACCCATTAGGCGAGTAAGTCAATGAAGCGATGACACAGCGTGTCATCGATGTAATTTGCAGCCGCATTCACAGCCACAGGCAGAGCCGCAGCCGCAGCCTCAGCAACCTTTCAACGGATTTGCTATCTTCCTCGGGGATTGTTATATATTCATACATACATACACACATACATACATACATACATATAATATTTACAGTTCTACTTGGCGCTTTAGGCGACAGCGACACGCAATGACAGCGACAGACATTAGAAGTGGTATTAGAAACGGCCAATTGGGAATCGTCAAACCAAAACTAAGGTCGCTGTGCTTAAGCTACGAACGTGGATATAGATGTGGATATGAAATGGTTTGTTAGGGCGTTAGGTATTGTATGCTTTACTGCTGTTATCCTACTGTAGGTTTATGCTGGCTTGTGGATATGCTTATCGGATTTCGCTTAGGGAGCCGTCTGTCGCAGCTGGCTGGGCGTGCCAATGAATTTTAATAGCAATCGCAGTCGAATTTTCGGCGGTTGCGAACATTTCACATTTCACGATGCTGACAACTTGATAAGAAACCGCCCTAATCTTGCATTCTCGACAGTCTTCGAACCGTCACCCCTTATTAAAAAGCATCCATAATAACGCAAAATTGCGAATCAAATCTAGCCATGATATATATGAATAGGCAGACTTAGATCGGGCGGGAAATACATATCGATTGATGTACCCTTATATAGCAACTGATACAATATGTGTCATTGGGAAAAATATGTATTCAAATGTGGGAAATATGAATGAAAACCTAAAAATATTCTGCTAGTAATTATATCTTCCACTGATTGTAACCTCTAGTCTACTTGATTTGAAAATACTCTCAAATTAAATTATTTAGAGTATTTAAATTTCAAATAAATTTTTTAAAAATATGCAATTCAAATAACATAACAAAAATGTAATATAAGAATGAATATACATATTTCCATTTTAATTTTCATAAAGGCTAAAGTGGCGTGAAATTCAAATGAGTTCAACTCAATTATAATAATAAACTGCTCGCTTTTTGCTGCTGCTGCTGCTGCTTCGGCTATCCATGTACAACAACAAGTTGTACTTTTTATACCCTGAGCCCATTGAAAATGGGAAATAAGGGTATAATGTTTTTGTTAAAATGTTTGTAACAGGCAGAAGGAGGCTTGGCAGACCCCATAAAGTATATGTATTCTTGATCAGTCCGAACGCAGTGATCTTGCAAACTACAAAATCACGATATCTGAAATTTGAAATATATACTCGTGTATACCATTGAAAGAGTTTGTCTCAAAAATTCGATAACTCGTTTCCTAATTATCGATAGCAATCGAAAAATTCACTTCGTAAATTGTATACAGTATGTAGATATTATAGGCGTGTCAGCGCGTAGTACCAATTGTCAAAAGGCAATATATAACATTTTACAATGATCTTGAGCAGCTTTGAGGCGTAAATCCAATTCTAATTGAGGTCCAAACACACTTCAAACCACACTGCACGTGTCTGCCCTGGGAGTTACGCTTAGAAGACGGAACATTAAGGAGGAGGAGAAGAGAGAGACAGAAAGAGAGAGAGAGAGAGAGAGAGAGAGAGAGAGAGAGAGGTGAGAGTGAGAGGGGTTCTTGCGATGGGGTGGAAGCCAAGAATGTGGACGACGTCTACATTGATCCACTCGACAATTTGCTTTATTCTAATTATAAATACAAATTACGAAAGTCGGGACGAAGGCCGCCCGGCGCGAGAACAACGTCAAGTGCAAATATTACGGACAAAAGTATTGATGTACATATTGTACATCGCAGAATATGTAAGCTGCTACTGAGGCCGGACCACCCAGTGTTTTACAAATAATTGTTTTTCATTCTTTGCCGGTTATTTTCTTAACTCCTGTTCTTGCTCTTAGATATATATAAATATATATTGCCTGGACTCTTATATATATTTTATATGTGTATTCCTGCCACTTCTGCGACAAGACCTGCTGCATTGTGCATCCTGCGTCCGCGTCAATTCAATTATACGTTATTTCACGTTATTTCAGCTGACGTGGACAAAACACGCATGGTGAGCATCTGGGAGTGGGCTGTAGCCGGCAGCCCTCCTATTCGCGAGCAGGAAATTTGGGCACAAATTGGGGAAATTAAAATTTGAATTGAAAATATGATTTGTACAAATTATGATGGGATACAGTCACAAAGACACACACACACGCACACACACGCACACAAACGCACACGCACACACACGCATACACACGCACACACTCACACATAACACAATTTGTCCACCCCCCAATAATGGGAAATGCTCCACGTTGAAGAACTTGAGCTTCCTATTCATATAAACGAAAACAATGGTGACTCTAATGATGGGAAACGAGTGCAGCCCAGTGTTCAAGTCCAAGTTCAGTGTGCAAGAGGAGATGATTAAATCTAGGATAACAAAGGATAAAATAGAATTCAAATTAGAAGCTCATTGTCGTGCGTTTTTGTTGCCAAAGTAGCGTGCGATGCCAAGCAGCAGCACCTTTGTTTCGTCAAACAATGGAGACCCAAATGATGATGGCAACAGCTTCTGTCAGACATATATCGATGTTGTTGTGGCCCATGTCCAGCTGGAAAATGGATCGGTAAACTTACACAGCCAACTTCTTTCCATTGATGTCTCCCACTGCTACTCTAAGTCCATGTGTTGAAGTGCATAGCTCTTCGAACAATGATACGGATAATAACGATGATCAATAGAAATCATCATCAATCTTCATCCATTAAAAGGAACAATAAATGTCCAATATTTTTTTACATCGGGAAAGGGGCGCAATCATTCACAGTAGCATAAGCAAGCAAATCGGAAAGTTTTATCACCCCAGTTTAATTTAAGAGCCATTGAAAGGAAAACTAGAAACAAGCTCCAAACAGGTGCAATGAAGAGAAATTTCCCAGCGTCGACGACGAAAAAGTTGTCAAAATTAATGGCCTGGGATTGCTTCTGTTTTTGCTTAACTAAGTCCGAATACCCCGATATAATCCATAAATTAAAAAATAAACTTTTTTAAAATAAATGAAACAAGCTCTAGTCGACATTGCTCGACTACCAGATACCCTTCGAAGAACACATATTCACATAAGCACGTTAGAAGTAACACATAAACATTTATACACACACCCATACGCACGCCCAAGCACAACTGACTGCGCAGTTGACGTAACGACTGCGCTTCCTGTGCATAATTAAATTAAATTTTTTCTGGATGTACTTTCTTAATAAAACTTTCAGATCATGATTATGTCATTCAAATGTGTGTATTTGCCAAAGTACAAGTCTCTGGTATTTGAAATCCGCTTTTTGCAAATTTGGGATGAACGGACTGACGGACGGACAGACGGACAGACGAACAGGGCTATATCAACTCAGCTCATCCAGCTGATCACGAATATATATACTTTATTGGGTCTGCCACGCTTCCTTCTGCCTGTTACATACATTTTAAGAAAACCATTATACTCTAATTTCCCATTTTTCAATGGGGAGGACAAGTCTGACAGACACATTTCTGTATACTCAGTTTCTATTATTCTTTTTTATTATTTTGTCGATTTCAAATTTTTGATTTCCATGCGCGTAAGGCTGTCAGAATAATGTCACTATAAATAATGTTCATGTCTAAATATAACATTTATGATTTGCCCCAAAATAAATAATATATAAGAAATCACAAATTTTGACAATGTACCCATAAGTTCTAGAAATAAACAGGCCCTCCAAAACAGACACATAAACTGCTCGGCTCTCTCTCTCTCTCTCTCTCTCTCTCTCTCGCTCTGTCTCTTACTCTCTCTCTCTCTCTCTCTCTCTCTCTCTCACACACACTCTCTCTCTTTCTGAGAGATAGCCGATTGACAACAATGAAATCATCACCATTTGACTTGCCCTATAATACTTACCTCTCTTTGTTCACATAATTTCAGGACAGCAGCAACGCCGAAGACAGAAACTTTAGCTTTTCTTTGTCCAGCACAAAGTGAGTATTCATTGAAAATTACCAATTGAATCCAGATAAACTCGAGCAGATCAATTTATGGTTTAATTCAAATATTTATATTAAATATAATTGTATTACCCTGAACCCATTGAAATTCATGGTAGAATTGTTGTGTTTATGTGTATATTCATAATCAGGGAGACGAGCTGAGTCTATACAGTCACAGCTGACTATTCGTATTTTTCACTCCCTTTACTCCCTTACCTCCCTCCCCTCCTTCCCATTAAATTAAAGAAAATGTATTTAAAATATTTAAGACTTGTGCTTTCGTTCGTTGCACTACCAACTTGCTGTAGGGGGCGACCTGTGTGCTTTTGCTGATGGACTTTACACTTTACACTTTGGCTCAACGGGGATCAGGGAGTTGAGAATGTGAATATAGCCTGTTTGTGGTTTGCTAGATAATGGCCATTCGATTTGCCACCGATTTATTTACCGTTTTAGGCGTCATTAACTACGCAATGAACATCGTCACCAACGACACACGCGCTGTGACCGCATCGACAGCCATTGACAGCCCCTCAAAATTACGGCCAATTAAAGCGTTGCCTGTGGGAAAGACTGCTCAGGAAGTGGCTTCGAATGGATCAACTGGAATGGAATGAACTGTACTTTGGGGAGTGATGTCGATTGCTAATTAACCGGCTAGTGCTGTTGACATTGCCCACTTGCCATGATAGACATACGTCCTAATCCTTGCGGCAGCCAAGCTATCAAAACTTTGTCTCGGCGCAGCTCGTATTATTGTGCTATACATACTTGTATGTGTTATTATCCAGGGCTTTAAAAGCCATTCGCTTATAATTGCAATTATGTAGGGCGAACGGACGCACGGTTGGGAACGTGTTCGTACTCCATCTATCCCACCCCATGCATTAGTCCATCAGAGAGTTGGCACGCTTCAGATTAAAAATGCGTGTTGTAACAGTTAAAGCTACAGTTCATTCTTCGACGTTCGGGCTTCCAACACACACGCCACACCCTTATATCAGCCCGACAGCCAAGCAATTTATATTGAGTGGAAGTAAAACCATACGTCTGCAGATATTCGATCAGATTAATATTAAAAAACTTTATATTTGTATATATATATATATATATATATATATATATATTTATATATATATACAAATATATACATAAACAACGAGTACATCGTTGTCCATGTGGAATTGGAAAAGACACCGGAAATGCATAAAAATATTTGCCCGCATAATTCTAATATTAATCAAATTGCGCTAACCTTGCTTTCGCCAGCCTCCACTGGGCTGCTGTGAGGGGCATAGAGAGAGAGAGAGGTAAAGATGACAACGATGGAGGGGAACGAAATTGGGATCGGTGTACGGATCGGGACCTGCACACATGGCGTGCAAGGGCTGCATCGGGATCCGGCGGGATGAGAATTCTATTTTTGAATGCAAAATTTATGAATGAATACAGAAACAGAAGCAAAAACATAAATTGAAATAAAAACGGATGGGGCGTTGGCATTGCGTGTGGAGTATATATACTGTAAATAGTGAAAATCTATGTGGTGAAGTGTGCGGGGGCACGGGGGAGGGAATCTTCATCGGACGAACGATGTAAACTTTGTCTAAATCCGATTATACCACAGCAACTCTGTAATTTGGATTCCGGAAAAGCTTTGACTTTTGGAATTGAGCCAAAACTTCATTAGCAGCAGTTATTTCCATTCAAAATCAAAAAAAAAAAAAAAAAAAAATATATATATATATATATATATATATATATATATATATATATATATATATATATATATATATATATATATATATATATGAAGATGTGAACAATGTGTGAAAACTGTGGAGTTACCTGATAAATTGTTTACACAAGCAAGTTGGAATTAGTAACCAAATATTGGAATTCCGTATCTTAACTGAAAATATTACTCATTACAAAGTGCTAAAAAAAAAGATGTTTTAAAGCAAAATTGAATTTCTAGCGCATTACTCTTGCATATTGGAACGCAACAGCGTCTAAATGCCAGGAAACCCTACCGATAATAGCTTTCATAAATAGAATCATAAGGTCCAAAAATTATTTTCCTTATGTCTGTTGTGGTGGGCAATAGGTATATATGCCGTGGACAATTTATGTTCTGTTCACTTGGCTATTCATACACTCTGAATGTGGGCGGGAACGGCAGCTTCGCCTCGAATAAAAGTACCATGCTCCGGAGCATCTCCCATCTAAATTGACCGACTGGTACATATTTTATATGCATGACAACAGGGGAAATGTTCAACACATCTATAAGTGTCATAAAATGCATAAATTTCTATTCTATAAAATATTCATTGTTTATTGTCTGGCTGGCAGCTGGGTGGCAAGCGGGTAGCCGGACATTTTTTGTTGGTTGCTTGGGGGATGTGGTTCGGTGTAGATGGGAAGTGATAAAAACACAGAATCGTAGGCGGAAGAAGATTTTGATTATGATCGAATACGGAATTTTCTTTAATTGTCACAAAACGTATTTCAAATACTAGAGACGTGTGCTTTGGTAAACAAAAACATAGACGTGAATGACATAATCACGCTGAGAAAATTTTATTGAGAAAGTCCATCCACGGAAAGTTATTAAGCAATTAATTTTCAATAATATACGCATGTTGCAGCCCAAGCGCGTATGTAAAATAAGAATTGAATGCTTGGAGTTTCGGCTCTTCCTAAGGTTCTGCGTAACTCTTAGTCGAACAGTCTTGACTAGACCACTTCCACTTGTAATGCTAGTGGAATCAGTAAAAAATATGATTATAGAATGCATTACTTTCAGTTTCGACAGCCACTTGATTTTTATAAGGGTTTTTAATGAGGTGAGAAATGCTCCTCCATTATAATATGCATATATTGCCTTGAATCAGGGTCGTCTCTTGACAGAGCCATAGTACACTTCTCCGTTTCAGAATTCCCTATTCACACTCAGATTCACCCGTTCGTCGCCTGAAGGGTGGGAGTTCGCCCCAATAGGATCAGGTCAGATCAGAGCAGTCAGCTATTCTTAGAACTGCCGCACTTCAAAAAAAATTAAAAGGGAACAGAAAATATATTCAAAACGAAGCAGAGCAGAAGTAGGAGTGTTGCAGTCGGTCGCGACAGACTGCATAATACTCGTTCACCGTACGAAGAGGTTTACTTTCGAAATGTCAATATCTGCGAAATGGTCTGCATTCACGCTACACAAATCCAATATACCCATTTTGTTCCATGAACAAGCATAACGACTTCCTAACTAAGTGGAGAGAGTGAAGACTCCATGTATTCCATGTCCCCGTTGTAAAATATATCACACGCGTAAGAGCTTCTGTTGTGATTGTTGATAAGTGAGAGAAATATATCATACAAGTGAATTACGTAATACATTGACTAATATTCTTAGTGAGTACATATACAGAATAACTCAGGTGTTCACTTTATTGATAAGTAAGCAAATTAATACTTAAATACTTAAAATATAATAGGCCATTTATACTCATTCATGAAGTAAAATGAGTATATTAGGTTTGTGCAACGTCCTTCTTGCTGTCCGTGCGTCTGTCCGTATGAACGCATTTCTACACTATTGAAGCTAGAGACTTTAAATTTGGAAGATATACTCGTGTATACCCTCGTCTGATAAACTGGCAAGACATTGCCGATATGCCTACTAGGGGAGAGACATTTCGGGAAATAATATTGTCGATTAAGATAGTAACACAACTTTTGAAAGTGCTAGAGAGTTGACATTTGGGATCCATACTTGCGTTGACAGCCCAAGATCAATAAGATATGTTAAATATATCTACTTACATTGAGTACATGGCAAATTAGAACTTGTTCAGTTTTAAAGATATAACTCCCAAATCTATCACGTGAGTTGCTATTACGAAATATATATATATGAAACAATTTGTATTGTTTTTGCATACGTGTATTTAAATATATGATACATATGAATTTGTTTGGAATTATGCTTATTATCTTCCAAAATGATGTGACAGTAAAGTTCTGTGCGAATATGTACAGACATATACACTTATATATATTTGTATGTATACAAATGTGGCAATTAGCCATTACCTACAGTCATGAAGTCTTTTATTACCTTGTATATTTATGATAATAAACGATTACACATGCACGCTCACACTTTATATAAGCAGACAAGAGCAAAAACAAAATATTTGAGTGAGACGGCAAGAATTATTTCCTTTCTATTGGCAGACCTATGAAAATGCTTTCAGACTTCAATACCAATACATTTGCTCACGAGTTGCTGTTGGATTCGGCAGAGCAAGAGAGTAGAGTAAAAGAGAGAGAGAGAGAGAGAGAGAGAGAGAGAGAGAGAGAGAGAGAGAGAGAGAGAGAGAGAGAGAGAGAGAGAGAGAGAGAGACTATGATAGAAGAGTAATGTCGAAGAGTATATAGCACAAAGAGAAAAGTGCGAAAGAATACCGCCTATGTATTTGTGTGTCTTTAGACTTTAGTTTTCCCATTTTGTTTATATTTACATACACAGTCAGAACTACATTTGCCCATGTGCATGAATGTGTGTGTGTATGTCAACGTAAGTGTATGTGTGTACATATATACATATGTGATTACGCATGTGTTTATCTACATAAAAGCCCCTAAAACAATGCTGTCAATTAGCTTCATCATCATCATCATTAGCTTTAACATCATTAGTGAGTGGCATATAGGGAATCGCTATTCGTTTGACAACGGGATTGCAATATTTACTGTATAGCAACGCCCGATGGGGTGTGTCAAATTTGAAAAGGCCACGTACTCCTAATCATGATTGTCATTAGTGCCACCTACAGATAGACCTATAATGGATAAAATAGATAGACCTATAATAATATTTGAATAAATTTATCTGCTTTTATTTTCCGTGTAACAAAGTAAAAGAGGGTTAATTTTATTATTAAGTATCATATTTTATCTCGAATAGCTGATTGCATTCTTAGCAATCGCAATGACCCTGATGCCTCCAAATAGGCTTTTTTTATTTACGAATAATTGATATAATGTACAAACCGGTTTTGAAGATTATGGGATCGAAACTGTCGAATAAAGCCTAGAAGCAGAAACAAATGTGTTTTTAATAAGAACCGTTTCAGTACTTGGAACCAATGGTATCTTACTATGGATGCTATCATCCCGGTTGCCTTTTTTTGTGGTGTGTGAATGAAACAACCCCTCGGAAATGCAGATTTTGTTACACTTACATTAGATAATCTGTGAGCCATCATGCTAGTGCCTTTCCCTTGCGATAAACATCACATTAACGTGATTTTGAAGCTGATTAGCTAACCAACGCTCAGAAGCTGCGCACTCATCATCCGTGGAACTGCTGCCTCATTCTTCAGTATGGGAGTGCAAGAAGCATGGGTTGAAAATACGACAACGACGGAACGATGGGAAGGCTTACAATATGAGCTATAACTGAACGAGTGGTAAGTATTTTTTTTAATAATAGCTATTGGTTATGTTAATTACTTGAGATCTAAACAAAATGTACGAAAAATACCATATAATTTTAAAAATGTTTGAACCGTAAATAAAGTTACGTTATCCTGGACCCTTACTAAGCACTGGTCAAAAATCGTGAAAAACTTCTACAGTGTTAGAATTAGAAACTCAAAATTGTTTAACAATATCTTTGTTTGCTTGCTAAGGATTTGCCAAAAATTATATATTTGTTAATTCGGCTCGTGGCAAATTGGAAAATCTTACAATGTTTTGAGAAGGAGGCTGATCCATGGAGTGAGTATTCCGCAGTCGCTAGCGCCCGTCTGGAACGTGTTCACTCGTTTTGTTTTGATTTTGGGTTGTCAACGCGAGTATATATTCGCATATATTATATTTCCGGCGGATACAGCTTTCTGCGACATATCTTTTATATTTCTTCACTAAGTGAAGTAAGTATATTGGTTTTGTGCAATGTCCGCCTTGCTGCCTGTTCGTCTGTCCGTAAGAACTGAAACCAACAAATTTGGAATATATAATCTTGTATACGCCCATTAGATAAACTGTCAAGATTTTCTCAATACGCCCAATATTGGCGTGGCAAATCGGGTAATAATATTTCTGGTATCTCAGAAACACTACTTGTAGGAGTTCTAGCCAGTTGAGCTTTTGATTGTATATTCTCGTTGACATCCCAAGATCAAAAAACTTTTTTCGGATGGATATACGCCCATTGGAGGCGTGGGTGAAATTGTATCTTATACAGTTTCATTGCTAGAATGCCCAAATTTGGCAAGTGAGTTAATGTTACGATCCTATAAAGATCCTCAAAAAGTGATATGTCCATGCCGCCAGGACGCAGAAAATCGGATTTGATTCTAGAGACTTGAAATTTGTGATTTGTAATTTCATAGACGATCAATCCCAATGTATTAAACACACATGAAACTAAAAACATAATTTGAACACTCAATCTATAAAGAAGAATTAAAGAGAGTATTATAATATTATATATATAATAATATTAATCGATAACATCAAAACGGAAATAGTTATTGATTGCTTAAAATAAAGAATATAGAATGCTGTTCACGAACCCCAAAAATACCATGATTTCCCATTTTCATAATATCTATGATCGACGCGCGTCGCTTCTACCAACACCGCCACTGCACTTTATTAGTCAATAATAATTCAAACACTATTTGTGATAACTTTGTCAATTGGTTTTATTTAATAACTTCTGTGTTACTTAATGAATTCGATTGAAATTTGCAGTGGACTGATTATATTTAAAATTGACCGGCAAATTGAAGAAGTTGGTATTTCACAAAAATCAAAGTACAAGTAGTGGCGTTGCCATTTGCACAATTCATATCTTTGAACACTTTGTAGAGGTCAGGTATTTCGTTGTCGAACAGTCTCTTCTAGAGAAGTGTTACTTGTTCAAACTATAAATTCTTATTGAATTTATGACATATCGGTCCCATCATATATATTGTAGATTTGATTCTTCCACAGATCTATTTGCACAACTGATTAGCTAAGATTGAAATACAAATTTTACAAACTCGATGATCAGAGCATATGATGAAGTAATGGCAAAATGCAATATAAGCAAAAATAAAATTTTCAAATTTACAAGGAAATTAACTTTTTCAAACGGAGAGAAAAGGCACCCAGTTGTGACTAGTATATATAGCGCTTTTCGTAGATCTAGATGTAAAGAAGCTACAGCCAAGAGAAAGAAGAAAGAGGAAGAAGCAGGTAGAATGAGGAAGCCGGCTACCTTTGTCGAAAAAAGGAACGAGGAAAACGTGAAAGCAGAAAGAAAAGCTTATTGTTCAAAGCTTGAATGCCAAAACGTAGCATAAAGCGATTCAAAAGAAAATTTAAGCACAGCAAAAAAAAGCTGAAAGAGGATTTTGAGGAGTAGAATAAAATAGAATACTCACAGACACATACACAGGCGAAATCACACATACAGTGGAGAAAGGCGGAAAAGAAAGGAAAACAGAATAATACAACTTTTTATGTTGGCACAAAGCCAGGCAAATGCAAAATGAATGAAATGAATAGAAAACACCGAAATGAAATATGTAATAAAAGCACAAAAGAAAAGGCATTCATAAAACACACAATCATTGCCTACATTCGCAATATGTACATGTATGTAGTTGTACACACACGCGCACGTACATCATATTTACTCCCCCTCATCAGGAACACAAGCAAGGAACGAAGCGACTAGATTTTGGGTCGTATCCCAACTACCAAATATCCTAATATTAATTGTTCAGGCCAGTTGAACTATTTCTAAACAGCCAGTAGTATATAATTTCACATAACACAGGTTTTACTTGTAATATAAACCTTACACTTCACTTTAATTTAGTCTCGCAAATGCTCGATTTACTTTTAACAAGTGGAACATATTTATACCGTATAATTTATGTCTGATCCCTCTACAGGATTTGACAATTATAGCTCAGCAACTCTGAAATATATAGTTTTCCCAGAAGCCGATCCGAAAGGAGTGCATATACTATTCCCAGTGTACTCAATCTTAAGAGAGGTAAGCTCACAATCAAATTTTGGCTATAAGAGAGTGAAAGATATGTTTTTGATTTTCTTAAGCTATAGAGGTAGTCCAAAATTACACAAATTATCAATTATTACCATTTTTGAGTTACTATAAAACTGTTCAAAATACAAAGCCAGATCATATACTTTTATAGATTTATAGTATATATATATACCGTTTTAGGTATTGCTATTTTCAGTGCAGTGTATCTGCTAGTCAAGTATTTGAGAATTGTCATTGCTTACGTGACTACTCATCGGAATTTTCATATTCTAATTTCGCATAAACGCGAAGTGACCTGTAGAGAGGAGCTTGCAGCTCAACTAATGCGTGCTCGGAGCTGTGTTGAAAATTACGGAATCCTCCGATTCAAAGCAAAGGACCAAAGAACAATGTTGGCTCGAGGCACCCAAATTATGCAAGTTTCAAACACATTTATTTTATATTCCATTTCCCTTTGTTCGCACTAACAAATTATTCTGAATTTAAAGCAATTATTTTTTTTGCTTGGAAAAAAAAACAAGAAAACTGAAAGTTAGAATATATGGTTATACATATGTAAATGTAAATAGCTTTTTCTTAACATCTGCTGAAGATACGCGACTGTAAAGGGCACTGTATTATATAGACAAGAATTTATACCGAATAATTCACTTTCCGATCTTAGCCTTTATCAAGTATATTATTATTGATTTTACTATAGTAGTTACCTGGCTGATCAGTCTACTTCGAATTAGATGCAGATGCCGAATCATTTCAGAGACAGTTCGATCTTTTTCATATGTTCGTTGTGATTGCCCTCTTGAAGTTAGCGCGGTATTATCTCTGGAATAAAACCAGTTATTACAATCAAATAAAATATTTATTATTATATCTAAAAAAAAGTCAAGACTGCTCGACTGCGGGTTACCTTAAACCTTCAAAGAACCGCAATTACACATATTCAACGTTTCTTTAATATAGGTACATTCCTGCACATTACAAGCAACATATACACACATATATACATACACATACACACCCACAAGCACGCGACTGCAATGTGCTGATGTTGTGGGAAATACATTTTTTAATAAGTCCAAAATAAAAACATTCCAAAATCACGCATCTACATAGGGAATCATCAAGTCACAAGTCTCTAGCTCTTAGGGTACGCAAAAACGAAGAAAAGTTATCGAATTTTATCGATAATAAGAGAGCGAGATGTGTTATCGAAATTCTACAACAAACTCGTACCACATATGGTATACACGAGTATACATTTCATAATATTTATTAAATTATACTTATTAAATACTATCAATAAAGTATTCTGAAGAGGATATACATATAACTAAGACAGTGAAATATTTTCATTATACCCTGAACCCATTGTTTTTGTAAAAATGTATGTAACTGTATGCAGACCCCATAAAGTATCTATATTCTTAGTCAGCTCGATGAGCTGAGTTGATATACTCATGTCCGTCTGTCCATCCGTCCGACCGTCCGTCCGTCCGCCAGTACATCCGTCTGAACGCAGCGATCTCGTAGACCACAGAAGCTAGAGAGCTGAAGTTTGACATGTATACTCGTAAATACCTTACGCAGCACGAAGGTACGATGTTACAAATTCGATAACACATCCCGTTCTCTTAATATCGCTAAATTTTCTTCGTTTTAGCGTACCGTAAAAGCTAGAGACATCAAATTCACTGTTTAATGAATACAAAATAATAAACTGCGCGTGCTAGTACATGCGTGCGTCTGTGTGTATGTGTTGCTTGCAATATTGCATACGTAAGCTAAGTATAGAATATATAGGGTATCTCGTTGTCGAGCAGTCCCGACGAGAAATAAATAAATAAATATGTCGGAAGCAATCGGTACCCAAATTGTCTTAGACTCTTGCATTTATACCATTAAGTATTACATGAAAATAAAATGAAAGACAATTTTTAAAAATAAACAAAATCGGAAATAGAAAATTTAATTATTAATAAATGTTTTGGATTTAAGTATTAAATAAAAATCTAATTATTTAATTATTAATTATATGCGATTTTTTTATTTTTAAATTTAAGAACGAAGGTAATTTTAAGGGAACAAATTGAACAATAGTAAATCATATCCATAAATTAGGAATTGAAGTGAAGTTAAGATTATATAGCCCTTGTGCCACTGTGCCATATTGAAACGTTGGCTCTGTTGGCCGTCTGGGAGTGTTAATATAGCATCGTCTGCGGACTACTTCTAAATAATTGAATGCTGCTACAAACGGAAATTGCGAATATAGACATAGTTAGAGAGAGTAGCAAATTACGACCACAAACAAAAATCCAATTTGATTGGTTCCCGCTCCATTTAAAAGTGGACACCCAAATTAGATTTTAAGCCACCAATCAGCAACTTTGTTCAATAAGTTTGTAGTATAGTTATCAATTTATATGCCGTCGTTACAGATACTCAATTGGATACCTCAATTATAATTGATGCCGTTTCGGAAAACAAAGATGCGCTATTTATACACTGAACCCATTGAAAGTGGGAAATCAGAGTATAATGTTTTTGTGAAAATGCGTGTAGCAGGGAGGAGACATGGCAGACCCCGTTAAGTATATATATTCTTGATTAGGGAGGCAAGCCTGGTAGCCTGGTAGCCCTGTCCGTCTGTGTGTGTTTCATACATACGTCTGTTTTGCTTATAATCTACATATATATAAAAGAAACGTTTAATGTGCGGAATAGGGATTCATTTTAGGCTTCAGGGTATCTCAAAGTCGCGCGTCTTAACTTGAGTTTCTTACTTGTTTAATATAAACTCGGAGGCTATTTGTCTTTAGAGATATTCAATTTGGAATGTATGTTGTTTTACTACCACTAATGTTTTAATTTGTACATGAATGTAAAACTATAATATACTCCTGTCATTAAAAAAAAAGAAGTTATTTTAAAGTTTTTAAATTGATTTTAACCTTAGTTAAATTTAGAGTTCTTCAATTTAGCATTGCAAGTTATCTCAGATAAAATGTATACCTCTTACAGATTGTTCGACTTAGAAGTTTAGAAATATAGAAAACTCACCTTAAAGGTTTAAACAACAAGGAGTTGTCGTCTGAAAGACTTTGCTTGCCAAAGGTGTCCTGACTTGAAGAAGGAGAACGATCATTTAGAGATGGCATCTCCGTTCGATTGGATATATATTGCTCTTCATCCAACTTCTTGGAAGTGGAAAGTGGATTTTGAACAAGTGGTATTTTGGGAAATTTATGTTCTTGTTCAACGCCAATTACATCCTGATCTATATCCATTGTTTGATATTTTGTATCTGAATCCAGCTTATCATAAGGTTCTTCTTTTATCAGGCTACTATACTGACTCCTGAATATAGGAACACTCGCGTTCTCCACATCGCCATCCTTTTGTGTAGCTGTTTCATTCGTTGGGAACGTTGTCGGGGAATCAACGTTGACTGATTTTTGGTCATGTAAGGCCTGAATATCGCTGGCGATCTCAATCTGAGGAGGCGACCTCATTTTCGAAATGCCATTAAGTTGTCGCGACTTTGACATTTTTTTAATACGCTTATTTGACGTTACATTTTGATGAGCTGACTGCAATAAAAGTTAAAACAAATAATTAAATTATGATATATATACAGATGTCTGGAAATCTGGAGCGCCTTAATCAATTTTTGGGGTTAATCACATCTCCTTTTCCGTAGGTTCGCTCTAGCACTTGCATTTGCCCTTTTCAGACTCTCTTCATTTTGCTTTATTAAATTTGGTAAACTCGTTAACGATGACGACAAAGTTTGGGAAGTGATCTTTTTGTTTTCTGACGGGTATTAATTTGAGTCTTTCGCCGCTTTTGTGGCGCGACATATGTTTTGATTGATATTTCAAAAAAGTGAATACGTACTATGAAAGGTTAAAGAGAACTGCCAGCACTGTCAATATTTCTGAAACACTCACCTGACTGACATTGTCGATATCCGATTCACTGGAACTGGCTCGACGATTAATGCACTGTGTGTCAATATCCAAATATGTGTGCTCACCATCACTAGCCGACGTCACACCCATTCCAAGCTGTATGAATTCTTGCCCCTTGCCCTCAACTTCCACCTCGTGCTCTTCTTCGCCTTCGACCTCGTCTTCGCCGTCGCCATCACTAGTCCTCAAGACATTACAGTCAGTATAGTTATTGTTATTGTTAAGAAACTGTTGTTGCATTTTAACAGCAGAGAGCGCAATTTCGTTTAAATTCAATTGGAAATTGAACTGTCTTCCTGTCTCTATTGCAGCTCCTTCAAAATCCTGTGAGCTATTTGAATCGCCATCAAATTTATTTGGTGGCGACTTGCGTTTTCCCGACATTCTGTATATCACAAATAAAATAAATAAAAATGTATGAAATTATTTTAATTTGTATTTTTAATATTTTATATCCCTCTCCCTCTCCCTCTCCCTCTCCCTCTCCCTCTCCCTCTCCCTCTCCCTCTCCCTCTCCCTCTCCCTCTCCCTCTCCCTCTCCCTCTCCCTCTCCCTCTCCCTCTCCCTCTCCCTCTCCCTCTCCCTCTCCCTCTCCCTCTCCCTCTCCCTCTCCCTCCTCCCTTAAATATTTTTATTTTTATTAATTAAAGCGCAGATCTGGGGGTTCAAAGGATCTGCAAGTCTGGGCTCCCCGACTACTTTTCTTACTTGTTTATCTCGGGCTATCAACGGGATTATTCCCTACATTAAACATTGAAATATAAAATATATATTTGTATAGAAAACCGTAACATACCAATTGGGTCGCGAAATCAGAAAGGAATTTATCTAATACAGTTGTGAAACTAGGACGGCAAACGGTCGCATAAAGTAGAGTACATCATCAAGTATAGTCCCCATCTCAAATGCAGACAGTCAGCTCTCTCAGCTAGAGACCAAAAGAGGAAACATAGCTTCGGTTGGGGAAGCGGCAAAGACAACAAATGATTGTTTTTGTGATTTGCTTTGAACTGAACATTTTATTTATAATGATGACTTCCGTAGCTCGTATGAATAGACGCGACACCGAATAGACACAGACAGCACACACATACGTAGTCATCAATTCAAATATTGACATGAACTCTTGCAAATAGCTTCCGCAAGCTGACTTTAATGGGCCTTTTTGGCGGTTTTGGATATTTTTGCTTGTTTCAATACATATACACAAAAAAAAGTAAGAAAACTATATTCGAGACAGCTCAACTACGAGATACCCTCACCCCAGCGACGAACCCCTTTTCCGCACATTCAATATTTCTTTTATATTTATCTACATTACAAGAAACACATAAGTATATTTTAACAAAACCATTATAGCCTGATTTCACTATACAGAAATTTAAACATTAATTTTCCCACAACATAGGTACATTGCAGCCCAAGTAAATCGCGCAGTCAGCAAAGCGCGTGCTGTGCGTGCGTAATCTGTGTATTTGCGGAAGCACAAGTCTCAAATATTTGAGATACGTTTTTTTGTACATTTAAGGCGAAGGTGGTGTGACATAAAAAATCCAAAAATTATAGCATCTTTGTATTCATTACAGGGATCTACACAGTTAATTTGAAATCTCTAACTGTGACGCTACACAAATAACAAATTCGATTTATCGATTTTTATCGAAGTTATCGAAATTCTAAAACAAGCTCGTACTGCGTATGGTATACACGAGTATAAATATCAGATCTCTAGCTTGTATTGTTTGCGAGTTCAACGCTTTCATACGGAGGGACAGACGAACTGTCGGACGGACGAACAGACGCGCATACGGAAAACTGGCATGGCTATATCAACTGAAGTGATCAAGATATATATTTTATGGGCAAAACTATTATACCCTTGTTTCCCATTTTCAATGGCTTCAGGTATAACAAAATACGTGAAAATACAAATTACCTAAAATAACTTGTATTTGATTTGATCTGAATATTATAAATTACTACTGTAGATGAAAAAAAATTTTAAACTTTATATACATTGTAGTGTTCAATATAGCAAACTCGTAAAAACCAACTATCAAATCAACTTGGCGGACAGACAGTTCGGAACACCATCCATTACAAAGTATACCCAACATCTTTATACTTCTGAAACTTACACAAATATGCATTAAGTGTCCGGAATCCCTTAATAGATCAAAAAATTTACATTTGGTTATTTATTTATATTTCCATATGTGTTATTTGAGGATAGCAAAAATTACAAATATTTAAATAAGGAAAATATCACCCAATCCATAAATACATAAATTAGTTACGGTTAATGCTTAAATCAACAGACGAGAGGACGAAAGAAAATATCAACCTCCAACTCATGAATTTTCGCTGTGGCTTTTCCTGTTGCGAGTTTCGGTAATATATTATAATATATTAATAATGTATTTGGATTCCGGTTAACAATCGGATGCCGATTCGGATTGAGATTCAGAGTACAGAGAAGTAAGAGCACTAGTTGCTAAACCCAAAAGCACTGAGACGATAAGTAGTAAGACAACAACAAAATAAAACAGATTTAATAATAAACTATTACAGTATGTATGGCATAGGACAGTATATTTTAATTGGTGGCCACTACTAACACTCTACGCTAGAAACCAATATACCCGCATATAAAATCACGCGACATACGCGCATCGTGTTCGTATGAACGCATAAGCATTTAGAGCTAGTCGGAGGCAATGTTCTTGGTAGCTTCCTTGCGTCCCTTTTAGATGATTTTCATTACCTTCTACTTCTTAGGCCATTTATCATTTGACGTCGAAGCAAGTACCTACAATTTGTCCGTGATACTCGTAAAAAGCCATCAACATAGTTCGGGAATTGGGGAACGACTTTTCATAGCACAGCAAATTGAAGGGGAAGGTTAACTGCAAACTTTTCACTTTGCGTCACTCCTTCCTTACCTTCACACTGAAACAGAATCCCACTACTATAAGTATTTGTGCAAACACAAACGATTTGTGTGTGGGTGTATGACTGGGAGCTTAAGGTAAATAAAATAAATATTATTCTTCCTTTTTAAGCACCGTAACCAAACAACAACATGACGAACACACAACACATAAAGAAAATAAAAAGAGAAACACACAAATGCCTGGGCGCAATAATGAATTTTCAATTGAAATCCCCAACCACCTCTTCAGGAGCTCTGGACCTGGGCCCACGACCATTTCCCATCGACTATTTGGTATTGTTTACGAGCCCTCGGCAGTAGCCTTCATGTCTTTGCGCACGTGCGGCATTAAAAATGAATTTGGTTAGCCGAAGGACCACCGGCGGTGGTATGAATCTAATGGGGTCTACTTATTTGAGAGAATGCCGATTACCACTTTGCAAATTACCAACTCGAAACGAGTAGAAGTGTTCTGCTCGACTAGGAGGTACCCTAAATCCTCCGAAGAGCCGATATTCCAAAACATGGTTATTTTATGTACCCATATACATTGCATAAACAACACATACACACACACACACAATAGGACGCTTGCTTAAGCATGTTCTCTGCTAACTGCACAGTTATGGCATCGACTGCGCTTTCGCTGCAACATGCCTGTATTATAAGAAATGACATGGACTTTCCTTATCAAACTTGTAGACCGTGATTATGTCATTCATAAGTGTGTATTTGTTAAAGCACAAGAGTCTAGTATTTAAAATATCCCAAATTCAACACAAATCAAGATTGCATAAATACTCATGAAGCTAAGAGCAAAATAAGCAAAATGGAAATCTAACTTCAAAGAGGAAGGAGATATGTATAAATTAAGTATGGGATTTATATATATGTATATAAAAGTATATTTCTATATTAACAGTAATCGATCATTTTTTAAACGAACTCGATCTACGCGTGCTATAAACGAAAAAAAAAAAATTTCAAATCTCAAACTCTTGTTTTGAGACCGACGCATTTATACATACGGACGGACGGACAGACAGACTTACAGATGGGCAGAGCTAAATCGACTATTTATATACTTTATGGGGTCAGCAACTCCTCTTTCTGTTACATACATTTTCACAAAACCATTATACCCTTATTTTCCAATGGGTTCAGAGTATAAAAATCGAATGCCGGATGTAAAGCGCAATCTCTGATAGCTATTTAAGACAAGCACAATACATGCAAACTTAGCATGTTAGTTATAGTGATATATCATTTAATTGATTGAGTTATCAATGACTTTAAGCTAATTTTTGAGAATGTTAGAAAACTAAGTAAACTTTGAAGAGAACCCTTAAAGAAGAAATTCAATCTCTCTCGTCTATATTCTATCTACTCTCTTTTATATTTTATATTTTCTATATTCTATCTACTGATATGACTTCACAAGGTAATTTCATATTGAATTTAAGAGTACGCGAATAAAATATCTATCGACTATTCTCATCTTAGATACTATTATAATTTAACAGCTTCTGCTGAAGAAAAATATTATGCAGTCAGTGGAGTGTATTACATATTTCTTCGTGTTATAATAAGTTATTTCCAACTTATTAAATATACATACGTACATACATACGAGTACATGATTGTATATATATACATATCAGAATGTGTGAATGTACTTATATCAACTTGGGCATATCCAATAAATGGGCGGCTTTTAAAAGTATGATATTTTCAAATCGCAGTTCAAAGGAAGCTTTTGTATTTGTGGCCAGTCGTTGTTGTTGTTGTTGTGCTTTGTCTCTTTGTTGATGGCGCACTTGTTTGGTCAAAAGGGCGCATACAAATGGTAGACTGCAACGCGGTCGGAGGACATGCGCCTATATAGCCCGTCTGTACCATCTGCTGGGGGTCATCCGCATACAAACAAGTCGAGAGACTTGTCCATTATTTATGCCTACTTATGTTTGTTCATTTTTACATTACACTTTCCGCAACCTCGAATGGGTTGCCCTTTAATGCTCACAACTCTCTTAGCACATGTTTGTGTACGTGTATGTGTAAGCGCGTGTGTATGTGCACCTGTATGTGTATGAGTATGAGTGCTGACTATTTAGCCTTTTTCTACATAGATCTAACCGTATTTTACAGACGGAAAAAGTCCTTAGAATATCGATGGATTTCGTAATAAATGTGGTAATTTCAGGACTGTAAAAGCCCAGACTCGCTATACTCATTCATGAAAGTAAAATGAACAAGTAAGAAAACTCTAGTCGAGAGTGCTCGACTATAAAATACCCTAAACCCAGCGTAGAACCGCTATTCCGCGAATTCTGTTTCCTTCATATGTATGTACATTACAAGCAACACACACACACACACACACACACACACCGACGCACTCTGCCTCTGCGCAGTTGACATAGCGACTGCGCTTGTATAGTACACATGTATACATGTAAAATTTCAGTTCTCTAGCTTCTGTGGTTTACGAGATCACTGCGGTCACACAGACGGACGGATGGACAGACGGACAGGGCTATATCAACTCAGCTCATCGAGCTAAATAATAATTTATATACTTTATGGGGTCTGCAAAGTCTCCTTCTTACATACATACATACATTTTCACAAAAACATTATACCCTGATTTCCCATTTTCAATGGGTTCAGGATATAAAAATAAGTCCGTCACGCTGTCCCTTCTTCTGCCCGTGTGTCCGTATGAACTCAAACCATTTCTACCCCATTGCAATAAATATATACTAGGATATACCTTCATCTGATAGAGCGCCAAGAATTTCCCGATACGGCCTCTATGGAAACTGCTAAAGAATTAAGACTTAAATGTATACTCGTATTTACAAAAAATAAGAAAACTCTAGTTGAGAATTGTAGACTACGAGAAAAACCGTATTCAATTTTTCTTTTATTTACATATATGCACATTATAAGCAACATATACACATTGATACACCCAAGCACGTGCAAAATGCCTATCTTGCGGGAAATTAAATCTAAAATAAATTAAAATATCTATATCTATATATCTATATCTATATCTATATCTATATCTATATCTATATCTATATCTATATCTATATCTATATCTATATCTATATCTATATCTATATCTATATCTATATCTATATCTATATCTATATCTATATCTATATCTATATCTATATCTATATCTATATCTATATCTATATCTATATCTATATCTATATCTATATCTATATCTATATCTATATCTATATCTATATCTATATCTATATCTATATCTATATCTATATCTATATCTATATCTATATCTATATCTATATCTATATCTATATCTATATCTATATCTATATCTATATCTATGTCTATATCCTACCTATATCTGTGTCTGTTTTGGTATTTGTTATTCGGCACAATGTAATCATCACTGCATGATGTCTCGAAAGGTTGCCAAGTTTACCAAAGTTTCCCAAAGGATGATTATTACACTTGTCGCTTTCTATTGTGTCCGGTAAGTTGATGGAGTAGGTATTAGGAAACGGTGGAGCTTGTATTATGTCTACTTAGAGTTGCAGACGAAAGGTCATTGACAAATCTGCACTGTAATGTTAAACTCGTTAATTTTTGTACGGCTTGCGCTTTGTCACTTTAACGCACAGTCTGCCTGCCCCCATTCACTGCCACTTTGACGAGGATGCTGGCTCTGAACAAAATATTGAATTCAATCTCTAAGCATAATCCGCTTAAATGTCCCTAATGACACTCTCGTTCTTAGTCGCCACACTGCTAAAGCTACCGAAATCCATTACTTACCCGAAAATTAACAAAGAACAAGCAAAGTACCAAACAAACTTTTAAAATCTTAGCTTTCTAGATATTTAAAACAAATGTTTCTCATTATTTCATTTCATTGTATTATAAATATCCCATATGAAGGGATATTATATATATTTCCCAAATTTTAAAAGAATATTAACAAAGAAGGATATTGAGAAAGTAATTCTACAAGTAAATACGTATAATATAGTAGAATATCTTATATGTTTTTTGGCGCCGGCAGCTGGACCCTGATTATATAATAATATAGTATTATATAACGGCCTACTGGAACGTTCTTACATGTTTTATAATGTAGAACAAACTACGAAACAAATCACGTCACAAATCGAATTTCTTTCATTATATTTTCTAATTCCGGCTTGTCTGTGTGCATGTGTGTGTGCGTGTGTGTGGCGATTGGCACACATTTTGAAAAAACATGATGATACTCCCAACAATTGCCGCAGAAGGGATCGTCTTTTATCGTTCTTGAATTACACTTGAAATGTGACCACTTGACCAATCAATGAATATTATATGTTGTCGTCTGTCTGATGTACAAATGTTAAATGTTGAATACCAACATCGTCACCCTCAGTTATAGCCATTTCCCTGCCAGCATCCAAGCTGACCAAGGGAAACCATATTGATACCTCACCACCAACACAAGTAAGAGTGATTTAGTCGAACGGCTAGAACGACTAGGAGAATTCCCTGAAATCCGTGCTCAACTTTACTCAAATTTACTCTTGTGAAATGTGCACACTAAGAGGTTAAATATTTTAACAGGAATATAGAAAAACGCGCAAACAGATAAGAGGATTGGTGCAGTTACAAGACACTCCAACTAAGATATTATACCCCATTTTAAGATTATTCAATGAGTACTGAGTATAAACAAGTAAGAAAACTCTAGTCTAGACTGCTCGACTACGAGATACCTTGAACCCAGCGAAGAACCGCAATGCCAATGAATTCAACGTTTATTTGATATATGTATTCAGTTCTCTAGCTTTTGTGGTTTCGATTGCTCGTTTTTATACGGACGGACGGGCGGACAGCAGGCGAACAGGGCTAAATCGACTCAGCTTGTCTACCTGATCAAAAATATATATAGTTTATGGGGTCTGCCAAGCCTCCTTCTGTCGGTTACATACATTTTAACAAAACTAATATGCCCTGATTTCGCATTTTCAATGGGTTCAGGGTATACAAATTATGTTCCCACTGCGTCGGCAGATATCTTTCACTCTACACCCTCCGTTCTACTTGATTGAGTCGCCTGCATAAGTGATGTGAGTATTGGTATTAAATTTGGCAATATCCATTTGATCTGTATTGTTGGCTATATCGGTCAAATGACAAGTGAGACAAAGCCCCTTTTTTTTTTTATATCTGCAGCTACACTTGTGTTTATATGATATACATATATATTTAACCGCGTCTCTAACTGACTCGAAAATAAATTGCTTGAGAAATCTGCCAACAAAGGCATGGGAAATGAAAGTAGTTCACGTCACAGAAGGCAAAACACAAAGACAAAAGATCAAAACATCTTTGACAATGAGATTATGATACAACCAAACATCTGATCCACATCTGGCCAACACGTGGAGTACAGAACCACTGGGACTCCAAATTATGATTTCGAATATTCAATGAGTGTAATATTAGAATAATGTATCTATGGAAACTTTATATCTGTATTTGTACCAGCATTTGTATCTGTATCTGCATCTTTATTTGTATCTGCATCTGTATCTGAACCCTGAACCAATTAAAAATTGGTAACAGACAGAAGGTGGCAGGCCCTATTAAATTAATATGATATATATATATATATATATATATATATATATATATATATATATATATATATATATATATATATATATATATATATATATATATATATATTCTTCTTCTTATTTCAATTTGAAAAATTTGGTCAAATTGGGAGCCTGTACCGAAACAAAAAAAAAACAACATTTTATGAAATTAGATGCAAAACGTTGAGACACTAGCAGCAAAAATAGACGAGATATAAATTATTAACTGAACTGATCAATAATACTTTGAATCGATCAAATTGAAACGGATTTTAGGGATGTCCACAAAAAAATTTAAATTCTCTAGCTCGTATAGATTCTGAGATAGACACTTTCAAGTATACGGACAGGCGGACGGCTCAAAATATACACTTTATTGGGCACGCCACGCCTTCTTCTGCCTTAGGAAGTGGCCCATGAGTGTAATCGAAACTCAATTGCAGTTGTATTTTGCAATTGACACTCTTTGCCCTCTGCTCTGCTCTGCTCTGTTTAATTTCGCTTTTAGATTGGTCAAATTTGATGAGAACAAATGAACAAACACTTCGTCTGTTGAACCAAGCAGCTGTCGGGCAATCCTTTGTGTTATATTCTATCCGATCAGAAACAATGGCCCTATTGTTCTACTCTTTAAGTTTGCGCACAGTAGGCGTCAAAATTGAGATACTCATGAATATGTTCAACAATGGTGTCGTCTGCTAAGTGAATACCAATTAGGAGACCCTGAATGAAGTTCGCTAGGAGAACTCATATTGAAAGTCCTTCCCTATGTCTGTAAAGATGCCTGTAAACATTGTGGGATTGTCAATTATGTCACCTTGCAGACTTATTCCACAATTATTGAGGTAAAGTATATATTTATATATTAGAATCAGTCGACTCTCCAAATTTGTTTTTATATTTGTACCCTGAGCCCCTTGAAAATGGGATATCAGGGTATAATGGTTTTGTGAAAATGTATGTAACAGGAAGAAGGAGGCGTGGCAGACCCCATAAAATATATATAGTCTTGACAAGGAATTGGAATGGGAATTGGAATTGGCAAATACACACACATGAATGTCATGATCTTTGAAAGTTTGATTAAGAAAGTCCATCTACAAAACAAGTAAGAAAATACTAGTCGGGGGTGCCCGACCAGGAGTTTTCTTATTTGTTGAACATATATATTTATATTAATTTTATATACATGTATGTGTGCTGGGCATTTCAGGAGCGAAAATTGTCTGCAATTGAGAGTATCCCTTAGTCGTGCACTCACAAGTTAAATCTTCTATTGGATTTTTGTTCGAAATGAATTGAAATTATGATAATAATTTAGTAGCCTTTAAGGCATTAGCCCATTAGCATTGTGTGTGTGACTGTTCTATAGTCTTAGGCTTTCAAAGCGTACTCTGATAACAAGACCAGACGCAAGATTAGGCCATCGTACAGTGGGTAGTGTGGAATGAAGTTATGCAAAGGCGCACGCAAATGCGTTGAGAGCCAACCGAGCTGGAGGAACCGACAAAACGGACGAGAAAAATGCTAAAATCGAGGAGATCGTCTTAGTAGCTCGTATGCGCGGTATGTCTCACAAATGATAAACACAGACAGACAAACACAAGCACATACACACACTCTCCTCTGCTGCAGCGCAGAGCCTTCACCTTTAGCTGCAGTTCCAGGTTTTGGTTAAAAGAAACAGGAAACAACAATGTTGTACGAGAAATTTGATTTCTTGTATTCGCGTTCGTTTGCGTTTGCGTTTGAATTCGCATTCACCTGTTGTTATTTTCAGTGTGTTTATTTTTGCGACGACAGCGACTCCAGAAACGGGTACAACAATCACAAGAGCAACAGCAATAACAACAACAACAACAACGCGACACCACAACTAGTTTTCCGTGTTTCGCATCGCGCGCATTCGCATTCCGACGAAGTCTTTGCCTTCGTCTCCCTCACCGAAACCGATCTTAGCTCAGCACAACGACGTGCTCGCAGGCACTGTTCTCTCGTCGACCAGAGGGTCGGCGCCGCGATTCAGATTCGGCTTTATCTATCTACTCCAAAACACGTTTCGAAGCATTTTCTCAATAGACTAGTACACGCAAGTACACACATGTAGACAGACACACACACGCACACACTCAAACACGCACATATTTGATTTCTATGCGTTATGCGTAACAAACGCAACTCCAGGCCCCTGTCCATGCCGATTTTTATACCCTGAACCCATTGAAAATGGGAAAACAAGGTATAATGGTTTTGTTGAGATGTATGTAACAGACGGAAGGAGGCGTGGCAAACCCCATCAAATATATATATGTACTCGTTATCAGCTCGACTAGCTGAGTTGATCTAAATATGTTCTCCTGCCCGTCTGTCAGCATATATGAACGTGCCAATCTCAAAAACCTATAAGGGTTTGCAGGTCCCTGTATATGTTTCAAAAAATCGATAACTGTTTCCACTTTAATGTGATCGATTAAAATCGAAATTTTAAATTATGTTTATTTTTAAATTATGTACGTGAATCTAGCATATTCTAAGAATCTCAAGTTTTAGTTTATGTTTGCTATGATTTCGCTATGGATTCTGAATTATCAGGTGTTCTATCGAACCAAAATATTGATGGCGCTATGGGTGAAAAATTTAATTTAATTTTTTATAAGTTTATGCTATATATTTAATAAAGCTGATTCGAAGGGCTGAGGGTATATTCTTACTTGTTATATAACCACTTGTTTTGGGTTTTCTTATGCATTCAACATATACACTCATACGACTGCAGTTGAGTTGTATGTATATATTAGATACACCATTTACCAATGGAAGGGATGTCATCCAAATAGCAATCAATTAGATAAGAATCAAGTAGGAATACTCGCTGCTCCTGATATTTTGGGTAATATCCGCGCATACAGAAACCGAAACGCACACGCAAGCGTGGGAAAGTAAGTCTCACCCATATAATATGGATAACAACTACTAGATACCCTGAATCCTGCGGGGAACTGTTATCCCGAACATCCTCTATTTTGTTTTATAGGTATGTAAATCACGCGCAATACATACATATGAACAGACGCACACACGCTCGTGCACACCCCCTACCAACTGCGCTGTTGAAGCAGCGACTACGCTTGGTCTGCAACATGCCTGCAATTAACTAGCTAAGGCTCGATAACTATTTTAATCAGCTGTTAATCCCACACACAGAGTCCTACATTTTATGAAAGATATAATATCGGGAACACGAATGTTCCTGGAGACCAGAGATCGATAAAAGATCAATGACGCAAACTAATTTTTACATTTTTATACTGACGGCGAGGGGCCCCGATAATAATCGCTGCGATGTGCAACGCGATGATATGACAGAGTGAAAGCTTTTAGCAAAGAGAGAAACATTGCGTGTGCTCTGACTTTAGTCCAAGTTGCAGTCATAGTCGCAATGGATTCGGACGAAGAATTGTTTGCTTCAGCAGCAGTATTTAATATTGTAATGAAAAAAGCAAATGCGATCCATCCGCTCAATAAAACCCGTTTGAAAAACGAATTTTATATTTTATATATATTATGCAACAGAAACACACATATCACCAAAGAGATATCTCTCGCAAATCGCTTCATTTTTCGCTTTGACTATCTTCTCGCATCGCCCGTAACTTGACATATATTAAGCGATTATATATAAATATGCTTGCAGAGCTTTCTAGCTCGTTGTCGCCAAATATTATAGCATCGATTCTCAAGACAACTTTGCCGTCCGAGTAAGCATACAAATTTTACAGTTATATTTCTGTAAGCCCCTTTTAAGACAATTAAAACTTCCCCCACTGAGCGCTTGGCAAAACTGGGCAGAACGAAAATTTTAAGTGTATACTCGTGTATACCATACGTAGTAAGAGTTTGTTTTAGAATTTCGATAACTCATCCCGTTATTCTATTATCGATAAATTTCGATACATGTTCTTCGTTTTTGCGTACCGTTAAAGCTCGAGACTTCGAGAATTCGCTGTGTAAATCTGTGTAACTAATACAATAATTTTATAATTTGCGGATTTTGAATGCCACGCCCCCTTCGTCCCAAAATATTTGAGAATTGTGCTTTGGCAAATACAGAATGACATAATCACGCTGTGATAATTTGATTAAAAAGGTCTATCCAGAAAAAAACTTATTATTAAACATTTAACTTCCCACAACATAGGCACATTGCATATATATATATATATATATATATATATATATATATATATATATATATATATATATATATATATATATATATATATATATATATATATATATATATATATATATATATATATATATATTATGTACATAAAAGAAACGATAAATGTGTGTAATTGCGGTTCTTCGAAGGGTATCTCATAGTTGAGCAGACTCGACTAGAGCTTTCTTACTTGTTCTGAATATGTATTTAACAAAATTACTGTGCAAATACGCATAATGCAACAATTTTATCATTTCATTCATTTATTTTTCTGATAAAGTGTTAACATTTTCCCGACACCCAAAGAAAGAATAGAAGAAAAAAACGGATATGCCTCTTAGTGGGGAGTGAAAAAACATAGATTTTCTGATTAAGTAGAAGAAGAAATCTGAAAAGCTATCAATTTTGAAATTTATCAATAGCAATTTCCCGACTTGAATCTGTTAATACCAAACGCAGGTTCATTTGCCAAGAAAATTTTATTCTTATTTTGTTTTATTTGCTTTCCATGTTGCCGTTGTCCAGTTTAACCAGCTCCTCAGAACTGGATAAAAACCTGTCGCTGTTTCCCTAGTCCCCTCCCACCCCTTTCCCCTTAATACCACCCCTCCTCTAAATGGCTGGCTCAGTTCTGTTTAGCTTAATGAGCATGCGTGCAAAGCACTCAGTATATATGTATATATAAATATATATGTCTATGCCCGCGTAGATTGGAAGAGATATTAGTGCATCCAGCATAGACCTTGCCTTGACCATCTCATTTTAAAGTACTTTGTTTAGAAAGAAATCGCATCTTTATCTAAATTTAAAAGCGTTATATGAAATAAATCAATGTAAGATATAGACTGATTAAATAAGAATTAAACTTAATCTATGGCTTAAATTGTGTCGCTTATCGTTTGTTTCTAATTCCAAAGAGTTTTGCAAAACTTCAAAGAAACTTAGCATCCAAGTGAATTTTGTATTTCTTTCTTAAAAGAAGGACAGCACGCCTTTAGTTTGTCGTATTCATTATTGAGTTCATAACACAAAGTAGAAAATACAAATATTGCAATTTTTGTGTACTGCGAACAAGCATTACGCAGTAGGTTACATCCGACTTTGCTTGTGTCGCTCCTTTGTGTTCTCGTTGTCATCGTCGGCCACTTATCGGACACTTGCCAAGCCGCGTTCGGGTTCTGGATTTCAACTCATACTACTGCTATACACACATATATATTTGTATGTGTACGTGCATTCGCTAAGGTATGTATGTATGCAGATATCTATTTTCATTTTGTTACTGTCGCTGTCGTAGTCTGTCATTGTTTTCCGTATATACGCGTCTTTGGCAATATGCCGCCTTTGGACATTTCACGGGCGCTGCCTACTCCTTACTGTTTTCACTAGAACATTTAGTACATGGGGCTTACGGCTGTCCACATCTCCCAAGCAGAGATGAGAGAATGCTTGAAGACATTGCTGCTGTGTTTGAGAGAATGTATGTGCAGTCGGTTCATTGTTTCGTCTTGATTGTCTCTTTGATGTGGCCCGTGGCCCTACTTACAAACAAATACAAGGTCCGAGTACACAATTTATGGCGTTTCTCGATGACACTCTCTTTCGAACAATCGACTACGAGAAGCCGACCGACCGACCAACAAATAGTAACAAATGCAAGCCCGTTGACAGATGTATAGAGGCAATATCATTAGGGAGCCTAAAACTTTGTATCAGCTAAAATAAAGAAGCGTGCAAATGTTGCTCTGTCCTAGAATACCCTGGACGACAGCCAGCAACTGAGGATGAAATGATTTCGAAAGTTTTCATAACTATAGAAACTCAAATAATATTGTATCCACACTTTCTCTATACTCTTTCTTTTATGTGACCCTAATTTGAAGTGGACGCGTGGCAGACTAGCTAAATTATAGCAGAACGTGGCAGTCGAACTAGCTCACTCGCTGTATAAGTACGTGCTCAGAAGGACTGCAACATAAGCACTTCGCAAGGGTCAGAGCGATTCGTATTCGGGTACTCGGGACAGTGCTCTTATTTGATCACAGCTAAAAGGTCGTTGATCTACGTATGAATTAACTGATATTTAAGTGCGTCTGCAAATATTTTTTGAGCACATTAAATTGAGCAATGCTAATTCCAATTGGAGTGTGCTATAAAGGATTCCAACCGGTGTAACTAACTGCATCAGCGACAACAACATCAACAACGACACAAATCAAAACACGAACCAAGTCAAATAAAACAAACCGCAAGCCGCCCCGGTTACAGTTACGTATATGTAAGTAGTTAACTTACGAGTCGAAACGAAGCGAATCGCAATGAGTCGGACTCGTTGTCCTCGTCCACCTCTACGTCATCATGTCGTAGTCGAACGGGCGAGCGAGTTTGCAATTGCAGCACAACAAAAAAAAAACAAAAAAAAACAAACAAAATAACAAAAAAAAAACCAGTCACCGTCTTCCCATGGAGCGCGCGATCTAAGTTAGGAGCTTAACTTCGGAAAAGGCTCTTGCAATGCAAAGAGATGTCTGAGTAGCAAATACACCTGTCGCACTCAATGCTTGTGCGCGCAGCCGCTGCACTGCACGGCTAGAGCTGCCAAGTGCAAAACTGGTCCGTGGATCAAATTTTTCGAATCGCACTACTTGAAAGCTTTAATATATATACGAATCGAGTTTACGCACCTCTCTAGCAGAAACTCCACCAAAGTACAGGTGAAAAATACCTTTAATACGCCGATTACACATCTTTTTGCACTTATGTATATTAGGCCAGCATCCATAATATCTACAAGTAAATGTGAAGTCCTCCATAATTCATAATGTGATGAGATTTACGATCAAAGGATCGTATCATGGATGCCAACTTCGCGATACTATTTAGTATTTAGAGTTAATCTTAAATTCTCCAAAGGTTTTATCGTGCACGATCGATATCTCTCTTCTATTCTCTCTCTCTCTCTCTCTCTCTCTCTCTCTCTCTCTCTCTCTCTCTCTCTCTCTCTCTCTCTCTCTCTCTCTCTCTCTCTCTCTCTCTCTCTCTCTCTCTCTCTCTCTCTCTCTCTCTCTCTATCTCTCCCTCTCTATCTTAAATAATAAATAATTATAGGTAGAGCTCACCTCTTCTCCACTCACCTTTGCTTTTTCAGCTTTTTCTGAGTATAATAATTCCATATATGAACATATATCGCTTCGAAGTCAGTCCTTTCCCACCTTTCGCTTTTTCGCTTTGACTAGGTCCACTTATTTGATATTGATTCTTGGAAGTTGTATATATGGCACTATTTGGAGAACTGTTCATTACTTCATTCTTAGGTCACATTTCACAGGGTATTATTGGCATGCGTGGGAACGGTGATTGAAAGGATCGTTGATCAGTCCAACGATGTCTCTAGTGTATCCCAGACATACCACTCTCTCTCGCGCTGACGTCATAGTTAACAACATCAAAATGCTGTCGATTTGCCGACTCTGCGGCTGTAGACACAGAAATATATTTTTGTTTGTTTTGATAAGTGATTGACCTTTCATAGCCAGTTCAAATTTAGTTTCGTGGGCCGTGTGTCTTTCTCTCTCGCTCTCTCTCTCTCTCTCTCTCTCTCTCTCTCTCTCTCTCCCTCTCTTTCACACACACACACTCTCTATCTCTCTCTCTCTCTGTCCTTCGCACTAACTTTGATCACCGCCAATTCTTTAGTATATACAGACACAAGCACACATGTGCGTAAAATGGTTGAGCACAGTTAGATATCCTTCTACGCGGCTGTTTACCTTAACTATATTTTAATTACTGTAATTACGGGCTTGAAGTCCGATTTCGATTTCAATTTCGATTTCGATGTCGTCGTACACGCGTGCAATGTGAAACGGACAAGCGGTAAAACGGTTTGCCGATAACTGCAGCAGCAGCGACAGCAGCAGCAGCAGCGTCGACGATAACGACAGAAACTGTAACAGCGACGCGACAGCCTAACCTCCACTACCATCACCACTTCGTGGCAATGTTCAATTGTCACTGATTTCAATTGGATTCCACTTCCACTTCCAACTTCGGCCTGCAATGCGATGCGACTGCAAGAGGGCTGCTCTTCAGGTCTTCGGCTCTGTGGTTCTTTGGCCCCACATCTGATTTAAGAGATGCTGGTCCATTCGGGTTTCGTTTCGGTCTCCCATTGCCTTCGTATTGCTATTCGTACACAGACTTTGGATGTTATTGTTGCTTTTTGTTTTTTATTCAGAAACATCTCTTTGGCTTTTGCCTCTTCTAGCTAAAGAGCGCATTTCGTAATCAATGCTGGCGCGCCGACGAAAAAGAGGGCGAGCGACAGAGACACTGAGAAGAAGAGAGCAATGTAACCAATGAGAGCTCACGCTGCCCAGTGACAGCCAATAGTTAGTTTATCGGAATAATTTGGCCACGCCCAGAGAGCGGGTTGTCCCGTGCTACATGTATGGACATTAACAACCGGTTTTGATGCTTTAAAAAAGAGAGAATAGCGCATTCATCCTTAAATTATCCAAACACTGTGACAAGTGCAAATACCAACTGCTAAATTTTGTAAATTTAAATTCATTTCGAAAACATATCTTCAGGTTATCATATAAAATCTCAAATTCAGTGTACCCAGTATGTACACGTATGTGTCTGTCCATAGTTTATGCATGCACATTGAGTTTTGCCTATCCCCACGTGCCAGGCACACGAAACTAGAGTGATCTGGGCTTTCGATCCAATTTCAGGAGACATACATAGATTATTTCTAAACAATTTGGCACTGCATTCGATCTGTGAGACTTTTAAAACTAGATAATGATGATATTATTATTTTTTCCATTGCTTTTATTTGAGCACTATATAACTTTCGTTTTATACATTAAAAATGGGATATCAGGGAATAATGGTTTTGTTGAAATGTATGTAACAGCGAGACGGTGGCGTGGCAGACCCATTGTAATCAGGGAGACAAGCCGAGTCGATTGAGTCCTATACATCTGTCTGTCGGTCCGTCTGTCCGATGTGTGAACGCCTCGATCTGAGAACCTATAAGAGCTAGAGACTTGAAGCAGTACGCGCAGGCAGAGTTGGTTTCCAAAATCAATACCTCATCCCGTTTTAATGTTATCGAAATTCAGTTTTTAAATTATATCTCCGACGTCTTGAAAGCTACAGTTTCCACATTTGTGTATTAGTTCTATGTTCTATCAAAGGTAGTTGGAAATGAAGCCAATATGTAAATGAGTTTGCATTTTTATAAACTGGATAAGATTCAATAAAACATGTGGATAATATGCTGAAAATTTCATTAACATCCATTAAGTCACACAGAAGTTATTAAATAAAACGTTTGGCCAGTCGGCAAACACGTGAGCATTGGCAGTTTTCCTATACGTGTGCACACACACACACACACACACTGCCTGCATCTAACAAATACTAAGAACCGTACGATGGAGTGTGTATAGACTAGATGGTTTGTGTATTCTCTACTGCTTCATCGAGTCGAAACATAGATGGCGCTATTGGATACAAATTTAAAATTGAATTTTCTTATACGTTTTTTTTTTGTCAGCCAATGTACATTTACAACATCTGTCGGAAACATTATCTATGACACGAACCTTACGGGTATAAATTGGTACAATTGGTAGGTTTCTGTAATGGTAACTACAACATTTGGTTTGAGTTCGCGATAAGCTACATAACTTTTCTATTTTATAGGCACCCTGTATTTCAGAGCTTGGAACTGAACCATTTATAAAAACATAGTGAACTTGATATTCGAATTATTTCTCTGTTGTTCAAAAACCCATAGGAATATGGACCATGATTTAACCATTATTTATTCATTTTAATTTAAAGGAAAAATCTAAAAAAAATGGGTTCTTAAGTTTTCATGTACAACTTTTACTTTTACTTTTATTATAAGGTATAATATATGTTTAAGCATTTGTGAGTGTTTCAAATTTAAATACGATATCCGAGCACCCACAGAATATCTGGGCTCATTAACGGGACCCTTCGTTAATATTAAAACTAACTGAACTGCACTGATAACATCATAGGTACCACCATTGAGTAACATTAGCAACTTAAATTGGTGCATGCGCTCTGATTATGTACGAAAATTCACTGCTGAGTCTTTTAACAGTGCAGACCGCTTTGCATAACCTAATATTACTCAACCGTTGCGCAAGCCATTTCTTTAGCTGTTAACTAACAGACGTTTTGTGACGTCACATTTTCGGATTGTGCTCTGTTATCTCAGCTGAAGTTTGGCGGGCACTTAAAGTGCTAAAAACCAACAAAAACAAAGCAATTAGAACCCAATTTCATTAATAAGCACCATAGAAATGGTCAATGGTAGATATAATGATGTGCATTCATGGGACAGAAGATTTAAAAAATACTGTAGAGTTTACTATAGCAAAGCGTAAACATAAAATTAAATTTAAAATTGTTTGCCAATAGCGCCACCTTTCGTTACGATACAGCAGCTGATAATACGCAAACCATAACGCCATCTTGCAGATATACACTAAAACTTGCGGTTCTCAGAATTTACTAGATGCTCTCAGAATTTGCTTGATTCTCGCAATGAGTGTGTGTGTGGGTGTGTGTGTGTGTGCACACGTACAGGGAAACTGACAATGCTTAGCGTTGCTGAACACGAGTTTACCGATTTGCCAGACGTTTTATTTAATAACTTCTGTGTGACTTAATGGATGTTAATGAAATTTTCAGCATATTATCCACATGTTTTATTGAATTTTTTCCAATTTATAAAAATGCATACTCATTCATGCCTGTATTTGCAACTACCTTCAATTTAGTAGACATAATAGACAGAACTAATACAAAAATTTGGGACTGTAGCTTTCAAAATGTGGAGGTAGAATTTAAAAATTGAATTTCGATAACGTTTTCAATCGATAACATTAAAACGGGATGACATATTGATTTTTGAAACCAAATCTATCTACGCGGACTATTTCAAGTCTCTAGCTCTTATATGTTCAGAGATAGACGCGTTCACTCATACGGACAGACGGACGGACAAATAAGGGATTATATTTCGTCTACTGACTATAAAATAAGATTGTCGAAATTCAAGAATTTTCAGACAAAGGTGAGCGCGCAAGCCCCAATTTCCAAAAGAATATCGTTTCCCTTAAAGGAAACTTAACTTAAAAAGCCGCTTTGCACAACCTACTGTTACTCAATAACGGTTTTTCATATGCTGTAGTTGAATTGCAGGGTTTTAATATAAAAAGGTAAAGAATTAGGAATTTATACTTTTGGCATGTTTCTTTTTAATGAATGAGGTCCTTTCGAATGGCGTTGCTTATTTACGTGGGTGTGTATGTATGTGTAAGTATGTACAAAAGCTATATATCGAACTAATATAACAATATAATTGATTAATAACTTTATTTTACATTTATTTATTTCGGGCAAAATTTAGGACACCAATTGATAACTCCGGGTGGGTACAGTGACTACTTTTTGTGTATATATTTATGTCGAAGATTAAGATTTGTTTGGCAACAGTTCTATGGGCGCGTGCTGTGGCGTAGGCGTTACCACATTTTTCGATTGTGCTCTGGACGATGCCTCGAGAGACGCTCGCCTAGCTGCCGCTGCCATATAAGTGCCATAATATCTGCTCAAGATCTGTGGATCGACGCTGTTAAGAGACATGGACATGGTGGACATGGTCGATAACTCAGGACTAGATGTGGTTCCCGGTGGGCACTCCTCCAAAGAATTGGAATCATGTTGGCTGCTGCTTGCCACGGAGCTGCCTAAAGGCGGTGAATCGGATACGGGGAAATGATGGGGCTCCTGCCCATGTTCGTGTTCCGGTTCCTGACCCTGCTCCGCAATTTCTGCATCGAACAGGGATTGCCTTGCATCGCTTAGGTACACATTATTGTAATCTGGCGAGTGTGGGCGCTGCCCTCCCCCAGACTGCCCGTCTCCATCACCATCTCCGTCCACATCAATGTCCGCATCAACATCCGCATCAACTGCAGTTACAGATGAAGCTGGTTTTGGGTTCTGATTTGGTTGCTCCGCAAGCAATTCTCGATGAATTAGCTGTTGTTTCTTTACTTGCACTTTTGTGATAACCGTATGCTGTGTTGAGGAATCCTCCCCCTCCACTATATCCACAATGTGAACATCCGGCGCTAGCAGAGATGCAACATCGAATTGACGTTTCCGCGTCTGCGAATACAAATTTGCTATTGTCGTCGTCGTTGTCGAATTGATATACGCAATATGCTGATGTTGATGCTGATGTGGCTGATGATGTGTATGTGAATGTAGGTGGGGATGTGAATGGGGATGGGAATGATGCTGGGCTAGCTGATAGCTGGACTCCAGCCTTTGGTGCTGTGCAGCTGAACCCTGACTGGAGTAGGGACTACGGCAAAAGAACTGATCAATATAATGCTGATGATAGGGATAGTTGAGTGCAGCCAACTGCATAGACGCTTGCGCTGCAGTCGATGGCGGCAATACAGGTGGCGGAGTGGTCAGATCCAGTGGCGGCGGGCTCGGCGAATCTGTGCTGGCATCGTCAATAGATAAGCCCATGTGCCGACGCACCTTGCGCTGTGCCTTGCGACGTCGAAAGTCTCCTTTACGAAAGTCATCCATGTTGGCGGGATGTATGGCCCAGTAGTGACCCTTCCCATTGGCACTCCGACCCGACTTGATGAAACAATCGTTCAGCGATAGATTGTGGCGAATGGAGTTGCGCCAGCCGGGACCACGTGTTCGAAAGTATGGATAGTTATCCAATATATATTGGTAAATGTCCGATAGGACCAGCTTCATCTCCGCCGAGTTGAGAATGGCCATTGCAATCAATCCAATGTAGCTGTGCTGCGGTTTCGGCTCCTCCGGCTGAAAGATGCGCTGCGACTGCGGGAACAGCGAGATTGTTGAAAGCGTCGCCAATCGATTACCGCCGCTTCCCGCAACGCCATGCTCGCCATACGGATGCAGCCATGATGGTAGACCAGTCGTGCTTCCGGCTGTCGAATACGGCGGACACCTCAGCCGCTCAATATTCAAGGCATAGTTGTAGAGCTGCAGTCGATACTGCTCCAATGCCATGGACGTCGTTTGCGGAGTCGTTTGCCGTGCGGCAGCCGCTGGATTTGATGCAGCAGCATTTGCATAGATCCCACTCACAAAATGTGGTTTAAGGCTTGAGTCTTGTTGCACGGAGCTGGGCGAAGTGGAACGAGATTGTGCCAGCTCTGTGTTTGCCATCTGTTCTGAGGGATAATGGTACTCCTCTTCTTGTTCAGTTGGGTATCATTTTCCAGATGCCTTTTCCTTCTCTAGTTCTCCTTCTTAGTTTATAACTGAGAACAGAAAAGAAAAAAACAAAAACATATTTTAAAAATATATCGATCTATTATTGAACTTGAAATATTTTCATGAGATGTCTTCTGTATCTCAGAAATACTACTTGTAGAAGTGCTAAAGAGTTGAGATTTGGAATGTGCAATAAAATAAGAGAAAACTGATATCTCCGCGACGGGATTTGAACCCATGAACCTATGTACATAACAACGGGCATTACTACGTCGTTGCCACATAATATTGCTGCTTTGCAGTGTTTCTCGGTGCTGCCAATAAATTAAAACAAGTCAGAACGTTGCAGTTGGGAACTACTCCCCAATTGGCGTACATATATCCGTAATAGGTGTTTGATCTGTGAGTGTGAGCGCGAGTATACATTCCAAATCTCAACTCTCTAGTATTTCTACAAGTAGTGTTTCAGAAATACAGGATAATGCACTATCCTATTTTCCACGCCCCTTGTGGGTGTATCGGGAAAATGTTGACAGTTTATCTGACGAGGGTATACACAAGTACATATTCCAAACAGCATGACAGCATGACGGATATTGCACAAAACCAATATACTTATTTTATAATAAATTATTATATTATATAATATTAATTATAAAAAAAAAAATAGAAGAAAACATCGTCAAAGCGCATCACCATCACAATGAACAAAACACGCACGCTACTTCTCATATTTGAACAAATTTTATTTACAAATTAATTAACCTAGCGGCGGCTGGAATCGAACCCGGTTCACCGTACCGCCTAGCGCTGCTTTTACTAACACCACTGTTGCACTGCTTGGGCACTCAAGCTAAAATAGCCGTTATAGTTCAACAAAATTCAAGGGTATTTGCGATTTGTTTGAATTTTCTAGATTTTCGCATTAATGCTTGACGCTAGTATCACGTACTTTTCGTAATTGGATAAACGTTTTGTTTAATAACTTTTGTATGGGTTTAATGGATTTTAATGAAATATGCGCCATACCATCAACATATTAGTAGAATAGAATAATACGGATGGCCGGAGGAACGAAGGAACGGGTTATATCAGGGTATAAAAATTATCAGTAGATATATAACCCGTTCCTCCGGCCATCCGTCCGTCCGTCATTCTGTGTGACCGCAGCGATCTCGTAAACCACAGAAGCTGGAGAGCTGAAACTTGACATGCATACTCCTGAATACCATACGCTGTACGAGTTTTTTCCAAATATTCAAATATTCGATAACTCATCCTGTTCTCTTGTTATCGACAGATTTTGATAACTTTTCTTCGCTTTTTTTGTAATTTTTGCATTTTGGATTCCACGCCCACCTTCGCCCGAAATTTGCAAAAAACGTGCTTGTGCTATCGCAACATAGGCGTTTTGCAGCCCAAGCGCAGTCGCTATGTCAATTACGCAGTCGGCAGAGCGTGTGCCTGAGCGAGCATCAGCGTGTGTATGTGTTGCTTGCAATATATGTATATGTAAACTAAGCATAGAATATTTGAAGTATCTCCTAGTCGAGCCGTCTCGACTAGAGCACTCGTACTTGTTTTGATTAGATTACACTATACTCTCTACCCTTTTACTCCTATATGTCATATTGATTAAATTGTAATTTGCAATGCACATTTATGTGAGTACCCTAGTAAGCTCCATTGAATCGAATTTATTCGAGATCAATATTATATTCAGTTGGGAAGTCCATGTGGGGGGTCAATGGTTTCGAACTGTCAATGATCAATCTCTTTTAGTGATCTTCGGTATATTTATGTTAGTGAGAGGTCCACTTGATGTCACTTATAATGTGATGGCCGTGTTTCTCGTTTTCACGCTTGATATAATAAAAACACACTTCAAGTCTCTCTCTATGGGTATACACGGCCGTCTTTCTTAAGTAGTTTGTAAGCATGCTCAAATTGTGTACATGTATGTATATATACATATGAATGTATGCATACATATGCATCCATTAAATGATGCATAACAATTTGAGTGCACAGAGGTGCGGTTATTGTGTTGATCTTCTCTTATTAATATTTTTTATGCTAATCAAACTTTTTTTTTATGTGTACTCATTTTATAACCCACCCATCTTTCTTATTTGGGAAGTTTCTCCATTCTAATGTGTGTCTAACATCCAGGTAGTTTGACTACCTGGCATTGAAGGTACTAATTTATGATAAGATAATGAGAAAAATTTAATAAGCTTGTAGTGCTTACGACATTTAATTCCTTAGGAATTCCTTTCGGGAAGTAATACGACTGAGTCAATTAAAAAAAGCAAGAATGTTGCAGTCGAGCGATACCGACTGCGAAATACTTATTCACGTCCTAGAACCAAGTTCAAACGCATTCTAAGATATGAATTTTCCGATTTTCCACGCCATTAAGTGTCCCTAAATTTTGTATTAAATTTCACGAGTATTTTGTACAATTGTGAATACTTGAACTTGTAATATACCAACGTCTTCAAATTGAAAATCAGTTGACAATATAATCAATAGCTATAAATTTCATTACAAATCATTAAATAGCACAGAAGTTATTAAACAAAACGTTTAGCATTTTCAAACTGCAGTGGCGGTGTTGGTAGAAGCGACGCGCATCGATCACAGACACTCTAGGTTCGAATCACGGCGCAGTCAAGTTTATTTTTTTATTAGTGGCAACATCTTGAATATTGTGGCAACGTCGGAGTGATGTCCTGGTGTCCCATAGGCCTGGGTTCAAATCCCACTGCGCAGATGTCTGTTTTTCTCTTATTTTATTATTTACATTTTTTTTTTTTTTTTACTAAATTCATTCTTTTATTTATATATAAACTATTTAGGATCTCAATATAGGAGGTCAAAGGTCAGAAAGTCATTAAATTGTCAGTTTATAAGTCAAAAATTAAAAAAATTAGTACCCCTGGGGGGGTACAGAGTAGTTTTTGATATATCATTTCTCAAAAGAGGCGTAAAAACAATTTTGAGCAGATCGATAGAGGAGGTCACTAGTAAATTTGAAGCTTCTATCACTAAAACTTGTAGTCGACAGATATTGCACAAAACCAATATACTTATTTCACTTTGTGAAAAAGAGAACATGTATTGAAACAATAATAATATCGGCGAGGGCGCTCTCCGAAGTATAGTATATATGTGCGTTTAGAAATCAATCCTATTACTTTCCGGACAGACCCTATATATATACATATATGCGTGGTAGCTTGGGCAGTAATCTTTGTTTTATTCTTAGTTTTAGACCTGTGTATATTGTTATATCATGCATCATTGAAGTCCAGTCTATTATATATAAATATATATACGTACAAGAGGTACATTAAACGTAAGCTCCAGCGAATTTGAGGCGAAGGGGCGGGACATCCAAAATATAAATTAAAACTTTATAAGCCACACAAGAGACTAAAATAAAAATTTAAAGAATTTAGCTACAAAGATTAATTAGATAGAATTTAATAACTGAGTTTCTGTGCACGAACCTTCAAACGGAATTTCAAGTCTTCAGCTCTTATAAGTTCTGAGATCCACGCGCTCACACATACGAGCAGACGGGCAGACGGACATAGATCAATCGACTCAGCTCGTCCTAATCAAGAATATATATACTTTATTGTATGGTCTGCCACGTCTCCGTCTGTCTGTTACACACATTTTCACAAAAACGTTATTCAATGGGGTCAGGGTATAAAAAGCTGATTGCTGCGGGATTCGAACCTAGAGTGTCTACGATCGCTACGCGCTGCTGATACTAACAATTCCACTGCACTTCGAACTTCGAACCTACTTATGTAGTGGTTCAAGCTGAATTCTATTGTATTTGTTATTTCTTAGAATGTAAAATGTTCGGTGCTGCCAGTTGGCTATCAATTGGTGTTGTTTAATAACATACCTGTATGATCTATATATTTTATTAAATTCCACTTTAGAAAAATGCAAAATCATCCATATATTGGCTTTATTTTGCTTGAAAGTGACTTCGTATTTAAACAATTGGGAAAATTTGGAAACAGTATCTAAAATTGAACAATCAAAATTGCTTAAAATATAAATAAAGAATCTGCATCAGAAGTCGGCTAAAATATAATTTAATAACTGAATTTAATCGATAACATTAAAATGGGAACAGTTATCGATTTCTTAAAACAAACAAAACAAAACAAAATTTTAAAGCGTTCATAAATATGGACAGACAGACGGACATGGCTAAATCGACTCAATTATCGCCGTCATCAAATATATAAATACTTCATGGGATCTGCCATGAGGTAAATTTTTTAACAGAATGTCGAATTCGTTTTTAATCGATAACATTAAAACCGAAGTAGTTATCGAATTTTCGAAACAAACTGGATCTGCGCGTGCTATACACGAATTTTATTTGGAAGCACAAATATAACAAGTACAGTCGAATAGAATGTTCACGATCAAAACGCTGCCAACTCCAAAATATTGCACGTATGATTATTCCGATTTGCCACATCCCAATTGGTACAGATGTATATATATATTTTTTGGCAAACCAATAAACGATCTTAGGTTGTTAACGCGAGTATACATTCAGTTGTCTATAACTGTAACTAGTAATGTTGTTGAGATACCGGACATACATTTTAGGATTTGGGACGCTCCCAACCCTAGTGCGCGTATCGGGAAAATCTTAACATTTAATCAAAAGGGGTTATACACCAGAATATGTATTTTATTTTTATTCATTTATAAGGACAGACGGTCGGGCAGTAAGAGGGACATTACTAACAAGTAAGAAAGCTCTAGTCGGTGGCGCCCGACAAGGGGAAGAACCGCTATTCCGAAAATTCTTCGTTTCTTTTATATCTATTAATGTACATTACAAGCAACACATACACACACAGAGACTCCTAAGCTCAAGCACACACTCTGCTTTCTACGCAGATGACGCAGCGACTACGCTTCGACTGTAATACGCCCATGTTAAGGGATATTAAATGTTTTATAACTTTTTTTTTAGATAGACTTTCTTTATCAAACTTTCAGAGAGTGATAATGTCATTCTGCCTGTTACATACATTTGAACAAAACCAGGGTATTAAAATCTATATACTGATTTCACTTCTTGAATGAATATTGAAAATTATATGATTATGCTCATGCAAATCAAAATATTTTGCACTATTGTAGATAAATACTTGAATTTAAGTCCAATTAAAAGTATACTTAACATACATAATTGTTCAGATATATATAATTATTAAATTCTCACATTCGTAGTTAGTCTTAACTATAACACATTGAGTTTTTTGACGCGACAATATGTATGTATACATATATGTATGTATATATATGAATATATATATACTCATATGTATATACAATTACCGTATACGTATCGCGAACTTGATCAATCGACTGAAAATTAAACTATCCACTATGCAGCAGGCAAATAATAGTACGACCAATAACTTGAATTCAGCAGCAAATTGTGCGTGCGGTCGGTACCGAACTTCAACTGGGTCTGGGTGAGTAAGCGAAAATTACCTTGCGCCTTTGCGTTTGAAAAATGGATGTCAAGGCGCATGGTTCACTCAGGGTAGCTTGGTATATATGGTCGAAAATTTTCCGCCCACTTTTATATGCGTGCCATTCGATTGGTCCTCGCATTACCTTCCGCACAGCGCTACTGGTTTGTGCGCCAATCACGTTTCAGCAAAGTTTGTTTTCTCCGCTGTTACTCACACACAAACATACATATGCAAAACACACTTTACACAAAAACACACAGCTGAACGCTTTCCTCCACCCTTAGTGTAGCTGCTGACATATTGCCTTTTGCCTGAGTACCCTATCTATCTGTCCCACTTACTCGACCACACTTCTGAGTGAAATATATTGTGAGAAACAGGTTTCAAAGAGTCGAAACACCTTTGGGCAATATATTGTAAGCAATTTGATCAATTACACAGCCACAGCCTAAAACATACTAGCGTTCTCTGGCCAAAAATTTAAGACTAGGCGATGCCCCTTATCCAATAATATTAATAGCATTAATTTAAGAGATAAAATATTATTAGTATTTTGTTATTTCATTCTTTTTATACCCTGAACCCTGTGTGAACGCAGGGAGAGTGATCTGAAATTTCCCATGTATACTCGTGAATACCATACGCAGTACGAGTTTTTTTTTTCAAAAATTCTGTAATTCTTGTCGTTCTCTTATTCTCGATAAATATCGATAACTGTTCTTCATATTTGCGTACCGTAAGAGCAAGAGTCTTAAAATTCACTGTAACAATCCGTGTAATACAAATACAAACATATTGTAATTTTTATTAAGCATTTAATTTCCCATAACATAGGCGTCTTGCAGTCCAAGCGCAGTCGCTACATCACTGCGCAGTTGGCAGTGAGTGTGTGTTGCTTGTAATGTACGTACATCATATAAAAGAAACCTAGGATTCAGAGTATCCCCTAGTCGGGCGCCACTGACTAGAGCTTTCTTACTTGTTATACCCTGTACCAATGAGAAATGTAATAGGGAGAAGGAGGCCTGGCAAAGCCTTTAAAGTTTACGACGAGGAAGGTCGATATTGCAATGTCCGTCTGTCCCTCCGTCAGTTTGTACACGTCAATTTCAGAATCTATAAGAGCAGGAGACTTGAATTTTTGTTACTGAGCTAATTGAAAATGGGAAATCTGGGTACAATATTTTTCTGCAAATGTATGTTATAGACAAAAGAAGGTGTGGCAGACCCCCTAATGTATATATATCCTTAATCAGGACGATGCGCTGATTTCCATATTCGTATGTACGTCCACTGAACGCAACGATATACCAAACCACAAAAGATCTGAAACTTGAAATCTAAGCTCGTGCATACCATACGTAGTACGAGTTTGTTTTACATATTCGATAACTCTTCCCGTCTTATTGTTATCGATCAAATTCGATAAATGTAATAAATAAATTTGTATGTATACTGTAGAAAAACGACGAACAAGAACGTAACAATCTCAAAAACTATAAGAGCTGGTTGGTGTCTGTATAAAACGCGCAGATCGAGTTTGTTTCATAAAATCAATAACAATTTTCGTCCCCTTTTAAATCTTTTGAACGTGATGTTAAACATTATTTTTAGTTTCAATTTTTATGCATTTTAGGCTTTTTATATATTTTTATCAATTACATTAACTTTTATATTTAATATTACCCCATTTTTAGGATTTTTACCAAAATGAATTGTAATCCAACAATTAACTTTTTGTCACCAATATTTTCAACTTTTATTGTTACTTTTATCAAATACTAATTACTAAATATTACGAAAATAATTGAGTATTAAATCTACAAATTAATAATTTTACAATAAAATTAAAACTATGTATATATATATATAAATGTAAAATAAAAGATTTAAATAATAAAGTCCTCTTGGTAGTGCAATAAGTCGAAATGAAAACAAAAAGAGGCTTAATTTTGGCAAAATCTTAATCTTATCGACTGTTTGCAAAACATTTCAATTTCACAATGAAGGATGACACGAACAAAATCAAAATCCGTATACTTTTCTCTTGGCCAATGGTCAAGACAATGCGATTAGGAGATTTTTATTTCCGATTTCCGAGCTCATCCGTTTGGCTTTGGCTTGCCATCGTAGGTTCCTTGATCCGCACTCTATTCTCATTAACGCAAAATTTTTCAGAAAGACCTTAAACACATATATGTATCTCTAATCATTGTTGTTTTTGGTTTTCCGCACTTAAGAGTCTTAAGTAAAATATATTTCTTTCGAAAATCTCAAGCGGCTCACTACACAAAGACAAACGATATTACTGAGGTACGCACTTACACCGAATAGTAGAAACCACTTAAATATTCCGTATAATTTGCAATGTACACCTCATTAAGTGTTCTTTCCACAGCTGGTTACCTCGACAATTGTGATTGTGATAATTGGCTTTCGTTTATAGTTGTACGTTTCAAGTCAGAGTATAATTCAATCTATATACGGTTGAATAAGTATTTCCAAGACTAACCATTTTGACTTATTATACCCTGAGCCCATTGAAAATGGGAAATCAGGGTATAATGTTTTTGTGAAAATGTATGTATCAAATACTAGAGACATGTGCTTCGGCATATGAATAACATAATCATGCCCTGAAAGTTTGAATAAAAAAGTCCTGCTAGAAAAAAAGTTATTAAACATTTAATTTTCACAATATAAGCCTCTTGCAGCCCAAGCGCAGTCGCTACGTCAACTGAGCAGTTGGCAGAGCGTGTGCTTGAGCGTGCGTCTCTGAGCCGTGTGTATGTGTTGCTTGCAATATATGTATGTATATGCATAAGCATAGAATATTTGAAGTATCGGCACTTCGCAGGGCTCAGGGTATCTCCTAGTCGAGCCGTCTCGACTAGAGCATTCTTACTTGTTTTTATACACTGAACCGATTGAAAATAGGAAATTAGGGTATAATGATATTGTGAAAATATATGTAACAGGCAGAAGAAGGAGTGCCAGACCCCATAAAGTATATATTCTTAATCTGATCGATGAGACCGTGTCCGTTCGTCCGTGTGAAGGTAGCTATATCGTAAAGCACAAAATATCCGTAGAGAGCTGAAATCTGACATATATACTCTTGAATACCATAAGCAGTACGAGTTTTTCTTTTTTAATTCGATAACCCATCCCGATCTCTTATTATCGATAAATATCAATAAAGTATCTTAATTTTTGAGTACCGTAAGAGCTAGAGACTTGAAATTCACTGTGTAGATCCGTGTAAAGAATACAAAGATTCTGTAATTTTCGAATTTTGTTTCGCTTGTCCTAAATTTGCAAAAAAAAACTTATTTCGAATAAGCAAAGAGTATTTGAAGTATCGGCACCGCGCAGGGTTCAGGGTATCTCCTACTCTCGACTAGAGCACTCTTACTTGTTATTTTTTGTGTATTAATTGAAATAGAAATCCTGAATCAAAAATATTAGATTTGTATTAGATTTATATGTAACATAGCTTCAACTTCAACCAAATAATAATAGTAATAAGTGAGAACGTGGTACTACCGATTGCAGAATACTTATTCACGGCTCAGCTGCCAGCGCAAATTTTTGCAAGATATAGATTTTCCGATTTAGATAATTGCATATATATAATATTTGCCAAATGAATAGAAGAGCTCTATAGTAACATAGTCAAACAATTTTGAGTTATAGGTGGCTTAATAAGCAGCAAGTAATTCAAGAAGGATTCTATTGAAGTGTATGAAATGTTCACTGCTGCTACGTACTTTTGGTACGTTTGGTTTGTAAACTTGTATTTAATTTAATAATTATGTTCTCTGTTACTTAATGGACTATAATGAAATTTTCAGCGTATTATTATTTGGAACTGTCCTTCAATTTGAAGAAGTGTAAATATAACTAAAATCAAAATTGTATAAAATACACATGAAACCACAATATTTGGGAACAATTAGTGGCGTGGCAAATCGGAAAATTCATAGTTTGGAATGTTTTGGAAGGGTGCTGGGAAGTGAATGAGTATTTCGCAAGCCGTATAGCGCGACTGCAACGTTCTTACTTGTTATTCGATATATTTTTATAACTTTAGCCCACATGTTGAATTCGGGCTTTCTATCTCAATACATTTTCATTCCCATTCATCTTGAGTATACAACGTATTATTTATGAGTGTTATTATTATTATATTATTATTTCTGAGAAACCGGAAAGAGTATATTTCGATACCTCTACTACAATACCTCTACTCAAGCATTTACCTTATTTGCCAACTTTAATCAACTTTTCAGTTGAGGAAAACATAACATGGACTCTTTAATAAAGTACCATGCACACCTGCATTAAATATCCTTACTCGAATCTTGAAGATGTCAGTCGATAACATTTCTACTTTTCACACATTTCAATAATAGTAGAATTCAATTGTGAAAAAGATGGAACACTCCTGATAGTGAGTAAAATTTGAGAAGTCATCTTTCTCATCTTCAGTACTTGGGTGTGTGTGTGTGTGTGTGTGTTCTTTAGCCCACAATTGAAGCGATTGAGCATAGCAATCAATGAGCCACAATCAATAACGCCAGCAACACCTTTATGCCGATCATCCCTCATCCGTGTTTTCTCACTGACAAAGTTATTCTTTCCTTTGCTTTTTATTTCGGTACACTGTATGTGTATGTCTAACAATAAGTAGCAGCATATACGAGAGATCTTCAGAATAAAATACAAGTCAATAAGAAAAGCTCTAGTTGTAAGTTCCTAACTTTGCGTTGCTATACTAATCATTCTAATGTACCTTTTGATCATATATTAGAGACATTAAAACTGTTAAAAAACTTTTGTTACACCCTGAACCCATAGGAATTGGAAAATCAGGGTAGAAGAAAAAATAGAAGACCCCATAGAGACATTTATTCTTGATCAGGAGTCGAGTCAGTCATGGTCGTGTTTTCGTATATATGAATTTCGTCGATCTCAGACCTATAAGACCTAGAGACGAGGGAGACGGAGGCTTAGGATGGGGCTTTTTATTAATGTCTAGGTTAGCGAGCTTCTGTGGGTTCAATTCCCCATGGTCTTTGTTATTTTTGGTAAACGGATTACGTTGTACCAGTTGCCAGTCAACCTAACTACATCAGCTCACCAAGTAAGGCGCGTAATAAATATATTAATAATATAGATACAAAATCTCGGGTAGACACATAAAGAGTTTTTGCGCAACAATCCAATGCAACAATAATAACAGTTTTATCATCATATTTACCGATTAATTTTTATTCTCTGCATTCACTACCCATTCTTCCAATCTTCCCCCTTTTCGTGACATACAGTTCGTGTTCTATTTATTTAATTACAGTTCCCATTCTCAACGTCGCGTTGATCCGCCTTATTGTTGGGGTTATCCTTGCATGGCTGCTGTTGCTCTTGAAATAACAAATTTTTGTGGTTGCTTCCTGCTGTGTGCGTGCGCCCTGGGATTAGCTGCCCCACTCCCACTCCCACTCCCAGTCCCAGTGCTCGTCTTGCTTGTTATGTTTAAATACCGTTTAACAATTTCCCGTCGGCAAGTATTGTACATTTTTCCTGTTGCTGGGTCAAAGAAAATGTACAAGAAAACTTACAATCAGCAACTACCCTTATTTGCAGAGATGTCTTCTTTATGTGTACATACACATATAAACATGAATATAGGCCTATATGTTTGCGTATAACTTAAGCTCGTTATGAAAGGCAATTCCCTAGAGTTGGTGATTTTCAAACAATTTGCGCGCATTACGGCTGCTTATTATATGAGCATCAGCATACAAAAATACATTCAGGCATATGAATCTATATTTTTATAATTATCAAAAAATGTGAATGACATAAAGTAGAAACAATCCTTTGAGAGAAGCACTGTGGTCTGTTTTCTGCGAAAAAGTACTAAAATAATTTTGATGGTCTACAATTTTACTTTTACTATAATCGCTTTTTATATGTTATCATAGAGCTGCTGTACATATACATATATATTGTTGGTACTCCGTATGAATTACACACACCGTCTTCCACCTGTTTAATACATTTGAATAAAATATACCCAATATTCTTAGTTCTTATTCAAAACAACAAAAATGTTCCTTATAAATTCCCTCTCTCATCGCCTACTCACTTATGATTTGATCTTCTGTGTAATAAGCGATCGAGTTCATTTAATTGAGTAGATATGGCCATATTCGTCTGCCCGTCCGCATGAACGCGCTAATCTCGCATACCATAAAATCTACAGATCTGAAAGTTAAAATGTATAGTCGTGTCTACCATACGCTGTACGAGTTTGTTTCAAAATTTCGATAACTCGTCCCATTTTTCCTACTATCGCTAAAAATCGATAAATTAACTTCGTTTTTTTGTATACCGTACGCTGAAAAGTTGATCAATGAGGTCCATCTACAAAAGAACTTAGTAACTATTTAATTTCCCACAACATAGGCATATCCCCACTAGGGACGTGGCAAATCGTGAACAACTTCAACTTTTGAACTAGAAACTCAATGACTGTGAACTTTGACATAAAGAGTTGTCAAATATTATATATGTATATGTAAAAAAATATTTTTGAAAAGACAAAAATAAATACATAAATTGATAAAAAATCAACATCACCGCACCTGGACTCGGACCCACCCTTATGTACTCATCAAACGTCATCACCTCTTCGACGCCGCTACATCAAACTTACACTGCTTGGCTCTGCTACCATGTATTTTTTTTAATTGGCCAATAATTTCTGTTACTTAATGGATTTTAATGCAATTTCAGCATATTCACATATTTTGTGTGAACAAAGAGTTCAAATTTTATTGCTGATAAGAAATATTGTCACCTTTTAAGTAAAATTTGCAATGCAATTTATCTGCCATCGAAAATAAAAATATTAAGGGATATGCCACTGTGTGAACATGAAGCTACTAATTGAATCAAAACGCTATTCAGGGGCAAAGGCAACAAATTACACACAAAACAAAAAATGAGGCAAATGGAGGTCTGCATTGCTGACAACTACCACCAGCTATCCAGCCGAACAGCATGCTTGGGCGAGAATAACCAGCTCAATCAGATAATTTGCAGGTATCTGGTTACATGGGATTTTGCTACGGGGCTGCACCAACATCTGTCGATTTGAAGTACATCTAACTCAATTAGATAATTCAATTGCCAATGACAATAAAAACGTTTTCGTCGTGACAATGATACGAAATAGGTCTTATATACCTAAAGTCCTAATCTTATATTATATAATAAGTGAATAAAACGTTAAAGGTGTCACCTCACGATCGCAATATAGTGACCAATACAATTTAGTTATAATTTATATAAGGACTAGCTGATAAACTAATTGGAATTACAAATTTCGCCTCTTTCGTCTGTTTCTAAAGAATCATGTATCCTTAGAGTACCGAGTTTACAGAGTGAGACATGTGAATCTATAATGTACATAAGTAAATAGTTTACAACGGAAATAAGTATAGGTTTCCACATAATATGTAAGTACAAAAAAACTATGAGCTAAAGTACATTTACGTTCAGTGGAAAATATATAGCTTTTTTACTAAGATGATAAATATTTAATAGAATATATATGCTAAAAATTTTTATGAAATCCGTTAAGTTCGACAGGAGTTATGTTCATCCAAATGTGTGCATTCTTATCTATTATAATAAACGCAATAAGAATTGAATTGTCCCCTGCTACATTCATTTAGATTTGCAACATGGCGTTCGAACGGTGAAGTGATTCAGTCGGTAGATGTCGTGTGCGCTGCCCAGCAGTTTTGAGTTCAACTCTTGGCGATGTTGAGGTTATTTTTATACCCGGAACCCGTTAAAAATGAGAAATCAGGGTATAATGGTGTTGTTGAAATGTATGTAACAGGCGGACGAAGTCGTGGCAGTATATATATTCTTGATCAGCTCGACGAATTGAGTTGTCATAGCAATGTCCGTCCATATGAGCACTCTACTCCCATAGGCGTAGGGTCATTCAATTGTGGCGCTGGAAAAGTAAAGATGACAATTCTATTGATATGAGTTTAACATTACCGAATATGATGATGCCAGATCGAGACAGATTCCACTGTTTGTAAACTGTGAATGCAGTAACGCCTGACTGAAACATTCTTGCTTGTTTTATTTTATGTTATAGTAAAATAAGAGTACATGATCTTAGTTGTGTCTCTATTTAAAGTTAATGCTGTGTTTTATTATGTGACACTCGAGTGGAAAAGAACAAAAGTTGTTAATTTGTTTATTGGATTGCGCAATGTATACAGTTTGGGTTTACAAATGCACTCATGAAAGACCAAATAATAACAGTAACAACAAAGGCGTGAACATGTCACAAGCCACCAGGACAAAGCGACAACCATTGTTCATTTGTACCTCCCATCCCCTTACTCCCTTATCCCTTCTCATTCGCACACGCAGCGTGTATGGTTAAAGCCCGGGGCCGTGCTTTACACGCCCCATGTAAAGTCCCGCAATCATTCGGCTGGAAACTTGCAACTCGCTTTTCAATTTTCCAATATTATTGCTAACACAGCCGCATTTACACAATGACTCTCTTGTCCCTCTTTCACTATCCATATATATATTGAATAGCATTTTGTCTATATATATTATATATTTCATATGAATAAACGTTACACTTGAATATCTATTAACTTCAATTTAAAATAGTCGCATTAGTTGATTTTCTACAGGACTGTCACATCGTCCCATTACTTTTTCATATAAGGCTGTCCTGTTTGCTCACAGCTAAATACATATACATATGAATTGTGTATATGTGCACGAAACCCAGTTGGCCATAAAGCGCAAACGCGTTCGAAAAAGTCGAGAGACCGACTCAATTCCTCGCTTTTTTAAGGGAAAGCAACAAGCGCGGACGGCAGCAAACGCAAGGACCGACGGAACGAAATAGAAATTACGGGCTTACAAATATATATACTAAAATATACATACACCCATTTACTCTGATTCTACTGCAGAGCATTGATGTAAATCAACTTCTTAACATTAAATTAAATAAGAAAAAATTTGGATGCATAAAAATTAGTGCTCAAAATACAAAAAAATTTAACAAATCACTATTGATTCAGATTCGATTTGCCACGCTCTAATAGAATATAATTTTTATAATAATATTTTTTATGGATTTTTATATAATCATAATATTAAATTACGTGTCGAATTTGGGCATTTTAGCTCTAAAACTTTATAAGATAAGATAAGACAAGACAAGAAAAGCGTTTTAAGATAAGATAAAGAAATAGCTTTACCCGATTTAGCACGATCTTGGGCTGTCAAAATTGTATAAAATGCCCATGCAACTTAATATAGAATTCGGAAACTCTTGCTTCGCAGGCGTAAAATATATCATTTAATAACTGCCGAATTTTTTAAACAACTAAGATCTGTGTGTGCTATATAAAGACCTCCAAATATTTGAAGTCTTATAGGTTCTGAGATCTACGCGTATGTATAAACTGGTGAGACGAACATGTTTAAATCGACTCAGCTCATCGCTCTGAAAGGAATTCTTAAGCTGATAGAAGTATGTAAATAGTATAGTAAAAACATATTAAGGAATATGAGCACAATATATATAAGACAGCTTGACTCTGTAGATACAACGGTTATATATATATATATATATATATATATATATATATATATATATATATATATATATATATATATATATATATATATATATATATATATATATATATATATATATATATATATATATATATATATATATATATATATATATATGCGCTTTTATTTATAACAGATTTATTACCACATCCAATTGTGACCTGTTTTTCAAATCAAATTCAATTTCAATTCTATATCTAATAACTTTTCTCGTTCTTTTTAATGTAATCAGCTGTAATTCTCAAGGTTACGGCCCATCAACATAATCGCGACCACCAACATTAATGCGGCCTTCAGCAGCAGTTACCGAGAATCCGAGAATACGTGCATCCATCTTGGTCATCTTATTTTTCTTAATTTTCTTTTGTTTGTTCTGCAAGTAGATATACAATAAATACTCTTCCACATGTATAAATAAGTGAAAATCAAATTGTATTACCTTGTTATCTGCATTATCATTGCACGACGGTGTTATTGCCGGCGCGGGCTTACACATATCATCATTATGTGCGTTTTGAGCACGTTGTAAGCTCTTGTATTTGCTACGTCGCTCCAAAAATTGCTTTGCAAATTCTGTCGATTCTTTACCTTCGCCTGAAAAGTAAATGAAAATAATAAAGTACGGAAAATTCGAAGTACGAGACATTATTAAAATTAATTAATATATTTAGGTATCAATTTTGATCGACTTACGAGAATTCGATCATTATCGATTCGCATTGATTTTATTTATGGAATAATTGGAGTCAGCCTCCCTTCTAACAAATAAATGATAAAACATAAAACTTGAAATGAAGGAAACGATTATCAAAAATTCAGTACTGTCTATATAAATACTAATCTATGTAAAAATTAGGTTAAATTATGCACAATTCATCAATATCATTATCATCATGCTCGTTTATATTGATGTGCAATGTCCATTTTGATGGCCGCCCGCCTGTCAGTATGAATATAAACCAGTGCGACGCTATTAAAGTTACAGACTTATATTCGCGAAATACTTATTCGCGTGCTAGAATCCAAAGCATTCTAAAATATTAATTTTTTTATATGCAACGCCACTAATTGTCCCCAAATTTTTTATTTAGTGTGTGTGCCTTCAAATTTAACATCAGTTGAAAATATAATCAATATGCAAAATTTCATTAAAATCGATCAAGTTGCACAGAAGTTATTAAAAAAGTTTTGTCAATTGGCTGCGCCAGCAGCGAGCATTTTACATTTTACGAATTCACAATTACAATAGAATTCTACTAGAATGACTTGGTCTAAATTAAGGTTTTCGTTGGCTTCGAAGTGCAGTTGCAGTGTTAGTAGAAGCGGCATGCGATCACGTCTCTCCATCTTCTTCACCTTTTATATTTGTATACCCTGAGCCCATTGAATATGGGAAATCAGTAAATAATTATTTGTGAAAATGTATGTGACAAGCAGGAGGAAACGTGGCAGACCCAATAAAGTATATATATTCCTGATCAGCTCGATGACCTGTCCGTCCATAAGTTTGAACGCAGCGATCTTGTAAACCACAGAAGTTACCATACGCAGTACGAGATTTCTCAAAAATTCGATAACTCATCCCGTTCTCTTATTATCGATCAATTTTGATAACTTTTCTTCGTTTTCGCGTACCGAGCTAGAGAGTTGAAAATTTTTAGATTTTGGATGCCACGTCCCCAGGTCCCTAAATTTGCAAAAAACACATTTCAAAAACTAGAGACTTGTGGTATGGCAAATACTCACATATAAGTACATACAGTATATAAGCTGTACACAATTTGATTAAGAAACGATAAATGTAATTAAAAATTTAATTTCCCATAATGTAGGCATGTTGCAGTCAAATCGCAATCGGGGCGTCAACGGCGCACTTAGCAGAGCGTATGTCTGTTCATGCGTGTGTCTGTGTATACATATATATTACTCGTAATGCACATTCATACATATAAAAGAAACAGAGCATGTTCGGAATAGCGGTTCTTTGCAGGATTCAAGGGATCTCCCAGTCGAGCAGTCTCGACTAGAGCAATTGCTAAAGATTTATCCGCAATATATTTTTGTCAAGCCCATTATATATAACTAATTTAAAGTCTCTATAGTGCTTAACATATAATATAATAATATATACAAAAAATTAAATTTTTAATTTTTAACCGATAGCGCCATCTATCGACTCGATGGAGCAGTATATAATACACAAACCATTTAACCGATACACAGATACACTTACACCGATAGGTGATAGAACAGACAGACGAATGGAGGATATTGCACAATATAAATATATTTTTATAAGTTTCACTAAAATAACCATGGGAACTTACCTAAATATATGCGTACATAATCCTTTACTTCATAGGGCGCTTCCAGGTCTTGCAAAAAGGAAACAAAGGTTGGAACTACGAATGAAAATATGTTTATAGCATTATTTAGATATTTATTACGATTTCTATATATTGAGAAGTTTCTTCTTACCATCCACTTTAGCAGACATATTGTCTAGGCTCTTCATGCACCAAGAGGTAAACTCATTTTCATACTCGTTTACTTTGCTGTTTGAGGCATCGCCGCTCGGCTGCTGAGCAGCGGACTTGGCTGCCGACTTTCTCTCTTCGCTGGCGGATACCTTGATCATTGCTTTACTTGAAACCGTTTTGTTATTTTTATCCAGCTGCTGTGAGTGATGTCCAGCTGCATTTCTGGCATTTTTTGATAATGCATTCTGTATGGTCGGCAATGTTTGACTCTTGCGCAAATTTCGTGGCGATGGTAATGCGATGACACCGACTGATGACTTCAGCTGTGTTTGCGATTGCTGTCTACTGGTTACTGCCACTGGCAAACCGGCGGCAAGGACCGAAGCGGCAGTCGGTGGCGCGTACTTCGTATTGGTGGCCGATGGTGGAGCAGCCGTGGGCTCATCCCAGAGACCAACACCGATCGGAGATGGAGTTGTAGTAGCATTCCACGCATTGCTGGTATTGCCCCATATGTTTAAGAGGCCACCACCACCGGAGACGCTCAAATTGGCAGATGACATCACCTGATTTTGCTGATGCTGCTGTTCGTGATCGCGACGTCGCTGTTGCTCCAGCTGCTCATTGGTCAGACGCTTGGCTTCCTCGGCCTGTATGTCAACCAAGCTCATAACGGGAGCTGGTGCTGGCGATGCTTGCCATTTGAGCAACGCATCATTGGCTTCGGCTGCTGCTGCAGCTGTAGCACGCATTTGCTTATCCAGTTGCTCCTGTTGTCGTTGTTGATCCGCTCGTCGTTCCCGACGTTCAGCCTTCTGAATTTCGGCCAATCCTGGTGCGGTATTGTTCACGCTTGGTGTCTGCAATGACCATGGAGCAATAGAAGTAGCATGCGATGAACGATTCCCTTGTTCAATCTTCAATCCACTTGCCTTAATTCCGATAGCAGCTGTTTGTGAAGCAGCTAAAATATATATAAATATATATATAAATAAAAAATATGAAAATAAAAACAAAGTAAGAAAACTCTAATCGAAACTGAACCCTGATAAGAACCGCTAATTTAACGTTAATTTTATATATATTCACATTAAAGCAACACATAAAAACATATATACGCACATAAAAGCACGCGCTCTGCTCACTGTGCAGTTTACGGCGCGTGCGCTTGGGCTGCAATGAGTGTATGTTATGAGCAATTAAATGATTAATCATTTTTGCAGCAGATGGACTTTCTTAATCAAACTTTCAGGGCGTGATTATATCATTTATATGTGTGTATTTGCCAAAGCACAAGTCTCTAGTATTTGAAACGTGTATTTTGTACATTTTGAGCGAAGGGGGCGTGGCATCCAAAATCCAAACATTACAAAATGTTTGTATTCATTAAATGTTACAGTGAAATTCAAGTCTCCAGCTCCTTCGGTACGCAAATACAAAGAAGAGATATCGAAATTTATAGATAAGAGAACGAGAAGAGTTATCGAATTTTTAAAAAACTCGTACTGCGTATGGTATTCACGAGTATACATGTAAAATTTCAGTTCTCTAGCTTTTGTAGCTTACGAGATTGCTGCGTTCACACAGATGGACGTCTCCTTCGGATAGACGGACAGGGCTATATCAACTCAGCTCATCGAGTTGATCAAGAATATATATACTTTATGGGGTCTGCCACGTCTCCTTCTGCCTGTTACATACACTTTCACAAAAACATTATACCCTGATTTCCCATTTTCTATTGGCTCAGGGTATTCAAAAACGTAGATCGACGGGGTATAGGGATCTCCTAGTCGGGGCACCTAGAGTTTTCTTACTTGTTAATCAATAACTTTAAGACGGAAATAGTTATCGATTTCTTTAAACAAACTCGATCTGCCCGTAATATGCAGGAACCTTTCAAGTCCCTAGCTTTTATAGGTTCTGATCAACGCATTCGTACATGCGGACGGGCATATCTTCTCAGTTCGTCGTCCACATCAAGAATATATGTAGATTATGGGGTGTACCACGCCTCACACTGTCTGTTATACATTTTCACAAAAACATACCCTGATTTAAAATTTAAAATGCGTTCAGGGAATAATAAATATTTTTTGCGGATGGATCGATCGGGTAAAACAATGTATTAATTATTATTATGTATGTATTCTGTACCTGTTGTCGCTTGGTTATTATTGTTAAACAAAGCTTTGCGGCGTTGAGCTTGTATTTGCTGCAGTCGCTCCTTTTCTTCTTGCTGTTGTCTATTCTTTTCCTCTTCGGCTAACAATGCACGTCTTTTCTCTTCCTCTTGCTGTTGGCGCTTACGCTCCTCCTTGATGCGCCGCTTTTCTTCGACCTGTTCTCGACGGCGCTCCTCGTCGCTTATTTTCGCCTCCGACTGTTTGCCATGCCCTTGACTAGACGTCTGTTGCTGTTGCTTGTTGACTTGTTGTTGCTTGCCAGCAATGGCTTCGACTGATAGTTGATCATTGTTGGGTGTAGGGATGTTGTCCAGTGCTATTGGTTGCTCTTGAAGTGGTATTTTCTGATCAACCTTTAGGTTGCCTTGATTGTCATTACCCTGCTGATGGTCTTGCTGCGCTGCATCGAAATCCAAGTAGGCAGCTGGATTGGTGTTGTTGCCATCTGGTCTGGAAAGCTGACGATTTTGTTGTTGCTGCAGCTGCTGCTGCTGCAGCAATAGTTGCTGACTTTGTTCTTCCTCCAAAGTAGCAACGTCCCACAAAGTGACCTTCGCATTTTGCATGACAGGCCATGATGACTGAGTGGGCTGCTGCTGCTGTGGCTGTGGCCATATGGGGATCATAATATTTTGGGCCAAGAGCTGCGACTCGGCTATAAAATCCACAGTGGAGCTTGGCTTGGTCAACGGCTGTTGCTGCTGCTGTTGACTTACGACAGCTGTTGCTGACGGTCCTCGCAGCAACATTCGCAAATTGTACTCGTTCAAAATATCGAGATCATTGCCGTGTAGATCATTCGACTTGCTTGTATCCGAATCAGAACCAAATTGATGCTGCAATTGCTCGAGATTAGCTGGCAGTGGATTCTGCCCTTGGGTCTGTTGATGCATTAATTGAGCATTCAATATAAAATCATTAGCATCCATGAAGTTACCCTCCGATCGCTGCTCAGCATTGACTGGATAAATCTGCTGTTGATCCTTCTTGGCCTGCTGGGCAATTGCATCGTACAATTGGCTGCCGGCAATGGGGTTTAAGGCTGCCAACGAATTACTTAAACCACTAAAACTACTCAAATATTCTGGCAGTACCAACATCTGAACCTTGCTACGGACAATGACTTCACGTTGAGCGGGATCCATACGCTGAAAGCAATCACTTTTCGATAGCTCCGATAGTATCTGATACTCCTGGTGTTGCAAGTACTGATCTTGCAGCATTTGGAAGCGCATGGTTAACATGTGGGACGTGTCCATTGTATGTGCGCTTATATGCCCCTTTACAGCAGCACTCAAAGAATCGGCAGCTGCCGTAACATTCGCTTTCAATTGTTCATCAATGCTAGGACGATGATGATGATGCTGTTGTTGTTGATGATGTGCGTTGAGTGAAAGAGGCAATGCAAGCGCTGAGGGCTTGCGAGGCGTCATATTGATTTGTAAATTATCCAATTCAATGGGCGTAGGTAGAAGATGGTTGTGCGTAAAGGGCATGTTGCCATGACACAGCTTAATCAAGTCACCAAGTGGTCTGAAGCGGGTGTCGGAAATGCGGCGTACAAATAGATTCTCATTAAAGTAGCCGGCACGATACCATTCAGTCATCTCAATGGCACTAAACGGTCCTTGTACCTTCGATTGTGGATCGCGATAAAACCACAATTCGTTTGAATTTGCATTCATCACAAGCGGCAGCACGGGCAATTGATGCTGTTGCAAATGATGCTGTTGCTGTTGTTGCAAATGATGCTGCTGTTGCTGGATGGCTAGCTGATCGTTGAATGGTTTATGGGATAATTCAGTTCCAAGTATTGCAGGCGCCACTGTCTCTGGACCTACGAGCTGGCGCTGCTGTTGACCAGGGTCGACAACCGATCCAGGCATGCCGTACCTATTGCTATTGCCTCCAATACTTGTTTTGCTGCTGGTGATGGCATCATCTTGACCACCATCATCATCCATAATTAGTTTCTCAACCTCATCTGCCTTCTCTTTGAAACGTTCCGAAATATCTCCATGGATAACTACCTCCACTTTGTGCTTGGGTGTTGATTCAGCTGTATCTGATCTTCCAGCCATTTCCTTATTACTGCTGTTGGTGTTGCTGCTAATTACGGGTTCGTTAGTATTGGTGGCATTGGTTGGAGTGGTATTTGTAGCTGGGCTTGCGGATTGGGATTCAATGTCCACTGCACTTCCCTGCTCGGTTTGGTTTTCGGTTTGAATTAATTGGCCGCTTTTTATCGAGGTGGCTATTGCAAAGCTATTGGAATCATTTGAATCTAAAGCTTGCTTATGTGACGGTTCACTACTATTTGCCTTGCCACGTTCGGTATCCACCAGTTCGCCATGGAAAGCACCACTCGAATCAAATGTTCCACCCATTTCCGATGGATTCTCCATTGCCCATTCTGGCAAATTATCCTCACAATCGGGATTCGCAGGCCACGATTGATTTGCTTTGGAGCTGATAGAACGATTCAAGTTTCCACCTGGTCCTGCAATCTGCGATTTAACGACGCTCGTACGTTCATTGGCTATAGTTCCAATCACGGAAATGGATCGTTGTATGTTAGTTATGACCGGATTGCCATCCACATTCCCAGACTGTATTGGCTCCTCGTCGCGCCAGCTGGTTGAACGCCCTTAAATTTATTAGAGAGGCAGTTGACAGTTAGAACGAAAAATTCTTTTTGTTATCTATTTTTCTGCACTTACCCCACCGGTGGCCGCCCGCGCTGCGCCATCCAGCAACTTCCGTGCCAACGGCCCCGCCTGTATGTGGGCCGTCGCCGGAACCATCTTCATTGCGGTTTCTGCGCCAGTTCTCCATGTTCCGACATTGGCTTGAGAAGTCCTTCCGTGGGCTAGAGCTCGGTGTACCGTTCCAATCTACACCAGGGCCGCCACCCCCACTGCTACCTGTGGGGGCACCGATAGCCGCTGAGTCCCCAGTACCATTCCGTTCGCTCCAGTTTCGATCTGCCTGCAAATGGATGGTGCAATATACAGTGAGAAAATCAGGAATATTAATAGTTGGTAAATCAGTAGACTTTACCTTCAGTGATATATTCGACAGACTGTCATCGTATATGGCGCTTGGTCTCTGGTATATTGAGTGATAAACAGATTTACCACGCATACGACCACGATCAACAGTTCCTCCTCGACCCGTGCCCCGAGACGGTATACCAAACCCACCCGGCGAGCGCTGCAACCAGGCAGGGCGTGACTGTGAAACATGAAATTCCATTTAATCCTTGAGCCGAGCGTTAGACATTTATTCCTTTTAACTTACGTTACTGCCCAGCTGGCTTTGGTTGTTTAATTCCTCTTCAGAACTCGGCGTTAGAGCAAGTGGATACTGAACTTTTTCAATAAACAGTTTTTTAAAAGATGGCAGAATCTGGGGCAGCAAGCAATTCCGATCAAATAATGATAACATCTCCTCCCGACCATAACGGTACTCCGGAAACATATTACGATTGGCAGCTGTATAGTTTGAATTTGCCAGCATAATGACTCCACTGCCACCGACGCTTCCTCCTCCACTACTACCGCCGACGCCACCACCGATGCTGTGTAATGTTAGGCCGCTGTTTAGCCCACCGCCTGCAGTGGCAGATAGATTATTGGTTCCAACGTTTGAAGGCTCTGACGACATATTGCGCAACCACTCGGGTCCGAATTTCATTGAGTCTGTCATTTTCGTCAACTCTTGAGTTTTGTTTCCTTTGATAATCTGTTGCTGAAATGTTAAATGAACCACAATTTGGACCATCAGTATTGGCTAGCACACATACACACGCTATTGCTTTGACAAGTTCGATTGCGATTTTGAATCTTTGTATACTAAATCAAAATACGAACTACAAAATTCTAACTTCCACTGCTTACGTACATATACATATATATATATATATATATTATATATATATATATATATATATATATATATATATATATATATATATATATATATATATATATATATATATTTGGAAATATATAATACTTTATACACACAGAAAGCAATATGTATACGTGTGATTGTGTGCGTAACGCAAAAATTGGAACAATAACAAAATCAGAATAAGAACAAGGAAACATAACCTATAAAAAGCGGGATGAGTATTGCACATGAAGATTAAATCCAAACCAGAATTCATTTTAACTGCACAAATTTGCTGCGCCTGCTTACACTTAACATATTTATGTGATTTTCTATATCTATATTATGTACCTTGTTTTACCTATTTAAAAGGTTAATTAAATATGACTTTATATTCAGTAACTAGTGTTGCACTTTTTAATTACATATACTCATAAAAATTTTAATTCTGGCCAAATATAGTATTTTATGGAATTTAATGTCATTATTTAGGTCTTTGTATAGTTCTATTAAGTTGGCAGTACTTTCGACTACTACTAGTAGTGCCGTGGCACCACATGCATACACATCAAAACATATACACACACAACCATATAACACATACCCTACCATAAATTAATTTACTTATTCCAAATGCCTATATGTCGGTTAAGTTCCTTAGACTTCATTTCAATAGATGACGTATTCAAGTTAACTTGTAAAACTTCAATATGCTCAACAACTCAAAACTAAGCTATTTTTCTTTGTACTTTAAAGAATTTTAAAATAATAGTAGTGTTGGCACTCACATATAGTATATGTATGCAAGTGTTGTGTATGTAAATCTGAGATGAGTGTTACTCAAATACGTGTTACCTATGAAAAGTATCTTAGTCTTCAATTATCGAAATTTCAGGGTTACGCAACAAATCTTCATAAACATCGATATGCTTCTATCTATCGATTTTATACTTTGCTTTAATATCCGTGTATCAATCGGAAATAGCGTAGCTATATCGATTAATAATTAATTTTTATTACTTATATGTTAATTTGATATCCTAAGTAAATTGATGTTGACACTATTCTAAAATTTGTTTCTATTCATGACCTGAGTTTGCTTAAAAATCCATTTGCAGCGCTCTAACAGCAGATTATAATACAGCTTTCTAAATTTTATATTATAATAAATATAGTATAACAAATATATATATTTATATTTTGTCTTAAAACAATACACGTTGTGTGTATTTATTTTTAATTATAGTAAGAATAGGTACGTAACAATTCGGATACTCAATTCGGTACTGTCGATACATTTCAAATGTTATTTGGTTAGGGGTTGTACCAAAGTATTATAGCTGGAAGAACATTGATTTATGCCCACATCGATGTTTTTGATGTATCGAAATCTTATTATGGTAGATTTTTGTTTTAAACTTTATCTGAATGTCTATAATAAAATGTATTTTTCATAAAATTGGTGTTTGGGGAACAAGGAATAGAAAGGACTGCAGAAACTCTAAATTAAAAAAATATTTAAAGGATCGAAAACGCTAAAATCATATCCAACTATCGATGATGGAATAACATTTATCTATCGATATTTCTTCCAGCTCTGATAGTGATGCATCGATATGCTTTTGCACATCTCCATATCAAAAAATGGCGAATTGTGTTGAAAATTATTAAAAAAAAAAAGTTTGATCGACAAGGTTCCTATAAACACAAAAACGCAACAGGTGTGTTAAATAAATTTAAAAGTTTAATGATTTATAAAAATTGTTTAATAAGTTAACCATATACAACATTTTGTGAAAGCGCGTGAACACGAGTGAATTTGTATGCGCGTAGTGGTTCGTAGTCACAAAATTTTATTTTTTGGCGTAAAGTATATTAATTTGACACTAAAACCAAAGATACATAAACATATATTTTGAATAAACCAAAAAGTTGAACTTGCAGAAATAAATCAGACACAACATGCAAATACTTACTTAAAGCGTATGTTTTCTCAATAATACGCATATACATATGTACGAGTATGTAAAAAAATATATATACACATACACTCGTGGTTATATATACTTATAAATATGTTTATTATATACATACTTTATAAAATTACACCATATATATATATATATATATATATATATATATATATATATATATATATATATATATATATATATATATATATATATATATATATATATATATATATATATATATATATATATATATATATATATATATATATATATATATATATATAACTTAACTTATATTTATGTATTAATACTTATATATTATATTATATATTAACTTATACTTATATATATATATAACTTAAGGTATTATAAAACTTGTATATTATTATGATTAATTTTAAATGTATAATATCTAATTTGCATTGACTTCTGGCAGCTGATGCAAGTTCGGGCCGTGCAAGAAATCTAAATTCTATTTGCCTCTACTTGGTTCAGGCAGGCTTGGTTATCTGGTATAAATGAACCAAAACCAAATCCAGCAATTGACCGCACACCTATCGCAGGCACTTGATCAAAACTATGATGTAAGTGAAGCTATTTATCACACGAAAGGACATACAATTACTATTTATACCAACATATGTACATATGCATATACGTATATACCTATATATTCTAATCACACTTTAATAATTTAAGGTCGTTAATATGGAGGCAGTTCTCTCTGTTATTTGTGCATTGGAAGGTACAACGATTACGAAAGAGCAATTGGAAGCCACCAGACTGGCAAAATACATAAATCAACTTCGACGTAGAACTAAAAATGATCAGTTAGCCCGTCGGGCCAAATCCCTTTTAAAGAAATGGCGTGAAATGGTGGGAATACATCAACAGACATCAATTGATTCTCAGTCTCAGCAATTGGATCAGTCGGCATTTAAACCGATAGTTGAAAGCAATCTAACAGAATCCGAATCAAACACAACAGAAGCAGGTCTCAACACGGGTTTATACACTTCACAGCCTTTCTCTCCGACATTACAGCGTGTTATCTCCAATTTGCACACAAATATTGAATCTACTGAACCACATAGTCATCCAACCGATTTCTCAAGCTTGATAAATAATAATATTAATATTGACAATAGTGAGGAATCGTTAACAGTTGCTAATAAACTTTTTATAAAGCAACCGAAATCTAACGAATACAAATCCCAAAAACCATCAACATTTATAAATGAACACTCGTCAAATTCTGTATCTAGTGTGTTAGTGGCTAATGAGAAATTAAATCAGACTTCTATTGTAATTGACATTGTCTCTGACTCGGATGAGAATGATTCAGTCCACAGTCAACGAAAACTGGCAACGGAATCTTCTTTGTTGTTAGCGAAGCCCACCAATTCCAGGCCTAAGAAATTGAAAAAGGATAAGAAGTGCAAGGATAAAGATAGTCGAGATAAATCGTCTTTAGTCAATGTGAAATCAGACGAAATTCCACAACGTTCGAGAAATATGAAAAGATCAAATTTGCATCGCACGGTGGTAAAAGACCCAAAAACACCAAAAGTATATTCAGCGGATCCTGGTAAGAATAAATAATTATTTTACAAATGCAAAACGTAATAATGTCTCTGAATGTATATTCAGAAATTTTGTCATTGTCGAATAGCTCGATGAGCTCAATCTTATCTGGAGATGCTGTTTCTGGAAATTTTCAAACTCGACTTCACACCCCGGCAGCAGATTTGACATTTGCGGGCAGATTTAAGTCTGTCAGTCGACTGGAAACTTCCAGTGATGTGAATACCATTCAAGCGAATGGTCTGAAAACTACTATAAGTAATATTAATGAACCCACACAGCTGCCTACACGTCCAAGCTATGAAGATAATAATGATTCAAGTACCTCATGTAGTCGCCTATCGCCGTACGAAGAACTCGACTCGAAGTTCGGTCAAAATCATTTTAAAACGTGTGACGAAACAAGTAAGAAACAATTTTTAATACTTATACTTTTCAATGAATTCAATGCAAATATTTTGTCCCAAGTTCCAAAAAAGCGCGGCCGTAAAAAGGGCTCCAAGGGAGTAGATTCACTAATTGCAAAGGAATCAAGCCTATCACAGCAAATATTCTTTGGATCTGGTGTTAAGAAAGTAAAAACCACCAAAGAGCTATTTAATGAAATACAAAGTAGAAAGCTTAGTATTTCAATCAACCGCAGCGATAACACAACAACAGCAACATCAGCTAATAGAACATTAAATACTAGTTCAACTAATATTCGAAATCTGGAATGCCGATCTGTGCATACGAGACCGCCATCATCTTGTTCAGGTTTGTTACATTCTGTATATATTCTTTAAATATTTTAATAAGTCCCTCTAATGTTTTCAGAAACATCAATCCACTCGCAACATGCCTTGGAAGCCTCAACGAATGTTTCTCTAGCTGGAACTGAGAAATTTTCAAATATACTAGAAGGTAAATTAAAGATTATTATTGGAAATTGACATTTAAAATATTCAATTGTGGCATAAAAAGTTCTTTGGCAAGATTATCCTATAACGCTAGAGAGACTAAAAGAGAATTCCACGTCCCCTTCGCCCTAAATTTGTAAAAAAAAAAAAAAACGCATTTAAAATACTAGAGACTTATGCTTTGGTAAATACACACATATGAATGACATAATCATGCATTGAAAATTTGATTGAGAAGATCCTTCCATGTTGAAATGTATATAACAGGGTGAAGGAGTCGTGGCAGACCCCATAAAGTATATAAATATGTCTGTCCGTCCGTCCGTGTGAACGCGTGGATCTCAGAAGCCAGTAGAGCTAGAGCCCAAAATTATTAGTTAGTTAAATTTTGGATATCACCTCCAAATTTCCCCAATTATTTAAATTGAAGGTAGTTGTGAATAAGGCCAATATATTTTATAAATTTGAAAAAGTTCAATAAAATATTTTGATCATATGCTGAAAGTTTCATTAAAATCCATTAAGTCACACAGAAGTTATTAAGCAAAACGTTTGGCCAGTCGGCAAACACGTGGTCAGCAACACTAAGCATTGGCAGTTTGCCTATACGTGTGCACACACACATTGAACTGCGAGCATCTAGCAAATTCTAAGAACCACAAGTTTTAGTGTAAATCTGCTAAATGGCGTCATGGTTAGCGAATTATCAGCTTCTCTCTGGAATCGAATCGAATGCAGATCAGGGGATCTTCTAGTCGGGGCGCCCGACTTGAGTTTTCTTACTTTTTTTAGATTAAAATCATTTTTTTTTTTTTCAAATTGCCTTTTACTTGTAGACCCTGGAAATACAGATAGTGATACGATTACATCAGAACCTTCACGAGACAACAAACTGCGAAACATGAGAATGCATTCTCTGGATAGCAACAGCAATTCTCAGCATACATTTTCGGCAAAGAACGCGGAAGACCTAGCATTAAAATCGGATTATACCGATGTTAAAACGCAATTAATGCATATAGTACGCAGTTTAGGCAGTCCCTTAAGTGTTGACGAGGCCGAAAAACGATATCAGGCTAAAATTGTGCCATGCACTTGCATAATACTTGAAGATATGCCAAAGGAATCATTTGCAGAGAATAAGCTAACGGAAATCGATCCGGAAATAGATTTTATAAATAAGAATTCATGTGATATTGAAATTTCTCGCAGCAAAAGGCACAATGAGCAAACGACTATGAAAATTGAGAGCATGGACGCTGCTGAGCCAACTATTGCTCAAAAGCCAATGAAGTCCATTTTTGATTTAGACTTTGATGATGACGATGATCCATTACAAACGATCATAAAAAATATCACGCCACCAGAGTCCAGCGTGAAAGCGACTCTTGATATTGAATCCGATAAAGCTGAGATTAACGCAGTTAGAACTGAGCATATAAATAAAGCAGCAGTTTGCGATACCTTTTCAGCAGATGAAACGTCCAACAATATAATGGCAGAGCCTTTATCTGTTTACACTGTACACGAAGATCCCGAATGCATCGCAAGGAAACGGTTTGATGTACAAACAAATAATGTTACCGATTTTCATATAAATGCATTACATAACTATTACATACCAAACATTAATGGAAATTGGAACATCAGTGATTCGTCATTAGTACTAACGTCAATAACGGAATTTTTGCAGACATTGGAGTCATATACAGTTAGCGATGGATCTGATGTTGTGCCTAAATATGGTTCCCTCACATATGGGCAACGAATACGTAAGGATCTAAGCTATTTAAAATGCGTTCAGAATTATAAATCAAAAAGTTTTAAGGCGTTTATACCTCCATTTTTGGGCGTTGCCAAGTGTTTACCAACGTGTCGCCTGGCAGCTAAACTGCTCAAGGATAAAACGAAAGCTGGACCCACAATAAACAGTGATAATACGTTATTAAAACAGGAAAAGTCTGAAATATATTGTAGTTATTTTGAAAATAAGCGATGTACCCCCAATCCGCTGAGTGTTGAAATCAATTCAAATCATACAAATAAAAACAATAAAAATCAAGCACGATATTCAGACGACAATGTAATAGTAAGAAACGTAGCTGTGGGCTGCAATTTGCTTAAGCTGGTTAAAAATAATAGTAATGATCGTGGAAGTAACGAAGTCCCTGATGATTCAAATATTGAATCAGAAAATATGAAATTCACCCGCTGTAGAAGCAGTAGTACTTGCAGCAGTTCCAGTTTTCAATTGACAGAAGATTCAAATGAAAAATTAAGAAATCAAAGCACTATAGCAACGGAAAAGTCGGAGCAATCCGAAAGTAATATCGAACGAAATAGAAAAAAACGTAGAAAAGAAACAAGGGAAATGGTTGACGCCATGGATGATTGCACACACAATATAAGTGATTTAACAATAGAAGAAAACCGACGTATTAAGCGCATTAAAATTGCATTCAATGGAAATGATATTACTCATAGACAGAGCAATGTTAGCAGCAGCGACGAGGACGAAACTCATATTGAGATGAGCACTAAGGAAGGGTACAATACAAATGAATACTCTCAGTGTGTTCAAGCGGCAAGTGATGATGAGCATGAGTCGAACAGAAGTCATTCAACTACAATTGATAGCATATTGGCGGATGAGGATGGTCATATGGAGAATGATGACGATAATAATAGTGATGACGATGAATACGCAATCGTTCAAAGGCCTTTGGGTCATGGCGGTGGTGTTAATAATCACATTGTGTTGACAATCAAGAAAACACCCAGTAAAATGAACTCACCAGCTAACTCGCTATCAGCAGTCTCTCCAATTGTGAGTGTTGCCACCGAAACTGAAAATTTAATTGGCAAACAGCCGGAAACTGGAATAATGGCATCCTTTCTGCCACAACTCTTGGTGAAACCAAATAGTGAACCAGATGAATACCTATCAGACCCTATGCTAGACACCAGCTACAATAATATGGATAAATATAATCGGTATAACCATAACCGTCGCCTACGACATAGACATCGGCATCGGCATCGGCAACAGATTTGCCAAAAAGGATCAATAGATATAGAACTAAAACATTTATTTAATAATGTTAACCGCAGTGCAAAGCCGTTGGTAAAAACACATCAAAAATTGTTTTTCACTAATGAATTATGCAGACAGGACAGGTCAGGAAGAAATGAGCGCATCGTTAATTACAGCAGCAGTAGCAGTAGCTGTGGCAGCAGTAGTTCGAGTGAGGAGGATTATAGTGAAACTGAGGAAAATAATCGCAGCCCTAAGCAAACTGAACAATGTCAAATTGGCTATTCAAATAATTATAAATTAAAGAATGAGACTGACCCGATCGCTTCTGAAGAAAGCATTGCCGCAAAACATGATAATGACCATCAAGAGGACACTTATTTCTATTCTAGTGATGAATCTGGTAGTGATGTTGATTTTGGCAATCAAAATGATGATAACGAACAAGAACAACTGAATGAAATCAAGTTAAATACGCTTAGTGAATTACCACTAACCAACAATGGAATGCTGCCGTCGTTCAACTCTATTGGTGCCACAGATCATCATCAGCCAAAGTTTACATCAGCAGCTGATCAGAATTGTAATGATGCTAATATATGCTATACTAATGATAATTTAAGTGTTATTAAATCACATAGCTTAGACTCTGTGAGCGATATGAGTAAATTGCAATATGTCAATAATAATCTAACATCAAATTTAATGTTTAAAAGTACAGAAAATTATAATCAAATAATATCGCAGCCAACCATTGAATATAGAAGTGGCATACGTGTTGTTGATGAGTCTACCAGTAGTAAATGTGGTAGTCGAGTCCAACAATTCAAAGAGTGGCACCAAGTTCTCCAGCTTCAATCGTATAATAATGAACCAATAATAGTTTTGCCATACGTTGTCCTTGAATGAATTATTTTTGAAAGCGATATTTTGTGTGGATTACTCCGTAAATTTAACAATTATTATTTGATAAATCTGTAGCCGCAAAATTGTTCGGCTCAAATAATATTGTCATGTGTGATAGGAAGTTGTAATACACGTCCTCCCCCATTCAATTACAGAACACCATACTAAAATATCTGAAACCGAAAAAATAATTGTAATTGGTATTCTATGCTTTTGAAATACGTGTATGGACATCAAAATTTATTAATTTAAGCGCGAGTCACTATCATATTGTACTTTGTTTTTCGTTGACTCGGTTGATATTAAAATATATTTTTAACTAAAAAATTAAAAAATAAAACTGAAGTTTAAACAAAATTCTGCTACCAATTAGCTGAACAAAATATGTCCTAATTAAGTGAATATCAAATATATTTTGTTACATTTACCGTTACTTTGTTCACATCTTTATATCATATATATATATAAATATATATATATATATATATATATATATATATATATATATATATATATATATATATATATATATATATATATATATATATATATATATATATATATATATACTTATATATATATATATTTTTTTTTTTTAATTTACATATGCCAATGTATATGTAATAGAAATGAAATGTACATGAAATGTAAATAAATTAGTTTTACTTTGACGTTGCGCAGTTTTTTTCACAATGTATATGTCTGGTATACATCCCACCTTATAAATCATACTGGAGACATTGTGAACTCTTCTATATATAGAGTGTCATACCTGGTATACCCCATAACCACGAATCAAACTAAGAATATTGCGAAAGTATTCTATATATATTATTTGTATTGCTTTTTTGGGAACTCTATATTTAAAAAATAGTTTGAGTGAGAAATGTGAGAGCACAGGACAAGTACTCATTGTCTAAATTCATCTAAATTAATTTTTGTTATAGACTAAACCCAATGAAAGTGGGAATTCAAGGTATAACGTTTTTGTTAAAATGCATGTAACAGGCAGAAGGACGCGTGGCAGAACCCCTAAATTATATATTCTTGATCGTAAACCACAAAAGAGATCTCAGATTTACTGTATAGATCCGCTTTATAAATAGAGGGGTTAATTTTTTTTTTTTTTTTTTTTTTTTTTGTGTTTGGGATACTACCTGCTGTCCCTTCCCTTCTCCCACACCTTTGCAAAAAACGTATTTCAAATACACAAGTCCGTGGTAGTTGAAATACGTGTTTTGTGAATTTTAGGCGAAGCGAGCGTAACATCCAATATTTATAAAAATTCAAAATATAATTAAATACACATGAAACTAAAAACAAAATTTGAGCACTAGCTAGGAAGATGAATTAAATAGAAGGTTATAATTGTTGTTTTTTAATCGATAAAATTATAACAGAAAAACTTTTCGATTTTTTTAAACAAACGATCGACTCGTACTATTCACAAATCTCACACACAAAAATTTTAAGTCTCTAAAGCGACTCGGCTTGTCTCGCTGATCAAGAATATAATATATAGAATATATCCCATATATATTTATAGGGTCAGCCGCGCTTCCTACTGCCTATTACATACTTTTTCACAAAGCATTATACCCTTTTTTCCCATTTTCAATATGTTCAGGGTATAAAAACTTATTTATCAATTAATTCCAGCCACAACTGCAACTCAAGCTCAGTCGATGCGTAAAGTGTACTCTGAGAACGCCCAAGCGCTTATGCGTTGCTTGCTTAAATTTATTAGACATTTTCATTATTCATTGCATTTCGTCGTTTATTATGAATTCGATTTTAAAATATTTTTAGTCTTATATTTTTGGGTCGATAGTCGTGATCCTTCAACAATTACATATATATCATATTCACATCGGTGATAATGAAGTATGTATGTATGAAAGTAGTTCATTATAGATGTACAGTTACAGCAGAAGATAATCGAAAGTTGGCCACTTCGCTGACTTTTGAGAATTTGGTAGATGGTCAGTGAGGATGCCAGCAGTCAGAGTGTGGCGCAGCTTTTAGATTGGGTCGCTGCTTCCGTAGATCATGTGTAGGTTAGAGAGCTCATTATATGTTGAATATATAAGCGATTATGTATATACATAGATACATACATACATACATTCAATAAACGTTAACAAAAATGGATACAACTCTATGAATTATAAATTATTGTACATTTTGCTTATGTATAAATAGTATGTAGGCAATATTATTTTGTTTAACTCTAAAGTATTACATAAATGAATAGTTAGGTTAAATACGATCTGAGGAGGCCAGTTTCATACTGTTTTCTGAAGTATGAAATTCGATGCCACAGTCCTCCAAAGTGTTTTGTTGCTTCTGATTTTCAATATTTTCTTTGTTTTATGTGAGTTAAATACTTATAAGATGATATTTATTTGATAAGCAGTCTAATAAAAATTAATTTTTCGTTTGCATGTGCTAAGTTCGTTGAAGTTTAGACATCGGAGCTGAGGACATTTACCGAAAATGCGCTCAAGGTTTCGCCCTTCTTGGATACAGCCTTTGTCTGATATTGTCCCACATCATCTAAAGTACATTTGTTTACAGCGAACTTATAACGATTGCCATCCTTGGTGAATGAGTATCTGGTACGTGACTCGTCAATGGGTTTGCCATCCTTTAGCCAGACCAGATTGAGCAGTTCTACATCGAATTCACATTCGAATTGGGCATTTTCTCCCTCCGTAACGGAAACGGAAACGGGAAATTTAATAAATGTGGGCTGCTTGGGATCATCGCCTGGTACTGCGACATTAATTGTACATGTACTGAATGATTCGCCTGCATCGTTAAACGCTTCACAGGTGTAGGTGCCGCCATCTTCGGGGAAAATTTCAGCGATCTGCAAACGATAAATATTTGCCTCGTTGGTATATTGGAAATCCTTGCTTGGCTTAATCTCTTTGTTATTGTGCAGCCAAACGACATCAAAATGATCGGCTCCAATAATGCGACAGGCCAAAGTAACCGCGTCTCCATCCTTCACAAATCTGGACTCCAAGTGGCTAACTATCTTTGGTGGCTTGTCACTGCCAGTTACTTGTCGCTGGCTTGACTGTTTGTCCAGAGCTAGTGGCCATATATAAAAATTAATATTTTTGTCAATCAGTGTCATATTTTGGAAAAGATCTGGATTTTTAACACTTACGTTGAATGGTTAGCCTACACTTGGTTTCGACAGCGCTAATTGAGTTAGTTGCCGTACATGAGAACACGCCTTCATCTTCAGGGAAAACTTCGTGGATGGTAAGCGTTGCAATACCGTTTTTGTATTTCAGATCCATTATTTCAGATGATGATATTGATTTGCCATTTTTGGACCATGTGATTTGTGGTTCCGGATCTCCCTTAACTTGACACATCAGCTGTAACTGTTCGCCATCACGAATTGTCAGATCACGAAGCGGCTTGGTAAACTCCGGTTTACACATTAAGGAATCGTCGGGTGGAACTAAAAATATGAATTCATATTTAATAAAATTTTAAGCTTGTATTAATCTCATTTGATAATTATATATAGCACAGAAAACGCGAGTCTGTATTTGAAGACTACGAGATTTTTCTGTCAAATCTATCCATTTTACGCTCCACTGTTTTTTTCTTTTTATACCCTGATCCCATTAAAAACGGAAAAAAAGGGTACACACACACACAGATGCACGTACGCACAGGTACGCGGTTTGGCAACGCTCTGACGTATAGACTGCAAGACGCCTGTTGCGGGAAATTAACTGTTTAATAACTTTTTCTGGAGGGTTTTCTTATTCAAACTTTCATAAGTGATTATATCATATCTAATACTTGAAAGCTTAAGGTACGAAAATTCGAAGAAAAGTTATCGAAATTGATCGATAATAAGAAAACGGGATGAGTTATTGAATTTTTGAAAAAACTCGTACAGCGTATGGTATTCACAAGTATACATGTCAAATTTCAGCTCTCTAGCTTTTGTGGTTTCCGAGATCGCTGCATTCACACAGATGGACGGACGCTCAGACGAACGGACAGACGGACAGGACAGGACTATATATAATCTCAGCTCATCGAGCTGAGCAAGAATATTTATACTTTATAGGGTCTGCCACGTCTCCTTCTGCCTGCTACATACATTTTCTCAAAAACATTATCCCTGATTTCCCATTTTCAATGGGCTCAGGGTATAAAAACTTATAAAAAAATTAATTTCTCACAACATAGGCGTCTTGCAGCCCAGGTGCAATCGCTACGACAACTGCGCAGTTTCCAGAGCGTGTGCTTGAGTCTGCGTCTGTGTGTGTATACGGAGCTTTTCACGTACATATATATAAAAGAAGGGGAGAATAGGGCATCCTTACTTGTTTAATTTTAAATTTAGTATTTAGTGGTTCAAACAGATAATGTTTTAGATATTTATAAGAAATAATACTTGCATGTCAATAATATTTTATATTTTAATATGTAAGCTACGTACGTATTAGTTCTTTGGTAGCACTACGAGATCGTGATGGGCTGCCGGGTGCTTGTAAGCTACTGGCTGCATATTTCTTTTTGCCTGAAATGCTATTCTGTGTCATTGAGGAACTTGTGCTCGTTGTCGAGTTGCTGTTGGTGACAGTCTACATAAAGCATTTATAATTTAATTAGTCTCATGTTTCATCCGATTACGTCTCTTTACACTCACCTTGACGTCCGATGTCGATCTGGTGCTTGATGACTGATTTGTGTTGCTGGAAATATTTGACGATGTAAATTGACGTGTAGTTATAATCGGTGGAGGTGCTGGCTTGATTGGTTGCTCGATGTATTTTCGATCTGCGTTAAAAAAGAGGTAAATACCAAAAATTTAGATAAATGTCAAGTATTTTGGGCGCGTTATAGGGACTCCTGCTCTCTATCTATAGGGGTGGGGTGGGAGGTATAAGGGTCATTCAGAACATTTTTCGAAGAACTTTTGGATTCGTTAAGTAGTTTGTTGAACTTCTTTAAAAACGGTTAATGAATATTCGTAATAACAAACAAAAGTAAACAAGTTAGAATATTGTATCTCGATCTGTCCGACTAAAACCTCATAGAATTCTAAAGGGTTCAGGAAATAATAAATAAGAGTGTTGCGTCTGCTGCTGACTGCGGTATACTCATTCACGGCCGCAAAGCCCCAGTTCATTGCGAAATTTCCCTGATTTGCGTCCTTCCCAATTGAGAAAGTTAATAAAAATAACATGGTCGTCAAATTTGGAGTTTGAACACCGTCTGATCACTGTTTTTCAATATCGTTTACCTTTAGTTAGCATAAACGAATAAATGAATTTTAAATACATTTTCAGCATATGATCATCACATTCTATTAAAATGACAAAGTTGCTCATATATTGACAATATTTACAGCTGAACTTTAATTTGAAGATTTTCTCAGATTAGGAGACGGTATCCAAAATGTACATAGGAAAATTTCTCTAGCTCCTATAGATTCTGATATCGATGTGTTCATACATACAAATATACTAACATTGCTATATTGACTCAGCTCGTCGAGCTGATCAAGAATATATGTATATACTTTATGGAATATATATGAAGTCTTTTCACAAAAACCTTATGTCCTATTTTTCTATTTTCAATGAGTTCAGGATATAAAAATCAGGTCCGATTTGCGTCGATCTTTATAGGTCAAATTGTGTGTTCTAATTCTAAAACTTTAGAAGATACAGTTTCAGCAGATTTGCTACGCCCCCAATGGGCGTAGATATGTCCGGCATGTCTTTTTATGTTGGATTGTTAACGCTAGTATACCTTCCAAATATCAACTCTCTCGCAGTTTTATAATTAGTTTCTAAAATGTAGTCGTTTCTAGGAGACAAATTGTTTACCGACAGACGGATTTAAGCACGCACAGAAGAACATCAAGAGTACACATCGTGCATGGGTACACAAATACAGTCACAGATGAATTCAAAACTCAGCATCTATTTGATTATTTAAGAAGATATTTAGGTAAGGTAGGGACTTTTTTGGATTTCAATGCTAACTATTTACTTGAATCCTTTTTTACAAATATTAGCAATCAAGGTTCTTTATGTGGAATTGAATCTATCGCTCATAACATGCATATGGTACATTATATATATTTTTAAAAATTAAAAATTTAATTCCAAATTTCAAGTATAATTATGTATGTATACAAGTATGCATGCTTAAATATATAAGTATATGTAAAAGTAATTGTAAGTTTTAGTCGAGAGTTTATTTGTAAACAATTACCTCCTGAGTAAAGGAAGTTGTGTGCAAGTTCTGCCTGCTCAGGCGTAACCCATTCTCCTGGAGTAAAGTAATAAAGTCGTAAATGTAAGAAATCACATGATTACAAGTTGAAGTCAAAGATAAATCGTTTATATGTATATGCTTTGTTTGTATATGTATTGTATATTACACCATCAGCATAGGACATATACATTGTAAGTATATTAATATTTAAGTATATATATTCGGTAACTATTTGAATGATGTGGACTATTAGTATAAATTAAGATTACCTTCTACAATAACGACGCATGTTGTCTCATCTGTTCCATGACAATTCGTTGCCTGACAGCTATATTTTCCAGAGTCAGAAGGCTTGCAATCAATTATTTCCATTGTGACTACGCCATCGGAGTGGGTCATTGCATATTCGTATTTGCTTAGCTCACGACCATCTTTATACCATTTGACAGTAGGAACGGGTTTGCCGCTAAGGCAACAGAGGAGCTTACATGTGTCGCGGGCCTGCATGACGCGTGGACGTAATAGGAATGTAAAGCTGGGTGCCGATTCCGATTCCTCCTGCCAGAAGGTGTAGGGCAAGGGTTCACGTCGTCGTACCGGCGTTGATTCGGTTCTATATCTTGGTTGTTCTTTTGGCAGTGGATGTACATTGAGGAAAACAACTTCCTCTCTGGAACCATAATGGTTTTCGGCGCGTATAATGTATTCGCCGCGATCATCTAGTTTCACCCGATTTATGATGAAGTAGTAGTCATCTCCTGCATACCGCTTCATAAACTTAACGCTCTGCCTTAACTCAATATTGTTGTGCGACCAGGTGAGTGTGGGCGTAGCAATTGCAATGCACCGACAATAGAACTTAACGCTCTGTCCTTCATAACAGAACTGTGACGAGGGTCGGATTACAAATCGTGGAGCAGCTTGACGACGATCGAACACGGCATCATATATCTTATATTTCTCCATTAGCAATTTTCGAAGGGATGAATACTCGGATAAGCGTCCGATTGGTAATATATATTTGCCAAAGTCCTCATACTTCTTCCGCAATTTCTCGCGATATGCTAGATAACGGTCACGAGCAATCTTTTGGGATAGCTCCCTGTGATCCCCTGTCAGCCATGGGTGCAGCAGACATTCGTGAGCAGTCATTCGTTTCTCTTTGTTGGCAATAAGGAGCTTACGTATAAAATCTTTGCCTTCATCAGATATATGCTTAAATGCGTCCATATCAAAGTCCCAATCGCAGGCTTTAACATTCTTTAGAGTCTGTATATCGTTATCTCCAGCAAAAGGCGAAAGTCCACTTAAGCTATATTATACAAAAATAAAGCAAATTAATATGTAAAACTTAATATTGTAAAATATTTCTAAAAAATAAAACTTACAGTACATAGGCAAGCACACCCGTAGCCCACATATCTGTATAGAAGCCAACTGGTTCTCTATTTACAATTTCAGGCGCTGCAAATTCGGCTGTGCCTGTTGTGATTTTTACGACCTCGTTAGGGTCCAATCTTGTGGCTAACCCAAAATCAATTAGTTTCACATTTGTACTGCTACGTGTCTGGCACATTATATTCTCCGGCTTTATATCTAAGTGAATAATATTCTTTTCGTGCATATGCTGGATGCCCTCGCAGATCTGTCGCATGTAATTAATAACTTCGGCCTCGGTCATAATATAACCTTCAGCAGTGATGCGTTCAAACAATTCTCCTCCAGATAAGCTGTAACGTGTAAGTGTAGACAAATTAAAATTATATAATATTAAAATAATAAATAAAATTATAGTTTTATAATAAAACATAATTTAATATATTGCTTCATATACACATTCAACGTTTCTTTGCGTATGTGTGCGTGTATTTATGTATGTGTTATATATATATATATATATATATATATATATATATATATATATATATATATATAATCCAACAATTACAAAGTCTTTGTATTCATTACACGGATCTACACAGTAAGTTTGAAATCTCTAGATTTTACGGTACACAAAACAAACAAAAAACAAGTAAGAATGCTCTAGTCGAGACGGCTCGACTAGGAGATACCCTGAGCCCTGCGAAGTGCCGATACTTCAAATATTGTATGCTTAGTTTACATATACATATATTGCAAGCAACACATACACACACACAGACGCACGCTCAAGCACACGCTCTGCCAACTGCGCAGTTGACGTAGCGACAGCGCTTGGGCTGCAAGACGCCTACGCTATGGGAAATTAAATGTTTAATAACTTTTTTTCTAGCAGGACTTTTTTATTCAAACTTTCAGGGCATGATTATGTTATTCATATGTGTGTATGTGCCGAAGCACAAGTCTCTAGTATTTGAAATGCGTTGTTTGCAAATTTAGGGCGAAGGGGGCGTGGCATCCAAAAACCAAAAATTACAAAATGTCTGCATTCACAACAGGAATCTATATAGTGAATTTCAGGTCTCTAGCTCTTACGGTACGTAAAAGAGACGAAAAGTTATCGAAATTTATCGATAAAAAGAGAACGGGAAGAGTTATCGAATTTTTGAAAAAAACTCGTATAGCGTATGGTATTCAGGAGTATACATGTCAAATTTCATCTCTCTAGCTTCTGTGGTTTACGAGATCGCTGCGTTCACACAGACGGACGGACGGACGGACGGACGGACGGACACAACATAATCATGCCCTGAAAGTTTGAATCAAAAAGTCCTTCTAGAAAAAAAGTTATTAAACATTTAATTTCCACTACATAAGCCTCTTGCAGCCCAACCGCAGTCGCTACGGCAACTGCGCAGTTGGCAGAGCGTGTGCTTGACCGTTCGTCTGTGTGTGTGTATGTGTTGCTTGCAATATATGTATATGTAAACTAAGCATAGAATATTTGAAGTATCGGCACTTCGCAGGGCTCAGGGTATCTCCTAGTCGAGCCGTCTCGACTAGAGCATTCTTACTTGTTTAAACTTTTTATACCCTGAGCCCATTGAAAATGGGAAATCAGGGTATAATGTTTTTGTGAAAATGTATGTAACAGGCAGAAGGAGACGTCGCAGACCATACAAAGTATATATATTCTTGATAAGCTCGATGAGCTGAGTTGAAATAGCCCTGTCCGTCTGTCCGTCCGTCCGTCCGTCCGTCCGTCCGTCCGTCCGTCCGTCCGTCCGTCCGTCTGTGTGAACGCAGCGATCTCGTAAACCACAGAAGCTAGAAAGCTGAAATTTGACATGTATACTCCTGAATACCATACGCTATACGAGTTTTTTTCAAAAATTCGATAACTCTTCCCGTTCTCTTTTTATCGATAAATTTCGATAACTTTTCGTCTCTTTTACGTACCGTAAGAGCTAGAGACCTGAAATTCACTACATAGATTCCTGTTGTGAATGCAGACATTTTGTAATTTTTGGATTTTGGATGCCACGCCCCCTTCGCCCTAAATTTGCAAAAAACGCATTTCAAATACTAGAGACTTCTGCTTCGGCACATACACACATATGAATAACATAATCATACCCTGAAAGTTTGAATAAAAAAGTCCTGCTAGAAAAAAAGTTATTAAACATTTAATTTCGACAACATCAGCGTCTTGCAGCCCAAGCGCTGTCGCTACGTCAACTGCGCAGTTGGCAGAGCGTGTGCTTGAGCGTGCTTCTGTGTGTGTGTGTGTGTATGTGTTGCTTGCAATATATGTATATGTACACTAAGTATAGAATATTTGAAGTATCGGCACTTCGCAGGGCTCAGGGTATCTCCTAGTCGAGCCGTCTCGACTAGAGCATTCTTACTTGTTTTACTTACAATTCAAGTATGAGAACCATTTCGTCATCATCTTCGAACGCATCGTGTAGGTTGATTAGCTTTTGGTGATGCAGCTGGTTCATAATGTCAATTTCACGTCGAATCAAGTCTTTCTCAACAGCATGTGATACGGGTATAAATTTGGCAGCGAAAATATTTCCTGTGCTACGCTCCCTGCATCTGTGTACAACACCAAAGGCACCGTTACCGATCTCTTCGAGTATATCGTATCTATCGTACACACTTTGATGGGAAATTTCAACGGGCTGTGGCACGAATTTAGAATATATATCGAATACGTATGAATCGTAGTCCTTGATTGGGCCATCAGCCTTGCCGCGTATCCTTTTGCCGCTCTCATCCAATTCCCATTTGCGCTCAGCTGGCTTCTTCTTAATCGACTCTTTTGTCTTGATCAGTGTGCTTATTTCTGATGCATCAGATCGTCCATAGACATTATCGGCAAATATACGGAAGTCGTACTCCTTACCAGATGTTAGACCAGTAACGGCCATTGAGGTGAAACGTGTGTTTCCAACACGAATCCATGAAGAGAGTGGATGCTCACGTCTCTCAACAAGATAATTTGTAATATCGCTGCCGCCATCCCAAATAGGTGCCTTCCAGCTTAAAGATAACGAGTCTGTGCCGATACTCTCAACCAAGGGGAAACGTGGTGGATCTGGACGATCACTGATTTGCACTTGAATCACAGACGTATCCGTCCCAAGTTCATTCTCTGCCGTTATTCGGTATGGGCCAGAGTCAAGTCGTGATCCATCTCGAATCGTTAACACGGCATGTCGGTCCTTTACTTCAACATTGTAGTGTCCACCAGACTCAATTTTCTCACCGTCTCTTACCCAGCTAATACGAGGCTTGGGGAAACCAGTGAATGGTATTTTAACAACAACATTTTCGCCTTTATCAAAGTATGCAGTGTCTCTAAACCGTGGTGGCACATTCAACTTCGGAGCGGCTGTAAATTTTCAATAAATTAATAATAATGACATTTACCTATTAAACTAAAAAGATAACTATTATTTATTTATTATTTTTTCCAAGCTAAATTCAAATTGCCGAATTCAGGTTGTCGGGGGTATTGAAGAATTATTTATTCGTATAAATTTTAGTAATGAAATACTTACTCATAATGGCGAGAGCTGCGCGAGTTGATTTGGCACCGGCTTTGTTTACGGCACGACAAACATATTCATCAGCGTCTTCGCCAAAAACGTCGTTAATGTTCAAGAAGTGATTGTTGCCCTCGGAATAGATGTGATAGCGAGCTCCATTCGTTATCTCGCGTGCTCCTTTGTACCAAGAAATGGTTGGCTGAGGTACTCCGGAAATTTCACATGTGAATTGTGCATTATGATTTTGTATGCAATTCGCATCACGCAGGGGCTTCACAATAAGAGGAGCAGTTGCCGCCTTTGGATCGACAATCTTAACAGCCTGTGAGGCGATCGATGGCTTGGATAGACCTGCGATATTTTGTGCAAATACGCGGAATTCGTACTGACGACCTTCAATCAGATGATGGCAATTAATTTGATTTGAAGCACAAATGATTGGATTAACTCGTTGCCATGTGTCACTGCCAATTTCTCGTTTGTCAATCAAATAACCTTGTATGTGGCTACCACCATCCGATTCCGGTTTATTCCATTCCAAATGTGCAAAGTCTCCGCCAATCTCTGTAATGCTTGGAATGCCTGGTGGGGATGGTGGATCGATTGGTGCTTTGGCACGAATTGGATTTAAGCCTTCTAATGGTGCACCAATGCCGTTTTCATTTACTGCCATTATGCGGAAAATGTACTCTTGGTTCTCGATCAGACCTTGCACGTTGAAGTTTGTGTCTTTGCAGGTGCTTGACACGGTGATCCAATGAGGTGACGATATATCCTTCCGTTCAACCACATAATGCGTTATCCTCAGGCCACCATCGTATGCCGGTGGACGCCAAGCTAATATACACGAGTGCTTGTTGATATGGGAAATACCCATTGGCCCAACGGGCGCTGATGGTAGTCCGGTAATACGTATATCGAAATTCCCAATTGCATTACCAGAATCATTGCAGAGCTCAATTTGATAGTTGCCACCATCGGTCTTAATGATATCTCGAATGAATATGGCAATATAATCATCAAATACAGTATATTTAAAATGTGATTCATCAGCCAGATCGGAGATGAGCTCGTTATTCTTGGTTATTTTCACTGAAAGTGGCTGATCGCCAGTATAGTATATCTTAATCTTTGTATTATCGCCCTCTGGTAAATACAATTCATTGGGGCAGCGGTTTATAATCGGGGGTGACCCAACTTTAAGGTAACCAGACGTATGAACAAATCCAAGTGAGTTAATTGCTTCGCAAGTGTAGTCACCATCATCGCCAGATTGTACATTTGTGATATGCAAACGGAAGACACCGTCTTTACTGTCACATGTAAATCGACCTCCAGGTTGCATTTGGATTTCTCTACCATTTTTCAACCATCTGGCTGAAGGGCTTGGCTTACCAGTGGCAGCGCATTGTAAAGTAAAATCTTTGCCACAAGGTGCAATCCTGTCTTGTAACCTAGATATCCAATCTGGTTTCTCACCGCCTAAAACTTCACACACCTTAATGGGCATTGTGCAATGGCTGGGCTCCGAACGCCCTGCAGCATTCGTAGCAAAAATGCGGAATTCATAATCGCCCATTTCAATTAGGTTAATAACTGTAAATTCAGTGTCGAGGACATTGTAATCATTGCATTTAACCCAAACAGCGCCGCCAATATCACGTCGTTCTATAATGTAACCAGTAATGCGAGAACCTCCATCGCTGAGTGGTTTCTCCCACTTTAGATCCACATAATTCTTGCCCACTTTCGTTACCTGGGGTGTGCCTGGTGGCAGTGGTATATTGAATTTACCCTTCAGCTTAAATCGCATCGATGGAGCTGATGGCTTACTATAGCCAGCAGCATTCTTCGCTTTTATACGGAATTCATATTCACTACCGTTTGTTAAGTTGTACAGCTGATATTTTGTGTCTTTGATTAAATACTCATAGGTATTCCACGAAGAGTCATTAACGATGTCCCGGTATTCAATTTGATAGCCTTGAATGCGAGAGCCACCATCACTGGCTGGACGAGTCCATATCAATGTTACGTTGCCGGAATCCCAATCAATTACTTTGGGCTGGCCAGGCTCATCGGGAACGGTAAATTGATGTTTGGCAGTGATGGGTTCAGGCATGTCTAGTGGCTCTGATAGCCCATATTGATTCTCAGCTCTTACACGGAAATGGTATTTGTGATTGGGTTCCAGACCCATTACATCATAATGTGTATTACGCACAAAACTGCTAACCTTCACCCATGTACCACTGGTATCCAATTTTTCAACTACATAATTTGTTATTGGCGACCCACCATCATCAAGTGGTGTCTTCCATGCGAGTGTGCACGTATCCGGTGTGATATCATAAGCATTTAATGGACCTTGTGGTGCAGCAGGTTTGTCAACAACTGTGACATGGCAGGATGCGGTGTCGGAGCCCTTACTATTTGTGAGAGTGATTGTATAGGATCCAGTTTCCGAACGTTTAGCACACTTATTGTGATAAACTGAGCTGTAATCATCTGTGTCGAATCGAATACGTTCATCGGTTACAGCATCAATACCATTGATATTCCAGGACGGAATTGGTCGTGGATTCGCATGATATGGTACTGTTATATGGAATTCTTCACCGGCAATTACAGTCATATCCCGGATTGATAAGTCAGATGTTATTTTAGGAGCATGCGGTGGACGACGACAGAATATAAGGTCGCTCGATGCGCTATATGGCGATTGACCCGCCGCATTGACAGCACCTACTCTAAATTCATATTCAGCGTTTTCAATTAAGTTTGGTATTTTGCATGTAAGATCTGGACAGAGAGCATGAACAGCCTTGGTCCATTTATCTTCACTCAAAAGACGCTTCTCGATTACATATCCGGTTATCGGTGATCCGCCATCATGCTTTGGCTTAGACCAGGCAATCGTAATGCTATCCTCTGTGGAATCAATTCCACGAGGTATGCCAGGTGCATTTGGCACATCGAATGGATGTCTTGCTTTGATGGGCTCTGATGTATTAGTGGGATCTGATTCACCATATTTATTTTCGGCAATTACTCGGAAATCGTACTCTTTACCGATTGTCAGATTGCGTACACGTACGAATGGTACAGTACAGTAGCTGCTGACTTTGGTCCACGTTGAAGAACGGACTTCTTTTTTCTCAATAATGTAGTTCTGAATCGGGGAGCCACCATCATCTTTTGGCGGATTCCAATATAATGTTAAAGAATCACCAGCAAATTCATCAGCACGTAAATTGCTAGGTGGTCTGGGTCTATCCAAGACCTTGACGTTAATAGTAGCCGTATCAAATCCGTGTGGATTCTTAAGCTGTAAGCGATACTGTCCTGAATCCGATCGCTTCGAATTCTTTACTACGAACGAAGCAGCGTCATCAGTTAAGTGTTGATGTACACGTTGGCCGTCATCTAATACAACATCATTTGAGTACCAGAATGCAGTGGGTTTCGGGAAAGCAACATACGGTACGTGAATGCTAAAGTCGTCTCCGGCCCGGCAAATTATATCACTAACTCCCCCTAAGTCCATGCATGGCTTATTTGGTTGTTCTTCAATCTTTATGGGCTGTGATGGCTTGGATGGATCCGAGCGTCCAACATCATTTTCGGCAATGATGCGGAATGAATACTCTTCACCTTCTTTCAAATCTGGTACAGTAAATACAGTTGAGTTAATTGCTATATCATTAACAGGCTTCCAATCCTTTGAATTTTTGGGTCGTTGCTCAATATAATAGCCTTTGATTTTGGATTTGCCATCATTGCGCGGAGGCCGCCAGGATAATGTGACACTATCCTTTGTGATGCGGTCGGCCTTTGGTGGTTCGGGTGGATCGGGACAATAGCGTTGAAGTTCGGCTGATATAGGATCGGATGGCTTTGATGGACTGCCGGGACCGGCTTCATTGACGGCAGTTACACGGAATTCGTATCTAGAACCTTCTCGCAAATCGGGCACAGTATAGCTGGTATTCGGCGTGGGATAGTTATTACACTTTATCCATTCACCGCCACGTTCGCGTCTTTCTACAAGATAACCTGATATTGGTTTTCCACCACAATAGTCTGGTGGATGCCACTCCAACGATGCTGAGCTTGGGGTATAACTAACAACTTGTGGCTGTGTGGGTGCTCCTGGTGGATCAAATGGTGACTTAGCCACAACTGGCTTACCTTCGAGAGCATCGGAAATACCGTAAATGTTCTCAGCCCTAACACGGAACAAATACTTTTTGCCTTCGGTGAGTCCCTTTACAGTGTAATTGGTTTTTGGGCAGTAGCCAGGCGCAGGCCTCCAATCATCAACACCAAACTCAGAAAATTCAACTATATAGCCTGTTATATCACTTCCGCCATCATCTTTTGGTGGATTCCATTGTAATGAAATATGATCAGGTGCTGTCTCAGTGTAAGTTAGTGGACCTTCCGGGGGTGTTGGCTTGTCAACCACTATTATTTCAATATCAGCAGAGTCTTTTCCAAATTCATTGGTTGCTGTAACTTTATATGTTCCAGAGTCTTTCCTGGTAGAATCATCAATGCGGAAAATGGTTCGTTCTGAATTTGTATCGAATGAGATTTTATTACCGTCTGATAATCTGATATCACCGCGCTTCCATTCGATCGTGGGCGTTGGTGCGCCAGAGATTGGAATATTAACATTGACTGGTTCACCCGCACGTACTTTAATACGCCTGCCGAGCAACCCATTCAGATGGAGCTTTGGCTTTTCTCGCATGGGCCGCGCATTTAATGTAGACGATGGTTCTGAGGGTTTACTATTTCCGGCAGCATTAACTGCTGATACCCTGTATTGATATTGATGATTTGGTGATACTCGATCATCTCTATATTCTGTCGTCGGAATTGGTTCTCCATTAATTTTGATCCATCGACCTGTAATTACATCACGACGCTCAATATCATAGCCAAGTATCGAAGAGCCACCATTGCTAATGGGCTGCTTCCATTTAATCGTAATGTGATCCTTATCACTGTCCAATAATTCTGGTTTGCCTGGTGAACCAGGCACGGTGTATTGATTTTTAGCAATAACAGGATGCTCCGATGTTAATGGATCGGAACGTCCCTGTAAATTCTCAGCCATTACTCTGAATTCGTATTTTGTACCTTCTAAAAGTCTTGGGACAACTGCATGGTTATATTTTGCGTTAACATAAGAAACTGCAGGAACCCAACCGCCACCATGTGTTAAATCACGTTTCTCAATGACATATGCAGATATTTCAGAGCCGCCATTATCTTTTGGTGGCTTCCATGATATGGTCACAGAGTTAGCAGTAATCTCTTCGTACTCTAATGGGCCGTCTGGTGGACCGGGACGATCGAGAACAATCAGTTCAAAGCTACCCTCATCGATGCCAGAATCATTGCGCAATAGCAAATGATAAATTCCAGAATCTGTGCGTTGGCAATTAACAGTATGAACAACAGTATGGTGCCCAATCGTGGTAATAGTCGATCTTTCATTTGAATTCAATGGATTGTTCTTGTGCGTCCATATCGCTTCAGGTGCGGGCTCGCCAATAAAATCTATATCGATGTGGAATATAAGTCCTGCCTTAATACGCACTTCATGTAATGGTGTTATAATCTTTGGTGCTAGATAGCGTGGCTTGGCCGTTATCATATCAGATGGCTCAGATGGCTCGGACTGACCAGCTTGATTTACAGCAATTACTCTAAATTCATACTCTTGACCTTCAACAAGTTCTGGCACAGAGGCTGCCGTCTTATTTGGAGGTACGTGTACAACATTTACCCAGTATGGGCTTCCCTTTTCTTTCTTTTGTATAATATATTCGGTAAGGGGTGCACCGCCATCCGATTTTGGTGCGGCCCATTGTAGATCCACATGATCGCGATCCCAATCGGTAATATTTGGCTTACCGGGTGCATCGGGCTCATCAAACTCATTCTTTGCAATTATGCTCCTCAATGCTTCTAATGGTTCTGATTCGCCGATAGCATTTACAGCTTTAACACGGAATAAATATTCTTTGCGATGAACAAGGCGGATAATATCATGAACTGGATGGGTACTCATGCCCGCATCTGACCATGTTCCTCTAGATAAGTCCATCTTTTCAATAATGTAGTGCAATATTGGTGAACCGCCGTCATCATCAGGCACTTGCCATCCCAAGTGGCAACCATCCCTTGTTATCTTTGTGATATCCAGTGGACCCTTTGGTGGTGATGGACGATCGAGTACGGTTGCATGTGCTGATGCATCAAAGGAACCGTGCTCGTTTTTCAGTATTAATGTGTACCGTCCTTCATCAGATCGAAGGGCCGAAGGTATCTCAAATGTCAACTCATTTTGGAAAATATTAGATTCAATTCGTGTATTTGGTTCGATTGGCTTTCCATTATAAAGCCAATTGATTGTCGGTCGTGGTGACGCTTCTATTGGTAACGTCCAGCCCAGACGTTTACCAGCATGTACAGTTATATCATTTAAGAGGGATTTATCGAAGAATGGAGCCAGGAATCGAGGTTTGCAGATAACGGTCGCTGATGGATCTGACGGATCGCTCTGACCACCACGATTTACTGCAATTATGCGGAACTCATATTCTCCACCGTCAGTTAGATCGGATATATGAGCTTTGCGCTCATCTCCAGGTATAACAGCGGCACGTTCCCATTGTCCGAACTTAGGTCTCTTTTCGACAATATATGAAGTGATAGGCGCACCACCATCTCTTTTGGGAGCAGTCCATTCCAAGTCCACGAAGTCCTTGCCCCAATCAACAGCTTGTGGTTGACCTGGTTTATCTGGGTGAGAATATGGATCTTTGGCCGTAATAGCTTGACTAGTTGTTAATGGCTGTGATTGCCCTTGCTTATTAACAGCACGGACTCTAAAGTTATAATCATGGTTTTCGATAAGATTGTCAGCGCGAATTTCATTACCAGCACATTCTCCGACAGGCACCCAACGCATTGCCTCATTATCCATTTTTTCAACCACGTAGTGCGTTATTTCGGAACCACCATCATCTTTGGGTGGTCGCCAACGTAATGTCATTGAGTTTTTGGTCACCTCATCTGCACGAAGTGGACCTTCGGGTGCAGTTGGAATATCTAGTACAGTGACTTTTACAGTGTGCTTATCAACTCCATTAATATTGCGGGCAACCAAAGTGTAGGATCCAGTATCTGCACGTTTAGCATCTAAAATACGCAATTTTGAACGATCATCGTAATTCGAGATTTTTACACGATCTGTATTTATAACCATATTATCATCATGGGTCCATTCCTTGCTTGGAATTGGCTCTCCAATAACTGGCACATCAAATTCAAAGACATTTCCAGCACGAATTTTAATATCCAACATAAAATTCCTATCTATTCTAGGAGCCAAGTTCTTAGCACGTGCAATATGCGGCTCAGTCGCATCGCTTGGTACACCGGGACCAGCTTTGTTTACAGCTCTTACGCGGAATTCATATTTAACTCCTTCCACCAAGTCGGGCACATGACCACAGATTACATCACCGACGACTTCAGCGCACTTCTCCCAATCTGGCGAGTATTTGTCACGTTTCTCAATAATATATCCACTTATAGGTGACCCACCATCACTTTCTGGTTTTGTCCATTCCAAGTCCACAAAATCTTTGTCGAAATCTTTAATTGATGGAGTTCCCGGTTTAGTAGGTTCATCGTAAGGATTCTTAGCTTCAGTGGCATGAGGTGTGGTAAGTGGATCTGATGTACCTTGGCGGTTCTTAGCACGCACTCTGAATTTGTATTTATGTCCTGGGGTAAGACCCTTGACATTTAAACTAGTGGTTGGACTGTCTGTCTCGCCTGCTGGTACCCAGCGACCAGTAGCTTCGTCCATTTTCTCTACCACATAGCTATCGATAGGCTGCCCACCATCATCGTCAGGTGGACTCCATTTAAGCGTGCAGCCCTCTGCATGAACATCTTCAACCTTAAGTGGTCCATTCGGCGGAGATGGCTTATCAATAACAGTTACCTTTACATCAGCATTATCTTCTCCGTTAGCGTTTTCAGCATGTACTGTATATAGACCAGAGTCAGAGCGTATCGCATTAGTCACTTTCAGTTTCGTATTATAGGGGACATGAGTAACTTTAATGTTTTCCTTTGTATATATTTCTTTTTTTTTAAGTAGCCATTTAGTTAAAGGTGCTGGTTCTCCGGATACTTTGCAATCAAATGTGAAAGCCTGCCCAGCCTTGATACGCACTTCGATTAAGTTGGAGCGATCAATAACTGGCGGTTTATTGCGTGACTTTGCAACAATGGAATCTGTTGTATCAGATGGTTCACCGGGTCCAGCGGCATTAACGGCGGAAACACGGAATTCGTAGGCTTGACCTTCGGTTAGGTCAGGAACAGTGGCTTTGCATTGATCGGCTGGCACTTCCAGAGCCTTCTCCCATTGACCATATTTATCTTTTCTTTCAATAAGATAGCCAGTGACTGGAGATCCACCGTCGTTAAGCGGTGGCGTCCAGGCCAAATCGATGTGATCCTTATCCCAATCGGTTGGCCTTAAGTTTTCAGGTTTACCGGGCTCGTCAAACGGATTCTTTGCTACAATTGATTCCTCGCCAACTAACGGAGCAGATTCGCCCTCTGCATTCACAGCCGATACCCTAAATTTATATTCATTACCAGGCGTTAGACCCGTAATATCGGCCTGTGGCTCGGTTGATCGTCCGCATGGTAGCCAACAACCAGTTTCAGGATCTAACTTGTCTATTTGGAAGTATTCAATAGGAGTACCACCATCATCGTTGGGTCGTTTCCATTTCAGGTGACATCCTTCCTTATGGATATCAGATACCTGAAGTGGTCCATTGGGTGGCGTGGGTTTATCAGTAATAATTACATTGATCAGGACATTATCCTTGCCAGAGCTATTTGTTGCTGTTACCAAGTATTCACCAGAGTCACCCCGTTGAGTTGGACGTATAACAAGTTTGGTGTAATAATCTGGCGTTTCAATTGTTGTATTCTTTCCAGATTGCAAAGGATAATTCGAAAATTTCCATTCCACTTTTGGTGCCGGTTCACCAACGACGACAGCGTCCAACTTAAGAGCTGTACCGGCAGATATTGTTACATCACGAAGATTCCTTCGATCTATCTTTGGTGCAAGGTACCGCGGCTTAGCTACAAATGTCTTGCTTGCATCAGATGGTTCTGATTGTCCACCCTTATTTAAAGCAGTTACTCGGAACTGATATTCATTTCCTTCTATTAGTCCGTTCACAGTAGCGACAGGTGTGGGCGAATCCGTTTCCAATGCCTTTTCCCATAGTGGACTATATTTGTCCTTAATCTCAATTATATATCCAGTAATGGGCGAACCACCGTCGCTAGCTGGTTCATTCCAAGCAAGTTCGGCTTTATTAGCTGTCCAGTCTGTAGGCTCCGGGACGCCAGGCTTAGATGGTGCCGCTGAATATAACACAAGTGATATTAGTTTCAAATTTCATATTTTAATATAGTTAATACTTACTGAATGGATCTTTGGCGACTATTGAACCCAATGATTCAAGTGGCTCAGATTCGCCTTCTTTGTTTACAGCTTTCACACGGAACTTATACTCGTGACCGGGTATTAGACCATCAACAGTAATTTCGGGTATATCACTCTTACCAACAGGTAACCAAACGCCAGTGTCGGGGTCGAACTTTTCGATCAAATAGCAATCAATTGGCTCACCTCCATCGTCTTTTGGTTTTTTCCATTTAAGCTTGCATCCATCTTTGTGAACATCTGATACTTCAAGCGGGCCTTCCGGCTTACCAGGCTTAGCTGCAAGGGTTAAATATAATATTGATATGATATTATATTATCGTCTCAATAAGTTATTTTGGATGTTTATTAACTGACTAGTTGTCTCAAGAATTGCGTACGATGTTTCATAAAACAACATAACGACAATTATAGTTATTTAATCAAAAATTATTTAAAGCGTTATATACTTACTTATGATGTTAATTTGGAATTCGACTTGATCCTGGCCATAAAGGTTATGAGCGGCGATTTTATAAAGCCCAGTGTCCTTTCTCTCTGGATTACTATTGATATATTTTGTATTGTAAGGAACTGTTTCTATGCGGCTTGTGGATGTTGGATAAACGCCTTTGCCGTTTTGAGTCCAACTTATTTCAGGAGCTGGTTCACCGCTCACGTTGATGTCCAGGAAAATCGGCTCTCCAGCCTTAATATTGTATGTACGTATATTTTTGCGATCAATCTTTGGTGTTACTATTAAAAAAAATGTAAGTTAGTACATAAAAATATAATATAAAAGAATATTTATAAAACATACTTTCAGTCTGATATATGTCATTCTAATTAAAAATATTTACAATAGTTAATTTAAGTTTCACATTCTTATTAACCTGTTAACAAATTTGCTTACTTTAATTTCTACTTTCTGGGTTTTTTTTTTTATATAATAAATATTTTATCATTTTTTATTATAATTGAATTTTTCATTTACATTTGCTACTTTATACGACCATACATATATATCGCATGTAGGAGCTTGTAATATAGCCTTTTTTTCTATGTCCGAAAATTTACTTAAAACTTATGGCAATGGTTACTTACACTTTCTTGGTTTGGTTATGACAGATTTACTAGCATCAGATGGTTCTCCAGGGCCCGCTGCATTAACAGCCTTAACTCTGAACTCATATTCGCAGTTTTCGTCAAGATTAGGCACAGTTGCTTTGCATTCTTCTCCAAATGTTGGGGCAGATATTTCAGCCCCCTTAATCCACCTGTCAGTGCCTTTTTCACGTTTTTCAACAACATAGCCAGTAATAGGCGAACCACCGTCGTTATGAGGTGGCCGCCATATCAAATCCACACGATCTTTGTCCCAATCAACTGGCTCCGGAGTACCTGGCTTACCGGGTTCATCAAACGGATTTTTTGCAATTATTGATTGCTCTCCAGTTAATGGATCTGATTCGCCTTCAGTGTTTACAGCTAATACTCGGAACTTATATTCATGCCCGGGATCTAGGTTATTCAATTCAGCGAATGGTTCCTTGAAACGTCCAGAGGGTACCCAACGTCCAGATTCCACGTCCAATTTTTCAACAACATAGTGTTCTATGGGCAGACCACCGTCGTCTAGCGGTGGATTCCATTTCAGTTTGCATCCCTCTTTGTGAACATCTGTTACACGCAGTGGACCCTCTGGTGGTGCTGGCTTATCGAGAACGGTCACTTCAAATGATGCTTCATCATGACCAGACTCATTTTCGGCCTTAATGGTGTATTTGCCGGTATGTAATCGCTTTGCAAACGGCACGGCCAGTTTGGTGCGATATGATTCCATATCAATATTATAGTCATCATCTTCGATACGTGCTTTTTTATGAAACCATGTCTTGGATGGTGGAGGTTCCCCAGAAATTTTTATGTCGTAGCGTATATTTTGGCCGGCTTTGATGGTGATATCCTTAATATTTGTTCTATCAATTTTGGGCGCTGCGAATCGATCCTTAGCAGTCATTTGGTCTGATGGCTCTGACGGTTTACTTTGACCGGCTTTGTTAACTGCTTTAACACGGAATTGGTATTTAGTGCCTTCAATTAAATCGTTAACACGCGCTTTACAATCGGGTGTACTTGTTTCCAGAAGTTTTTGCCATTTTCCAGTGTTATTGTCCTTCTTTTCAACAATATATCCAGTAATTGGAGCACCTCCATCGTCATCTGGTGCTCGCCATTTAAGATCTGCGTGATTCGCTGACCAATCGGTTATTTGTGGCTTACCGGGTGTATCTGCAGCATCATACGGATTTTTAGCAGTAACTGGAATATCAGTTACCAATGGCTCCGACTCGCCTTCAGCATTTACAGCTTTAACACGGAATAAGTATTCTTTGCCGGCAGTAAGACCACTTACGTCTGCTTCCGGTGTTTTAGTCGTTAGAACAGGTACCCACCGCCCTGTTTCCGTATCCATACGCTCAACTACATAATGTTCTATGGGCTCGCCGCCATCATCATCGGGCTTGTCCCATTTTAAGTGTACGCTCTCAGCTGTCACATCGGAGACAGCTAAAGGACCCTTTGGCTTGCTTGGTTTGCATAATACCTCAAGATCGACCTCAACTGTGTCCACACCAGAATCATTTTTAGCTGTAATTGTGTAAACACCTTTATCGGCACGTTTAACTTTGGGCATAATAAATGTTGTTTTATAATCTTCATTTTCTATTTTAATTTTGTCGTTGTTTTTGATTTCGGCTCCATTGTAGGTCCAAGTTATTTTAGCTGGCGGTTCGGCCTTGACAGTTGCGTCCATGTGCAACATTTGACCACTACGCATAATCTTCTTTTGCAGGTTCTTGCGATCAATGTGGGGCTTCAAAAACCGCGGTTTCGCCACAACAGATTTGGAAACATCGCTCGGTTCACTTGGACCTGCCTTATTAACAGCGACAACGCGGAACTCGTATTCATGTCCTTCTTCAACACCGGTTATTGTTCCCTGAGTCTTATCACCAGGAACTGTAGCCGCATCTATCCAGGCGCGACCGGACTTGTCACGCATTTGGATAATATATTTTTGAATAGGAGCACCTCCATCATTTTTGGGCGGATCCCAAGCTAAATCAACAAAGTCTTTATCCCAATTGGTTGGCTCTGGTCGACCTGGTTTATCTGGCTCATCAAAGGGATTCTTAGCAATAATTGGCTTATCCGTTTCTAAATCTTCCGATTCGCCCTCTTTATTGACAGCGCGAACACGGAACTTATAGGGTTTGCCTTCGTGTAAGCCAATTACCTTAGCTTCAGGCTCGGAACTCTTTCCGCACGGTAGCCATTGTCCAGTATGTGGATCCAGCTTTTCTATTTCATAATAGTCAATTGGAGCTCCACCATCATCATCAGGTTTTTTCCACTTCAGCTTACAGCTATGTTTGGTAATATCATTAACTTCCAATGGACCATTAGGTTTCCCTGGTTTGCCTAGTACATTTATATCCATTTCAGCAACGTCTTCTCCTACTTCATTTGTTGCCTTAATGGTATATTTGCCGCTTTGTGGACGTTTGGCTCGCATCACAAAGAATTTAGTATTATAATCAACATTGTCAATTTTAATACCTTCTTCATCACTGACCACAGGTTGCCCATTAAACAGCCATGTAACCTTTGGAGCTGGTTCACCTCTTATATTAATGTCCAAGCTGATGGATAAACCTGCTTTCACAATAACGGGCTTTAGGTTTGTTCTGTCTATGTGCGGCTTAACTGTTTAGAATAAAAAAAGAATTACTTAAATATCAATGTGTTTAATATACACTTAAAAAAACCTACGGAAACGTGGCTTGGCAGTATGCCAATTAGTTTGTTCTGATGGTTCAGAAGGACCAGCTTTGTTTACTGCGCGAACGCGGAATTTGTATTGCTGACCCTCTTCCAGTTTTTTAACAACTCCCTTGCAAATAGCACCTTCTGTTTCTGCTGCTTTAATGAACTCCCCTGAATCTTTGTCCATAACTTCAATGATATAATTGGTAATGGGAGAGCCTCCATCACGTATTGGTGGTTCCCATTTGAGTTTAACATGGTGCTCATCCCAATCCTCAAGTTCCGGTAGTCCAGGTGGTGCAGATATATCAAATGGATTCTTAGCAGTAATTGCCGAATCAGTTTCGAGTGGTTCTGATTCACCCTCTTCATTAATAGCCTTAACTCTGAACTGATAACGATGATTGGGATCCAAGTTTTTCACATCGAATTCGGTCTTTTCAGGATCGACAGTTCCCACTGGTACCCATTTACCAGTTGCAGTATCCATTTTTTCAACAGCATAGCCTGATAGAGGGACTCCGCCATCATCTTTAGGTTTTTTCCACTTAAGCTTGCAGCCTTCCTTATGTATATTGGATACTTCCAAGGGTCCTTCGGGCTTAGCTGGTTTATCCAATATAATGACTTCGACTTCAGCTTCGTCAACACCATTAATGTTCTCAGCTTTAAGCTTATACACTCCAGTATCTTTTCGTAATGTATCTAATAATGTGAGTTTGGTGTTATAATCCTCGTTATCCAAACGCAACTGTCCATTGGGAGTTACTTCCTTTTCCTCACGGAACCATGTGAGAGTGGGGGCTGGTTCACCTTTAACATCTACATCAAACTTCACCGTTTGACCTGCCCGTACTTTTACAGGCTTCATTTTCTCACGATTTATAGATGGCTTAACTAAAAGTGTATTGTATTTATATTATTTTATATTAATTTCATGATGTTCAGTATGATGATATGCGGAATTGGGGAAATTATTTGAATAAATAAAATCAATGTTTGGCTTAACATAAAAACAAGCATATGCGTATACGTACCAGAAATTAAATAAAAAGTAATATAGTATTATTTAGCAGAGAAGCAATTGATGCCAAAAAGGTATGATTGACAATATGAATTCTTACGATTTTTCGGCTTCGCCAAATGAGGCTCTGTTGCATCGCTTGGCTCACTAGGACCGGCCTTATTGATAGCACGAACACGGAATTGATACACGTTTCCTTCGGTAAGGCCATCGACTATTGCCTCAGGTGTAGGTGACTATAAATCGTGGATATAGGATTAAAAACAGCTTAGTAAACACCAAAGTGTATTTTGCATATACTATTTTTAAAGCATACGGAATACATACAGCGAATAATAGAAGTACTTACATTAGTAGTAAGAATATGCATACAGTGTATAATAGAAATACTCACATTAGTAGTAAGAACTTCATCCCATATAGGAGAAAATTTATCCTTCTTTTCAATAACATAGCCAGTGATAGGCGCACCGCCATCGTCTTTGGGTGCCTCCCATTTTAGCTTAACCATATGTTCATTGTAATCATCTATCTTTGGTGTACCAGGCTTACTGGCAGCATCATACGGATTCTTCGCTAATATGCTGCCATCGGTCTCCAAAGGTTCCGATTCACCTTCCTCATTGATGGCCTTAACCCGAAACTGATATTCATGGCCTTCCTGAAGGCCCTTGACATCAAATTCGGTATCATTGCCAGATGTGCGACCGACCGGTACCCATCGTCCTTGTTTCTTATCGAATTTTTCGACTTGATAAGCTGTAATTGGTTTACCACCGTCATCTTCTGGCTTCTGCCATTTTAGTTTGCAGCTATCTTTGGTAATATCTTTTACAGCAAGGGGACCCTTTGGTTTACCGGGAGGTGCTAAAACATTAACTTCAACGGTTGCTTCATCTTCCCCATGCTCATTTATGGCTCGTATTTTATATGTGCCCGTATGCTTTCTCACAGTGTCAATAATTGAAATTTTCGTGTTGTGCGGAATATTTTGAATCTCACAATTGCTTGGCAAGTCCGCCGGCTTCAGTTCCTTATCGTTTTGATACCATATTATTGATGGAATAGGTTCTCCCCGTACATTCACATCATACTTAATAGGCTTTCCAGCGCGAATAAGCAATGGCTTCAAATTCGTTCTATCAATGCGAGGTTTCACTGTAAAATGAAAATTTTTTATATATTTTTGAAGAATTGTTCTATTTACGTTAAGGTAGAAAATCTATACACCAACGGAATATAGTGGATTATTTTAATGTTTTAGATGGTTGTTAATACTATATATATATACTTACATTTTTTGTACTTGACGATTTGTGGAATGCTCGCATCTGATGGAGGCGATAGACCTGCTTTATTGACTGCAATGACACGGAACTGATATTCACCATATTCTTGGAGACCGGCAACTGTAGCCTCTAATTGATCGCCAGGGAGCTCTAGAGCCTTTTCCCACTCTGGCTTATTTTTATCCTTCATTTCAATAATATATTTTTGTATTGGAGCTCCTCCATCATTATTTGGAGGTGTCCACTTTAAGCTGACACTCTGATTATCATAGTTGGTAACTTCAGGAGTACCTGGTTTGTTGGGTTCATCAAACGGATCCTTGGCAATAACACCAACAAGTGTTGTCAGTGGCTCGGATTCGCCCTCCTCATTTACGGCCGATACCCGGAACATATACTCAGAGCCGGGATTTAAGCCTGTAACATCAAAACTAGGTGGTTCTTTTTCGCCTGGAGATCGTCCAACTCTGATCCATTTTCCAGTTGCTGTGTCCATTTTTTCAACAACGTATTCCTTAATCGGCACACCACCATCATCCTCAGGCTTTTTCCACTGCAACTTGCATCCAGTTGCCGTGACATCGCTAACAGCAAGAGGTCCTTTGGGAGAACTTGGCCTACCAAGGACAACTAATTCAACGGTCTCGCGATCAACGCCATTGCGATTTTCTGCCTTCAATGTGTAAAAACCGCTGTCTTTACGCTTGGCATTTGTTATAATAAAGTCCGTATGATAATCAATATTATCGATACTTATGCGATCCCCAGTTGTCAGCGGAACGTCGTCACGCCAACTCCAATGTAGGTCGGGTACCGGTTCACCGGTAATGTCAACCGACCATTTATGTGTGCGTCCGCTTTTAATTGTGACACGTTTGAATGTCGATCTATCAATTTGTGGCTTGACTAAAGTATTGCGATCAAGTTAAAAATATGGTTAGTTTCAAGGTTCCATTGTATTGAAGAAAGAACATTTATAATTTAAGCAGATACGTACATAATAAAAGCGGTAGCAGTAGGTCTTATGCGATTTGCTGTAAAATAGTTATTTGAGCTTGCTATTAAATGCATTAAATTTTGTATTAGAATATATCCATCTGAAGCATGACCGAAACCGATTTAGCCATTAAGGAAGCTTAAGATTTTAAATGGGTCATAATTGTAATTGAATTTTACTTCATTACGCCTAATGGGGAGTGTCAAATAAGGAAAACATTTTTAAAAACATAAAGTGCACCAAAACCAAATGTGTTCACCACCCCTGACAAAAAATATATATTATACATAATTACTTTCATTGTAAAAACATAAAGTGCACTATTTATATATATATATATATATATATATATATATATATATATATATATATATATATATATATATATATATATATATAATAAACCAAAACCAAATGTATTGACCACCCCTGACAAAAAATATATATTATACATAATTACTTTCATTGAAAGCACGGAGAATTAAGTTACACGATGTCTTCTACAATTTTAGAGCTACACCATTGATGTCACTAATATAAAGCTTGTCATGGTATTCAATGTTATTCTGAAAGAATTATTTGTTACATGCAAAGAATACATATGCACTGAATGTATGTTAAGCCAAAATTATTAAATGTGCAGGTTATATGGTATAAATATTAAATTATGGCTGCAATACAACTTTAAAAACAATCATCAATTATTTAACTTACGGTTCTTATGCTTGCAGAGATGATTGTCAGTGGGCTGAGATGGTTCAGATAGGCCAGCCTTGTTGGCTGCACGCACTCGGAACTGATATACCATTTTCTCTTTCAGCCCGTCCACTTTGCATTCGGGCGTTGGATCTTCGGTTTTGGCAACTTCACTCCATGTTGGGGAAAATTTATCTTTAATTTCAACAACATAATGAGTAATAGGACGTCCACCATCAGATGGTGGTCGTTTCCATTTAAGCGAGACACTTTTGTTGTCATAATCATCAATAACGGGTTGGCTGGGTGGACTTGGCGGGTCATAAGGATTTTTAGCAAGAATTGAATCAGTTGTTTCTAGTGGTTCAGATTCACCCTCTTTGTTGATGGCTTTGACGCGGAACTTATATTTTTTGTTTGGTGTCAGACCCTTAAAATCAAACGAGGTCTCGTTGGGACCAACTTCTCCAGCTGGTATCCAACGGCCAGTCTCTTCATCCATGCGTTCTAAGGCATATCCCGTAATTTCACAGCCTCCGTCATCTTCGGGTCGTTTCCACTTCATTTTAATGCGATGAGCTCGAACTTCTTCGGGTTCGAATGGCCCACCAGGTGCCAATGGACGATCCAATATAATAACTTGGGCTTCAGACTCAATAGTACCCGAACTGTTGGTTAATATTAACTTATATTTGCCTGTATCTTTACGCACAGACTTTTTGATAGTTATCGATGAATTCCGTTCGAGTTGTTCCAGACAGATCCGCTGATTGTCAAACTTGAGAGGCTCATTAGACTTAAGCCAACTAGCCACTGGCTCTGGCTCGCCATCGTACTTAATGTCATAACGTACGGTTTGTCCCTTTTTAACAGTTATATTCTTAAGACCATCACCAACAAGGAATGGTTTAACAAAGCGGCATTTTGCTATAATGGCTTTAGTTTTGTCACTAGGTTCGCCAGGACCTGCCCGATTAACAGCACGGACTCTGAATTCGTACTGTTGGCCCTCCTTAAGATTATCAACAGTGCCGACCCTAGCATCTCCAGGCAATTCTTTACCGGCCACCCAATCATTTGAGAATTTCTCCTTATACTCAATAATATAAGATGTAATCGGATCACCACCATCGCTATCTGGTGCCTCCCATTTAAGGTCAGCATGATCTCTATCCCAGTCGGTAAGGTCAACAGCTTTGGGTTTGCCCGGTTCATCCCATGGATCTTTTGCCAGTATTGAGTTTTTAAATGTTGCTGGATCAGATGGACCAATTTTGTTTACAGCACGTATACGAAATCTGTACTGCTTCTTTGGCACTAAGTCATCTATCTTTTTCTGACATGGTTCACTAGGTAGAACCTCAGCGACAGGTTCCCAGCCTTGTTTTTTGCTCAAGTCTTGACGCTCGATAATATACTTTGAAATAGGAGTGCCGCCATCATCTGCTGGAGGCTTAAAATTGACCACACACGATGTTTGGTAAACATCGGTGACATCAACATCGAGTGGAGGTTGTGGAACGTCTTGACAAATAATGCTAACATCTTTGGTGTCTTCGCCTTGACCATTTGATATCCTTATCTGATATGGTCCTGATAGTTCTCTAGATGGTTTCTTAATCTTAAATATGACTTTATCATCCGTTACCGCAACCTCAACATCTTTGACAGGCAAAGGCTTTCCGTCCTTAATTAATTTTGCCTCAACTGGCGATTGCTTAGTACCGCTTACTACATGTGTATAGTAGTTTATGATGTATTGATTGATGAGAGAAAAGACAATAGTAATGTAAGTTATATATAACTTATAAAATAACAAGTAAGAAAACTCTAATCAAGACTGCTCCATTACGAGATACACTGAACCCAGCAAAGAACCGCAATTCCCCAAATTCAATATATTTTTTCTATATTACATTACAAGCAACACATACATGTATATATACACACACACAATCTTCTGTCTGCCAGTCTTAAGTGTGCATTTGCTAAAGCATAAGTCTCTAGTATTTTAAATGCGTTTTTCCAAATTTAGGGAGAAAGGGGTGTAGCATCTAAAGTCCAAAAATTACAAAATATTTGTATTCATTACACGGATCTCCACAGTGACTTTCAAATCTCAAGCGTTAACGATACTCATAACCAAAGCAAATTTATAGAAATTTATCGACAATAAGAGAACGGGATGAGTTATCGAAATTCTAAAAAAAAACTCGTACTGCGTATGGTATAAACGAGTATATATCTCGAGTATATATCTCTCTACCTTTTGTAGTTTGCGAGATCAACCCGATCATACAGACTGACAGACGGATATCAATTCTGCTCGTCGAGCTGATCAATAATATATACTTATATACTTTATGGGGTCTGATAAATGCCCTTCTGCCTGTTACATGCATTTTAACATATTCGTAATAGCCTGATTTATTATTTTCAGTGGGTTCAGGGTATACAAATGGAAGGGGTATGATGTGGAGTATAGGTAAATCAAAATTATAATTTTAAATCATAATATAATAAATACAGATTTTACAGATTTGCATTGTGAAGATTTGTCTTGTAAATCTGATATTTAGACTGCTTTTAAACGTACTCTACTACTAAGCATACGATCCAATTTAGAAAATAATTAGTTTAAGAGCTCAGAAACAACACTTAGAAACAACACTTAAAACACATTTTAATGCTAATTTTAGGCTATTCAACTGTTTTAATAATATAGACTCTCTTAAGATTCAGCAAGGACTATGTATACTTAAGTCATTATTATAATATATATTTATTTGATTTGATTTAATTTTATTTACCTTTATATGGAACCTCAACAATAACAGGAGCACTTATTGGTCCAGCAAACTCATCCGAACAGTCAATATTGGGCCTGCTCTCGCCCTGGCGAACAGACAGCTTACACGTAGAGTTGAGTTGACCGGACTCACAGGTAATTTCACCTGCATCAGTTAATTCTAGATTGTGGAAAACTAGCTGGTGCTTGCCACCGCCTAAATTTTTAATTTCAATGCGTTCATTTGGCACTATTGGTTCACCATTGAACTTCCAGTCGCATGGAGCAGTCTGATCTTGTAGTTCGACATCTAGCACAAGCTTCTCTCGTTCAACAGCATCTGTGTCCTTAAGTTTCTTATTGAAACGGTTTTGATCTGCAAATTCATTAAATTCAATTATAATGTGTGTATTTCACTCCAGGACTTTCAAGGCTTTTACTTACAATTTATGATTATCTCTGCCTCAGTCTTATCTGCATTAGTCGTACACTTGAATTGACCGGCATCAGTTACCTTACAATCCTTAATAACAAGTTTTCTTTTACGACCATCCTTGAGGACTTGAATTCGTTTATCTGGTTTAATTTCTTCGTTGTTGCGGAACCATTGAACTTCTCCTTGGGCATCATCAATTTCGCAGGCTAGGGTGATGGTGTCCTTCTCAATGCATTGCTGTGATTTGAGCACTTTAACAAATTTATATGGATACTCGACTATCTTTAATGCAGTTTCAGTTTTATCTGGCTGCTTGTCCAGTTGACACCTGTATTGACCGCTGTCATCCAATACAGACTCCTTGATAATTAGTTTCAGATTGCCATTAATATCTTTAGAGATCAAGAAACGTGGATCATCAGATTCAATCTTCTTATTGTCCTTAAACCAGTGAACATTCGCCATGCTACTGCTAACAGCACACTCCAGCGTCGTTTCATGCTCGGTAAAGCCCTCTAGTTTCTTTTTTAGTGGTTTCGTAAATGTATATGTAGGATCCGCTTCCTCAACATTGAGGAATCCCGTACTGGAGACACCTCCAATCTCAATTGTGTATTTTCCGGTATCTTCCACCTTGGGTGCGGTTATGATCAACTGATATGTATCATTTTCCTGTTTGAACTTGAATTTACTGCCTGTAAATACTTCCTATTATGGGATTATAATAATATATTAATATATGTTTTATTTAAGAAGTTTAAAAATGTCGTTTTTTGAATAAACCGCACAATGAATATATTTTTAATTATTATTATCATAATTATTAATAGCTCATACTTACGTCCTTGCGGAATAACCATTTGGGCTTGCAATTGGGTTTGCTGAATCTGGCCTCAAATACAACCTTTTTGTCCTTGCCTTCCTTGGCGAACTGATCAATCAATGGACTAAGGAATGATTCTACCTTCTGTTGCGATCACGTTGTTGTTGTTTCATTTTATATTGTTTTTTTTTTTTGCGTTGTCAAAAATGGGTAAAGACGTCAAACGGCAATAAATTTGATATACGATTACTTAGCAGTGAATGTATTTTTATAAATAAATAATAATAGTACACATATGTTGACATACAAATTTGCAGCTTAGCTGAATTTTTTGTCACAGCAATATGTGTGCTATTATTATAGTAAATAGAGGTTACTGGTATCACTTATAATAATGATGATAATTGAAATATAAAAATTAAAAATATTTAAATAAAAAAATAAAAATAAAAAAATTATCACAAAAAACAATATCGTTTGATATATTTGCCAAGCAAAGCATCGAAATTTTTAATAAGTAAGAACCATTACCAATGTTTGACTTTTATAGAATAGAAGCAAAACTTATCTTAAATCATATTTATAACAACATTGTATATATCTTTATAAATAAATATATATATATATATAGATATTGTTATAAATATGATTGCTTCTATTTAGAAAGTAAAATATTGGCATATATTTATATATATATATATATATATATATATATATATATATATATATATATATATATATATATATATATCATATATATAAATATATATATATAAATATATATATATATATATATAAAATTTATATTTATAGATATATATTTATTTATTGGCCAAGTATGTTTGATTAAGCCAATAGTCATAATTATATATTTATAATTTAATTTAAGGTATTTAACGTCATTGTCAAGTTTTTGTGTTCTTTATATTAAAGTACAGAATTACTTGTGCGTTGCTAAATTGTTATGTAAGATTAATATTAATTAATTTGCTTTGTATTGGACAGCAAATTAATAATATCCATAAGAATATTTTCGTATATCGAATTCTGAGTTATATAGATAATCAAGATAACCGATAGCAAATTGTTTTAAATATAATAGAAATAATGATTGAATAAGAATTAATATGCCCAAAATGATGTGTATGAATCTTTGTAAAAATAGACAATGCCTTTGATATAGAATATAACGCCAGAGGTAATAACAAAATTCAAACTCCCTGTCATATGCTCTGCTAGAGAGAACAAAAGCAGATTTTAAATATATATATATCGGATTCCATTCAATTCCATTAAAATAAATTAGGAATCATTGACTACTAAATCGATCTGAGCCTCTTCATTTTGATTCAACGAAAAATGAAAAACGGCATTCATCCAAAATCGCCAAAAAACAAGTGGACTGTAAAAGTATTTTGTACATACAAATGTAAACTTATTTATTTTTGTTATGAATGATAAGTAAATATCTCAGAAATATAAAGCACACCTCCTCACGGCGAAACGGATGCAACGTCGGCCAATCGGGGATCAGCTCAGCTAGGGACGGTCTACGTGATGTTGGCGCCTGTATTGCATTACACATACATATACACACATATACATATATAGTGAAAAGATCAGATATAGATCAAATATATACTTATAACTTCGGTAATTGATCTTGTCATTGACTTTTAGGCATATACATAATACCGTATCTGCTTTATTGACTCTTTGAATCAGTTCCATTTGAATTCTATGTTGAACATACACATATTTTTTCGTAGCTTCGGCTAATTGAACTGAGCTACATTTTTTGGCACTTAATGTAAGGGTTGTGGTAGTAAAATGAGATCCTTTCAGGAACTTTCGGAGTAAAGAATCTCTCGTGGAATTCTTGTTAAGCTGATAGTTAAAAATTATTATGATACAGAAATATATATACGATTTCTAAATAGTATATATAACAGAATAAGAAAAGATTTGTGGACTAACAACAGTTGATCTGAAGTTAAATACATAACAGTCAAATGGCCAAGCATGCTATGTGATTTTATCGGTCAATCAACTTTAGAAGGATATTACCACCACAGTATAGAGAGCTCTATAAGCAAGTGTTTAAGCAAATGATAGTAAGCCGGAAACAATCTGCTTCTTACCCTTTCGACTTTCTTTAAAGCCGGCAATGGTTTTTCAGTTTCTTTAAGATCGCCCCAATTGGGGTCTTGTTCATCTTTGTCCCATTTTTGATAACGACGTTTTTTTAACATGGCACGGAAATCCATGCCGCTGGAATCGGAGACATATAACTGCATTTCGGCCGAGTCCTCGCCGTGTATATTCGATACAACAACCTTATATTTGCCCTCATCATTAGGCTTGCACTTTCGCATGCACAATGTAATAGAATTTGATTGTCCATCTGTGAGGAATTTGTAACGACCACCTTCAAGAATCTCACTAACTCCTTTGTAGAATTTGAAAGTGGGGGCAGGGTTGCCCTCGATGGTAACTGTAAGGTATGCCGTGGAGTCTACAAATATGGGTAAATTGTACGCATAAGAAATATGTATACATAATGTATTATCGGTTAGGCTCACGACTTCATAATAATTGCAAGCAAGAATGCTCAAGTCGGCAGTGTCCGACCCTGCACCCTGTACTGAGCTAATGTTTCACAATCAGTACTATCTGAAATAAAATATTTTGACTGCATAATGGAGAAATTCAGACTACCAAATATAAATATAAATATAGTGAATTGGGTCACTAATGATTTTCATCGATAATATGAAAATTGGATCAAATATTAAATTAAAATGATTGTTGTGATTGTGCTAATGTACACAGAATATATGTTTGAGACTACAAGTCTTGTAGTTTATGATATCGCAACGTTCATACGATGGAAAGACAGACAGACGGAGCTACGGATCAATCCAATTTTCAACGGGTGTATATTATAAATGCATGTATAGATACAGATATTGACATTGTTAGACGCAGACATAACATCAATAGAGACATACGTTTGCAAGTTAAGAATAATTTTCGGCAAGGCAGTACACATACCTGTATACACTTACATATGTTTGATTAGGGAATGACACATACCTTCGACCACTGAATACGATTCCTGAACATCAGTAATTGATGGTGGACCACCATCGCCAACATCACGCAATGGTGTGGATGGCTTATTGATAAGATCTTCCAAGTCCTGAACACTAGGTCTACGCACGTCGATTGAGGGACGTCTCCGCTTTTATGGTGAAATGTATGATGATTATGGGACGATCAACATAATAGGTTGACAAAACACGACAAAATAAATATAAACAGAGAAAAATATAGTGGTTAGCACATAAGTATTTCTTTTTTATAATCCATGTGAGCTGTTTTTTGTAAGTACATTTGCAGATTCAAATCGTGAACACATTGTTATTCACTCATCTAAAATACGGATTATATACAAACGCAAATTATCAAAACGCATACTGCGGAGTAGGGTAGAGGTTTTTAAATGATACCAACTACTGAACTGAACATCAACATAATATTACACAGTATTACTGATCATTAAATAATAAATTTTCTACCAGAGACACATTCGAAGTGACTTTGATACAATGAATGTGTGGAAACTAAACGCGACTACAAATACAACAAATATTAACGGTGAATGTGAATGATCGTTAGTAAGAATGTGAAATGTACTATATTAATTACGAATACTCAAATTAAAATAAATAATACTACAGCTAATCAGACAGTGATTTTAATTACAAATCTTTCAGATTGCGTCCACATAATTAAGTTCCGCAGTGCTCTTTAGTTTTAGTGTATTCAATTCTCATTGAGTACTTTGCTCTTTTTTATTTATTTGCTTTTAAAAGCAAAACCCAGGAAATATTGAAATATTTATATGAGTGTATTATTTACATTTCAGGCTCTATATTTTATGCCAATCGCCACAAAACTCAAATATTTACATTATGAAGAACTTTAGAAATGTATATAACACAATATATGATATATATTAACTGGCTATATTTTGTTGCTCAATATTTACAAATATATATCTAAAATGTTATTTACGCTTTTCATAATATATTAAAATAATTTTTAATACTCGTCCAAGAAATAGAAAATTCAAACAGAAAGTTAAAATAACCACTTAAATTTCAAATATTCTTTATATTATTATTAGTTCCATAATGTTTTAGTGTTTATTCAGACTGGCAACACCCACAATGGGTGACATTGATCAAACTTCGTATTTTATGTATGAAGATATTAGGAATTAGAAAAAACTCTATACATCTTTAATAGATGTTTAGATTATGAACATTTGCAGTTCGGTAAGTGATGTCCATAATGAATAAAAATATACATTTTGAAAACAATTTATTGTTTTCCGTTGACAATTATGAACGAGTATTGTACAGTCGGGTATATCCGACTCGTTTATATTTATTTTATTTTGTCAAATCAATCACCAACATTAACACAAGCGTAAAATAATTGTATGTAAATATATGATCATTCGATCGCAATTAAAGACCTGTTTCGCATCGCCCATTTCGCCGGGTCGCTGTTGTTTTTGCTATCAAGATCAAAAAAAGGATAAATTTAAATGCCCTATTGTAGTAAATAATTATACCTATGAAAATATATTAGTTCAGTTCATTTTATGAGCTCCAGATAATATGTTATTTTAAGCCATAAGAATCGATGGCTATATCTATGAGGGCTTTAATTTTTAGTATAACTTAAAAAAATTGAATCACACTTAAAAATACAATTATTTAAATCTCATCATAATTAAAATCATGTTAACCTCAAATTATGGAAACACTCTACTTCTTCTTTGGATAAAAGTTTATTAATGTACATGAGTCAAATTAATATGTAACTACTTTTTTGTATTAAATCAATTCATATGCAAATATCGAACTACTCCAAATTGTTAAAATAAGGTCATATATAAGTGTGAAAAGTTTTATGTTGTATATGTGTTATGTACTTTTTATTTTAATTATTATATTATTATATTATTATTATACGCTTAAAAATCATGCAGCATACTTTCTTTGATTTTCATTCAGTTTTGCCAAAATTTAAGAATTTTTGTAGTGACACTTTCTGAATATTTCTATATAAGTAGCATTACGGGTGTACAGCGATTAAAAGCTATCGCTGATTTTAACCAGACTCCTAGAAGTATCTAGTCTACAAGTTTTCGAGAGAAATTGATAATCGGATGTCCTTGTCGTTAGAGCAGTCAATAAGTAACTTGTGTAAAACAGTAAACAACAAGTTATCCTTTATATATATACAAATTATTCTTGACAATTTTTTAGAGACATAATAGTTTACAGATTCCAGATTCCAGTTCGTCGTGGAGATGAAGAATATCTAATATATGAAGCATAAAAACTTCATGCAATAAATTTCGCGAAATATGGGAATCTAATCATTCATATTTTCTATATACTTTTTAGAGATATTCAGAAGAAACTATCAGACAATATTTAAATTAAAATTTTGTCTTTGCTTAAAATATAAAGGTTAGCTTGTGAGTTTTTTTGGTGTTGGCTTTTGTTATTCACTTAATAACATACATATGTATGATTTGATATGATAGATGATAGTAGTACTATTTGTATTCAGTCTGGTATACAAATTATCGAGCTCGCAAGTCATATGCAAGTGATGTATAATTTTTCAATTGTGGTGCAGTTTCTGAGGAATTGAGATTTTCCGAGCATCTCAGAACACAAGTTTTTTTGTTAAGAGAAATGTAACCAAACACTACGAAAGAATTGACAAACGCAACTAACTCTCACCTGTCCTTCACCAACCTCGCCTGGCCTCAACAACTGCAATATTGGGTTTAAATTAAATTAAAAATGCTGGACAACATTCGATTGCACTTCAAATTATTAGTTATCTTAGTTCCTGATTAGTTCAATCTGACCTGGCTATAGATTATTTATACTTAACGCAAAATATGTTGCCTGATGAATGTTAAAAGTGTATTTGGATCTTAGGTTCAGTTTTGGTCAACTTTAATTGTTGCATCAAGATCTCTATAACAATAATTCCATGTACGCAGGGGATATAGATTATGCACTATAATGTATGTATTATTACTCAGACCTTACGTAGCGTTAACTATTTCCTAAAATTAAATAGCTCGAATGTTACGCGACTGAACTGCACCCGATTATAAGTGTATTCATCTTTTCACTCGAGACAGACACAACTGACTGTTCTTTCATTCAGCAAAAGTTAAATCTTTTGAGTCTTGATGCCAACGGCCATGATACGATATTTTCTATCTAAATGCATATTATGCATATTTATTGCAGCCGTTCACTTCGATCTAATCGTTTTACGTATTAGATGTGTATTTTTGAATATTCATGCATATATTTGCTTTGCACAATGCCAAATATAATTATCTAGTATCCTTGACGTCATCTGTTCTGCTTATTCACCGTTTCTTCCCTCCTTATATAAATTCATATATCTGCTAGTTTTCACCCATTTCATCCTCACAAATATTATGTGCATATATTATTACATTTGCTAAAAAGATGTCGCATATTACGTCTCCCGTATAAGAAATAAATATTCTTATGCATGCAGTTGTATTTGATATAGACGATCTCACGGGTGTACTATTATTAGGCTTCTCAAATGGGTAGACAAGGACAAGGAGAAGGCCATTCGAGCATATAGAGCATATTTTATATACATCAATAATTTATGAAATAATTTTAATGACTATAATAAGATCGTAATAAATTATTATACATTTGTGTAGTTATCATATTACACAATTTGGATATGATTTCAGATAGTATTTACCAAATATTCTTAATATTCATGTATCTTTGATAAAAATAAATTAATATATATAAATATTTATATATCTATATATTTAAATACATATGTATATATGTATCTCAAAAGCGTAAAAAAATATTGTGTACGATGAGGATATTTGGAATGTCTTACCCGTGTATCCATCACTTCGCCTGGGCGGAGTTTCTTCTGACGAAGTTTGCATTTGTTGAGAGGCATATACATATACATATATGTGCGTGCAGGTGTGGGTGTGCGTGTGTGATTGTGGTTGTAGGTTGTTTGAGGGCGGTGGAGATGACATTTGGAATATTTATTTGATGTTCGGTCGTGTTGCATTCAAATGCGGGCAGAATCAAATGTGGAGACCAATGTGATTCGGTTCATGGTAGTAAAAGTATTTGTTTAAATATTGTTGTGGTGTTGTTGTTGGTGTTGTTGTTAATGGACAGTTTTCATACATTGCACAGAGAGAAGGGAACAAGGAAATATATATGTGTGATTAAAAATAGGTATTATTTACAAATAACATGAAAAAAATATATATTTAATAAATAAAATATATATTACATACAATTAATTAGACAATACACGCAATTTCTCATACGCATGAAATAAAAACGTCTCTATCGATATGGATCACCTATTTATACACCTATTTTAGTCAAAAAATATATATTTTATGGCTCTAAATATACACAGTAAAAAAAAAAAATATATATATATATATATATATACATACTAGGTATGTATATACATATATTTATATATACATATTTATATAACTTTATATTTTATGTTATATCTATATATACATCGATCGCATTCAAAATTTGAATTAGAATAAAGATTACGGTATTCAGGGTTCTTTCTATCTGATTCAATATCGATATATATATACATATAATAACAAAATTCCGCATTTTATTACAAATTTAAAATGTTCGATGATTTTAGTCCAATAGCTCTAAAGTATGTGGAGTATATACATATTTGTCGTTTCAAATAGGAATTCTAAAGAAAGCAATGTCTACCATGAAATTATTCTATAGTTTGGAAATATTGTAAAGAATATGATATGAATAGCAATATGGGCAGATGAAAAATTTCAATCAAAAACGAAGCATTAAAATTCTAAAATATTTGAATTAATTTGATATTGCTCATCTGATTGATTACATGAATATATATTAATTGTTTAACTATTCTTTAATTTGAAAAATTAAGTATATAGGAGAAGATAAGCAATTCAGTAGATGTTTTTGGAAACTTTAGTTTTAGTTTTTTTGTTTTACTTTTATTTGCAAAAATACTAGTTACCTCGTCATTAATAATAAGCGATGGTCGACGACCCGTGTCTGCTGGGGGAACTAGAGAGCCGCGCCGACTTGGTGGCTCCGGTGCTAGGGACGGACGTTTCTCCCGTATCACCTCAATTTTCGGTGGCTCCCCAGGTGCTGGGGGCTGCATTTTAGGTACCTTGGGTTTGTCATCCTAAATTAAAAAAGTTATGAAAAGTTAATCAATTTACATATGATGTCTATCCTTAAAACATAAAAAATAAGTTATTTAAGCAATACTGGGCCTTCCGTTAAATAGGCTCGACCGATCTTCATCTTTACGTTGGCTAATATGTAGACTAATATTAATATTAATAATATTAATATTTTAATAATTAAAGCATATAGCTAATATACGCATAAGGAACCGTAATGTAAGAAAGTCCTTGATAAGAAATATATACACATACTTATAACATTCATATAATACGATGCATAAATGTATGTTATATAGTTAGTTTTATAAGTTGAGTCTTTGATTAAAGCTGTTTGTTGGGATAGGAATTGCCGGTCAATAATACGCACCGCAGTTACGGTCACCTTAATGATGGCTGACATTTTTTACAAAGACGAATGTTTTCCGTATTCTGTAAACTAAATCAGGAATAATAATGTGGAAATAACACAGTTGCTGTACGAAAGCATTGCATTTGTATTTGAAGTTGGTATATTTGGTTTTTCGTTGACACACGATAAGAAAATTTAATAAAATTTGGACCGTTTGTCATGAACGACAAGAGGAAACAGACATCAAGAATTCGGATGGGTATATATTGTACGTATGTGTGGTACAGATTTTTCACAAAAGATTTCACCACATTAAAATATAAATATATAAATAATATTTGTATATATAGCATACAAATATATATAACACTAATTGAAAAACGAAACGGAAAAAAACATCTTGAACATATATACTTTCGTATGCATACATTTATTTAAATAGTTTCTAATGCTTCCTATGGTGCATAATAAAAATGAAGAACAAATATTTATTTTTATTTTCCTATATATTATATATATGTAAACGTATACATGTATACGTGTTAAAGAATATTTTGTTATACCGACATAAAAATATTAAATTTGCTTCTCAAAACATACATGTATGTATATAAATATTCACATTTATGTATTCTTTAAAATTAAACATATATATATATATATATATATATATATATATATATATATATATAAAATTTGCTTCTCAAAACATACATGTATGTATATAAATATTCACATTTATGTATTCTTTAAAATTAAACATACATATATATATATATATATATATATATATATATATATATATATATATATATATATATATATATATATATCACTTACTGTGCGCAGACATATAAGTTTTGACCAGTAAGTAGAAGGGGTCTAGGTTAACGTAACAATTACTTTATGTCTGCGATAGAGAACCTTCTACATACATTTTAAACTGCCGAAGTTATAAACTTTTGCGGATCGTAGGACTTGGGCCTTTTACCTTTAAGCCTGCAGATGATTCAGTTTTACTGCGTTTTCCACACACCCAATGGGCGTATCCGTCATATCTATTTGATATTGGGTTGTCAACGCGAAAATATATCCACATCTCAACTCTCTGTCAGTTTCACAAGTCGTGTTTCTGAGATACCGGAAAATACATTTTCCGATTTACCATGCATTAGTGAGCGTATGGGGAAAGTCTTGACACTTTGTCAGACAAGAGCATGCTCCAAATTCCAGCTCTCTAGCTTCAATAGAATGTTTTGCATTCAGACAGACGCACGGACAAAATGAGGGACGTTGTACACACAATTATATTTCACTTTTACTTCGCTTTCTTTTGCGTGCAAACATACATATATTTTATCAAAAACATACCAATTATTGTTTATTTCGATTTATTATAACAAAAAATTTTAATATATTTATATATAAATAGAAATTTTACTAACACTTTCTTTTATACTTTCATAATTTGAGTAGAAAGAGCACTCGTATTGGATTTACCTTTGGATTTGTGACGGTTAGCTTCACTTCTGTTGGGTCTTGAATAGGAATATTAACAACAGGAGTGGGTTTCTCAGTTTTGGGTTTATCAATATCGATACGCTCATATTTTTCAAGCTGCGGCCGCTCATAATCATCTACAATGGTTGCTATGGCTTCTGGTTTTTTCAGCTCAGATATTTGCGCTTTGGATGCCTTTGTAGGATTAAACTCTTCTGTTGCATTTGCCTTTACCGATCGAAGAGAGTTTTTTTTTAACACGTGAGTAAATTCTAATTCATGACAAAATTTGCGAATTTTGAAAAAGCCAGCGATTTAAAATAGAATATCAAGCTATAGCAAGAAGTATATTAAATTATCAGAATGTCAATTTTCGATGAGTTTTTATTCAAGAGGAAGAGAATTAAAGTGGAATATATCAAGTAACTGTGATAGATTGGTATAAAAAGAGATAGAGAGTGCGAGAGAGAGAGAGAGAGAGAGAGAGAGAGAGAGAGAGAGAAGAGATCAGTAGAGAGAGAAGGAGAAACTACCAAAAAGCTTCTTTTTTTTAAGAGCAAGAAATAATGAAAGAGAAGAAAGACAAAGAAACACTAAAGGCGAAGACGACAAAGCGAATGAACGAAAGGGGAACCAAATTTTACTTAGATACAACGTTATAGTTTCATTGAAAAATAGAAGAAATTAAATCAAATAGCCCCAAAACTAGAGGAAAATAGAAATTCGAAATTAAAGTAGAAAAGTAAGAATACATAAGCGAGATAGATTATCAAAATTTGAAAAAATTATTTCAAATAAACTCAGTAATACAGAAAAAGAAAAGTACATTTTTAAAGTTAGTTAATACAATGTGAATAGTGAAGATAAAAAAAATGCTTGGAGCTATTTATAATAGAATTGAGAGATAGATAGAAAGGTGTTTTGTTTTCTAAAGATTGGCCACTTTAATTCAGACCATTGTTTTACCTTATGCAATTGCTTGGCTTGTTGAGGTGCAACCTGTTCTTTAGTATCCTTTATTACGGGTTTCAAAACTACACCGAGGAATGACTCATTTTGTATGGGCTCCTTGGTCATCAAGGTTCTGACTGAGGAACGACGTCGTTGCTTTATTATATCCATCAACGATGGTTTCACAGCCTGAGAGGATTTTGATTTTTATTTTATTTTCATTTTTCACTACCAACTGTCTTTCAAAAAAATTTTCAAAAAATTTCTTTAGGTCTGAATAGCTGGCAACAATTTTGTTTATTAATTAGGCATAGGTGAATATCTTTTCATTAATATAAATGTTTTAGTGAGTTAGGATCAATTCTTTTCATTTAGGAAAATTATAAAAAAAAATTTTATTATAAAACAAGTTGTTTGTTTCGCTTAGGAAATCCCCTTACATCATTTTTTTAGTAATAAAAATCGTAATCTCCCTGTTGCTAAGAGTAAGGTACGAAATTTGAAAGTAGACTACAATACATTATTAATTAATCTCTTTTCATAAATATTAATATGTTGACTATTGCTGTTTTATATATCGAAAGCGTATGATGATTTGATAGTCTCTTGAATTTCTTGTATATACACTTACCTCCTCCGTTTTATTAACGCCTTCTTTTGGTTTATCTTTCTGTATAGTGAATGTATTCAATTGATTCGTTGGGTTTTGAAAAAGGGCAATGAAAAAGTGTAAAGGAAAGATAAATAGTACGATATATATATTATATTATTCTGACAACATTGACGGTGGTCGTCTGATTGTTTTAAATTGATATTTAGCACAGGGTTTTCGTCTACATTGTATTGCTTAGATTTGCCCAAAATACATAAATTTAGGAGTATGATATATACATACATGCATGCATATTATAAAGATATGACTTACTTCTGGTTCGACAATCACAGGCTTAAGTGTAGCACCATCTTTAGTATCTTCGTTATCTGGCAATTTACCTTTACCAATTTTAATAGTCTTTGGCTCCTCTACTGGTTTTTCGATTGCTTCAGATTTCTTTTATATATGATCACGAATGACATCGAACATATAATATACATTGTGTAAACAGACAACAAATTAATACATTTAATTAATTAATACATTAAATTTAATATGGATATGTTAGGTTAATCGCTGAACACTTTACCTTTGGCAAGCCATTCTTTTGTGGAACTATTTCAGCTGGCTTTTTGGTATTTTCCACTGTTGGCTTCTCCATTTTATTTGGAATTTCGAGGTCCCTAGCAAAATCTGTAGGCGTAAACTCGGACTTTTCATATTTCTCCAGTGTTGGTCGCTCATAATCTGGAATTTCTGGAAGTTCCTCATACTTTTGCTTGACCTTCGGTTTTGCTTTAGCTTTTGGCTTTGCAGCCTCTGGCTTAGGTTCCTCCTTTGGCTGTGCAATAGATGTCTTACGCAACTTCGGAAGCTCCTCTGCCGGCTTCGGCTCTTCTATAGTCTATTTTGCGCAAGCACATGGAACAGCATTAGAATAAACATATTGTAAAGTAAGAAGTAACAAAAGAACGCCCATACGAACATTTGTTCACACCATAACAAATATATTATGCATACATATATAAGATTAATAGACAGAAAGATAGATTATTAGACAGATAGATAGAAAAATAGATAGCGATAGATAGAATAGATAGATAGAATCACATAAAAAATAAAATTCACATATAGTACAACATATAGCGAGCAATTTACTGATGTAATCCTGCTAGTTTTTAGACTAGAATTTTTATTATTATTATTATTATTAATTTTAATAATAATAAGTATTTAGTTATATATATATATATATATATATATATATATATATATATATATATAAATATATTATCTATAAAAAATTCTGATATCGACGCATTTAAACATACGGATAGAAAGACCGATGGACGGACGGGCAGACAAACCCACAGGGCTAAATCGACTCGTCTTGTCTCCCTGATCAAGAATATATATACTTTATGGCGTCTGCCACGTCTCGGTCTGCACATACTGTTACACACTTTTTTATAAAAACATTATACCCTGATTTCCTATTTTCAATGGGTACACGGTATAAACCCTCTCTCTATATTGACAATAGTCCAACAGAAAGATTTAATGAATAGAGTTTCCACTTAGATCATTTAAACTTCATATTATTTGTTAACTGCTTAACTATAGCTCACACTTTATAGGCACATTGGAAGCTTGCGATTAGGCGAGAAATTTGAAAAGACAAATAGAATCAGAAGCGTTGTTTTGCATCACATAAAGTAACATATATGGAGCAACGGTTATTGAGCGGTATTCCTTTTTCATATATCCTTGCTCACCTTTGAAACACGTCTTTTTTCAGCTGGCTTCAACTTGGGAATCTCTTCCTTAATAGACTGTGGGTTATTGTTCGCTTCAATTTTTTTGCTTTCAACCTGCTGTATTGGAGTATATTTGTAAGCTGTACTTAAAAATAACCTGAATCGTTCACTTCCATTAAATAACTTAGATATATTAAAAATACCTAATTTATTTCCTTTTAGTTTATACACAATTTAGTAGAAAAGAATTAATTGAATAAAACATACCTCCAAAGCCTTCTTATCAACCACAGATGAGCGGCGAGATTCTGATATGCTCTCTTCGGACTTTTAACATAGAGTTAAAAACATAAAGATGAAAACACATTAGGAATGAATGGGCCGGTTTCGTATAAGGTATTTAGTACACGTCTTACCGCTATTGATGATTTCCTAGATGCAATATTTGTGGCTTTCTCAGTAGATTCGTCGGTGGTATTGATAATTGACTTACGACGTATCTCTGACTTTGATTCTTCATTAATGGATACAACACTGACCTAATTTTAAAAATGATCCACAACAAAATGAAATATGATCACTTAGGCATATATAAAGAAGCTCTCAGTACTCAAAAAAATTTGGAATATGGAGTAAGAAAGCTATAGTCGGGGCCGTAAGATCTGAGTATCGATCATTATTCCCGTTTAAATTTTATCGATAAAAAGGAGCTAGCTTCATGGTTCATTTTTTTCAATTCTGAATTTTGCCAGCGAAATTATTCGAAATTATTCCAAATTCAAATTATAACTGACTGATGGGCCGATCATGAAAATATATACTTTATTCGAAATTATTCCAAATTCAAATTATAACTGACTGATGGGCCGATCATGAAAATATATACTTTATGGGGTCTGCCACGGCTCCTTCAGCCTGTTATTCATATATTTTTACAAGTTAACATCCGACCCAGTAGGTCAGATGCTTCTGTCAGATGCAATCGGAAAACACAACCAATGGAGCCGAGTTATGTTAGTTCCTTTTCTGGCGAGCCATACTCAACATCTAATATTCACTGAACTATTAAATATTATACAAAAATCAGCTCTCCATACCACTACTGTTGTAGTGTAGAAGAACTTAACTTATATATATTAATTTACTTAGGGGTCGAATGCTTTAAACTTTTAAATAGTCGAATCTCCGTCAAAAAAAAAAAAAAAAACAAATGTGAAATCGAATAAGACATCTAGTGTGGGCGGGAAAAGTAGGATATACTTGGCTCAAAATATTTTCGGTTCGCTTTCTAATACTGAATCGAAATCTAATTAGCATAGCATAACTCACCTTACGCTCCACTTGTTTCAGGCCAATTTGCTCTCCTGGTCCCTGCTACAAACATAAAAAAGGAAATTAATTAAATTATTAATATAAGTTATTTGTTATTTATGTGTCCTTTATAATAATTGCCATGCGTTTAGCACTATAGTTAGAATTAATGACTGTTTTTGTATTGCTTGTTTGTGTGAGATTCGGGTAGATCCTTCTAGAAAAGCTTTTGATTCAATTTTTATGCTGGACATTTGCATCCTTACCTCTTCAGTGTCAGGTTGAAGACCGTTATCAGTGGTTGGTTCAATAGATACATCTTTTGTGGGTTTATTAGTTTTTGGTGTCTTGTCAGTTTTGGTTTTCGCTTCTGTAGAGGACTTATTTTTAACTGATTTCTTTTCTTCTGGAACGATTTCTTTCTTCTCCAAATCCTGGGTTTTTTCAGTTTGTTTTGGAGCCTTTTCTTTTATCGGTATTTCTTCCTTTTTACTTTCTTTCACTTTAGTAGACTTAATTTCCTTAGGGCTTTCTTCACTTTGAGCTTCTATCTCTTTTGTTAACGGCTGCTCATCTTTTACGTTATTCTTTTCAGTTCTATTTTGCGAAGACTCTTCTGCTTCTTTTGATTTATCTTCCAATTTTTTCATTTCTTCAGTAGTCTTAATTTGATTCTGCTTCTCTGTGATTTCTTCTTCTTTCTTTTCTTCAACCACGTTTTCTATTATCTCATCTTTCGTGGCCTCTTCTTCGGTCTTTGTGATTTGAGATATTTTTTGTGTGTAGGTTTTTGTGTAATGTGTTTTTTGTTGTTGTTATTAACAATATATTGCAAAGAAAAAGACGAAAATGTTAGCTAATGAAAACGTTAGATTAATAAACGATAGTTACAGTTTGTGTGAGCTTCAGGCTTAAGTTGTTACAGTCTTTCTTTAAATCTTAAGGGTATATAGTTGACAACGAGAAGATTTGAGATATAGATACAGGTCAAGTTGTATTGACAAAATTAAAAGTAAGTTAAATATGAATAAAATACACGTTTGTATGTACATATATAACTGTATTAAAATATAAGTAATAGAGCACAATACAAGAATTAAGGATGCCACAAAAAAAACTAATAGATGAAGCATATATGAAGTGGACAAAAGATCTAACGAAGATTGCAATAAACTTTGAACAGATTCACCCGGGAAGACATAGCTATAACAATTTGAATAAGAGAAGGAAAATAATACTACAGAAACAGAGAAGAGTATATATATATATATATATATATATATATATATATATAGAGAGAGAGAGAGAGAGAGAGAGAGAGAAAGAGAGAGAAATTATGGAATTTCTATATTTGAGCAATATTTCGAACCTCATCAGTTAGAGTATGTTTGACGGGCATCAATTTCACCCCAAAGATATTTGTCTGTTTGGTTGCAGAAACATTGCTGAGTTGTTCCTTTGACTTTCGTGATTTAAGGTTAGGTATCTGGTACATTGTTAAGCCCGACTGTGAGGAATACAATAATAAGATTAATTTGTGGTCATTGACCAACGATTATAACTCAAAATATACATAATTTCTTAAGGTAACTGTATTTTTTATGTCGATCTACAGTTATCAATAGAGATGTAGTATGAGTGTGGCTATATAAGTGAAAATATCGGTATATGTATTATAATTGTATATAAAAAAAATGAAAATTTCCAGGAGCTTTGCTGGGTTGCTTAAGAAATGAAAATAATTCAAAACAAAATATCCTCTAGATGTCAGAATTGATCTAAGCTTAACGTATACTGATTTTATAGACGCACTAACCGATGCCTGACGAACGGATGTGGAGGAAGCCTGCTTGGCTTGATATGTCTTTACACTTTGCTCATGGATTTCGGAACTAAAGGAATCTTGTGATTCCTTTATGTACTGTTGGAGTTGCTGTTGCTCAGATTGCTGCACTATAAGAGTTGATTGCGATTCTTGAGTAGATGCACAGATTTCGTGGCTTTCGATCTGAGCTTTCTGGACCTTAAATGACTTTTCAACTTGTTGCTCTGCTCGGATGTTTATTTGTTCTTCGTGGACCTCTATAGCTTTAGTGTTTTCAATTACCTTACGTTTCTTTTCAGCTTCTTCTTTGTCCTTCTCAGCCTTCTCATCCTTCTTTTTGTCCTTCTTTTCTACTGTGATCTTGCAGGTGGACTCATCCTTACCGGCCTCATTGGTTACAATAACTTTATAATTTGACGTGTGTTCCGCCTTGGCACTACTAAACGTTAATCGCGCTGTCGTACCGTCAAACGTTGTGGTTATATCCTTTGTCTCACGAATGAGGGTGCTACTCTTATACCACTCGACCTTACACTTACGATCCGATTGCTTCAGGCTAATTAACAGCTCAAACGTCTTTGATTCTGTGACCTTTTGGTCAACCAGCTTGCGAGCAATCTCTGGCTTAGTGGGCTTGCGCTCTTCTTCTGGGATATCAACAAGATTTACAACTTGGGAGACTGCTTCACCCTTTTCATTACTGGCCACTAGCTTATAGGCGCCCTTATCACTATCCTCGACCTCATTGATCTCGAGTTTGACTGCAAATTCACCTTCCTTTGTTTTCTCAACTAGATAAACGTGTCGTTTACTTTCCACAACTGTATTGCTTTCTTTATACCAGGTACATTTTGGCTCAAATTTGGATGCGACTAAGCACTCGATGACAACGGTTCGTTTTTTGATTATTTTGATTATCTTGGGCTTGTCTTTTATAACAGGTACAACTGTAAATATATAGTTAGAATTTATTAAGCGAACATTTGAAATTATTTTTTCTCATCATTTTACTTACTTTCAATATTGAGCGTCAGGTTAGCATTCAATTCGCCTAATGCGTTCTTGATGTTGCATTTATACAGACCTGAGTCTTCCAACTGTGGATCAATCAATTCTAATTTAATATAGTACTGATCACCACGTGATTCCATGGACATTTTTAGCTTATTAGTCTCTTTTATGAGCTCCCCGTTGCGGAACCAAACAATGTCTGGTTTTGGATCAGCCTTTACTTTGCATTCCATAATTACAAGCTTGCCATTATTTTCTGAAATAATGCGAGGCTTTTCAACGAATGTTGGTCCTTCACCTTCGGGCTCAGGCTCAGCTTCAATGTTTAAATTGAGATTGGCATTTGATTCGCCGTACTCGTTTTTTACATTACATCTGTAAGTGCCACCATCTGTTGCGCCTGGATCCTAAGATTGGTAATTTTGTAAGTAATTTAACTTTTACAGCTGTGACGCAAAAGATTCACCTAAAGTAAAATTTATGTATGTCTGAATTTGTATATATTGTAAATATTGGCCACATTTAGCGTTGCATTTGAATTTGATTGAATTCCCATTTTCCATTATTCATTTCATTATTGAAAACGCTAGTTTTAATAGTTTCAATTAACAAAAAAAGTTAGAACGTTGAGGTCGGGCGCTATCGACTGCGAAATACTTATTCAAGTCCCAGCACCCAGCATTCTACGATATGAATTTTCCGATTTGCCAGCCCAGTAATTGCTAATTAAATTTTAAGATCAGTTGGAAATATTATCAATATGCTGAAAATTGCATTATAATTCATTAGGTAACACAAAAGTTATTAAACAAAACGTTTAGTCTTTTGTCAGTTGGCTGGTAGCATTTTAGGAAAGAAATCACAAATACTACAGAATTCTGCTAGATTGACTTAGTGTTAATTAAGTTTGTCGTTTGCTTTAAAAATAGTTATCGAAGAAACGTGTTCACACATACGCGTTTACACCGGCGGACTGATGGTCAGACTGCCAGGCGGGCAGAGAGATAGGACAGGGACAAATCTAAATTAACTCAGCTCGTCGTCCTGATTTAGAATATATATACTTTATGGGGTCTGCCACGCCTCCTTCTGCCTCTTACATATATTTTTACAAAAACATGATACCCTGTTTTCCTATTTCCTATGTGTTCAGGGTATAAAATCCTATATATTCTATATGACATCTATTTTGTAATGTAATATATGTTCGTTTCCTTACTTTTATTTCCAATGTCAGTTCATAGGTGTCTTCCGCGATTACAGTGCTGTTTATTTTGATTTTTTTGCTCTTCTCCACTAAATCTTGTCCCCTGTACCATGTGACGGTGGGTTCTGGCTTAGCTTTACATTTGCACTTCATTGTTATTAAAGTGCCCGTCTCATTTGGTATAATCCTCGGCTTTTCAATAAACGACGGAGCAAAACCATTTGCGTCGTTGGCGCCTATATCAATTTAAAAATATATATTATTATTTCCATAATTCTTTCAATATTTAATAGTATGAAGTATTTTGAATTGTTGTTTTTTGTTTTTTGTTTTTTATATGCACGTATACAACAACAAGATATTGTAGGTAATTCACATATGTATATAAATCTAAGACAAACGCCTGACTTAAAAAATCTTGTATAATAATACAAATTTGTGATGAAATGAAATAAGCAAACACTTAGATTAAAATGATCTTTACATATATAAAAAAAAAACTAATGTTTTTTAAACCGTTGGGGCAAACAGTTTTCTTTGGATTTGCAAATACCAAAACATATAATAATATGGTGATTGTTAAATAATTGAAAGATTTCAACAGAGTAATTTATAATTATAAAGCTCGTTAACAAAAAAATATATTATAATAATAATTATAAAATATATTAAAAAGCAGAATATTATATATAATATTAAATAATTGTGATATTATTTACGTATTTATATGTGGGTGTATGTAATATTGACTATTCCATGCCATTGAATACATATATATGCAAATATGAATATATATATATATATATATATATATATATATATATATATATATATATATATACATAATTACTATTTAAGAATAAAATACATTAAGTATATTGTTTTATATTGGTTGCGGACAATAATTATGGTGTAGTGAAATTCATTCATTTGGCACGTTCGTGTTAAGGTAGTGCTTGAAAAGTAGAATTGCTATACCTTGAAAGTTAAGCGCTATATTTGCATTGCTTTCTCCAAACATATTAATCGCATTACAGCGATAGTTGCCGCCATCATCTTTTGTGGGATTTTGTATCTCGAGTGTTAGGACGTAGCTATCTTTTGTGATTGCTTTGCGAGTCATTTTGGTTCTCTGGCTGTCAGAGATTTGCTTATCTGAGCAATACCATGTTATATCTGGTATTGGATGCGCTTCCAGGATACATTCCATTATCAAAATATCCTCCTCTTGGCGTATTGTCGGTTTTTTGGGAAATCGCGGTGATTTCCCATCGGGAATTCTGGGTTTAAACGGAAGAAGAGTAGAGTAGAAGTAGTTTCTTATATATATATATATATATATATATATATATATATATATATATATATTTATATATATATATATGTATAGCCTATATATATATACATAGATCTACATACAATATATACATATTTTTATATATAAAACAAACATATTGCATATAGTCTTACTTTTTCGATCCGCTTTCGAAATTTAAATTTATCGTTGCCACACCCGAACCATGCTTATTTTTCGCGTGAGCTTTATACTCGCCCTGATCAGTAGACACGACGCTGCTTATCTCTAGGCGCGCCATATGGTATAGTTTCTGATCCAGTGTCAATGACATTTTATAGCGTTTGCCCTCACTTAGCGCAGTCTCGCCATGGAACCTTGCAATGTGATTATACACAGAGGGAAATCGTTATTTAATATTTATTAGGCTATAGTTTTTCATACACAATTTCTATAAGTCAAGGCAACTTTAAATAGGGTCGTCCAATTGGGGCTAATTCCAAAATCAAAATAATCACATATATATACGTATATTATTCTTGTTCATCGGGCATTACTCTCCTTCGTTATAGATACGATCAAAGTTTAAAGGACATTTTGACAATTTAAGTATAAATTTTCGTACCAGCTCACTGTTGGTGTGGGATCTCCAACGCATCTACATTCAAATGTTACATTTCCACCATCTTCGCTCTGACGGATAACTGGACGCTCGGTAAATGTTGGTTTTATTCCATCTGTACTCTCGGGAACGGGAGCCTCGTCGCCTATGAATTTCAAGTTTCTATGTTACACAAATTACTTGCTTAAATTGTCTAAAACATAATATAAACCTATGTAGTGCATCTTTGAGTGTTGTATATATGTAGTTTATATATAAGTAAAATAAAATAGCACGACGACCCATATCGAGCAGTTTGCCAGACTGGTTGCACAAGGGCAGCGGTGTGGCAACACTACAACTCCAAAATGAGTTGAGAAGAACTTGGATAGAAGCAAGACGTACCGCTGGTGATTAAAAGACGTGAACTGATCTCAGCACCCAAAAGATGATTAAGATGTACTCCACTGTTTTCTTTTAAATACTTAGTTTAATTTCTATATTACATAATAAGCATACAATTATAATACAAATAATTGTTACATGGGAGCTTAACCGCTAAACAGACAGAAGGAGCATTGAAAGTCGTGAATAAAGACGAATAAAAAGTGGTAATCAAAATAAGATGCAACGTTCAAATTAAAAAGAAAGCCGTTAAAAATGAGATGTAACAGCGAAGTGAAGCAAAAGAATTAAATCTTTCATTTGCGGCAACTGATGAAATTAACGCTGACGTACGAAAGAGACAAACATAATAAGCAGGACAAGCAAAGGCGCAGCTCAAAGACGACGACAAGCGCCGAAGAAGAAGGCTATTCTGAGATCAAGCACACTATTGTACGCAGTAGCCAATTAATTAGATCAGAATCTTGACTACCTAATTTGTGTGATGAGTATCGATAGTAATAAGACAGTGGCTGGAAAACTTTGAGGAAACTGCAGAGGCATATAAGTTGACTGAAAGACGAAAATATGTTAATGCACTCAATAACTGGTGATGGCTGGCACGGCAACTGGCAACTATTGCAGTTGCTAGTTGAAGATGAACTACATAGTTGATGTGTGAATACAGCCAAAGAAAATTATAAACATAAACATATGCGACAATAGATGAACGCAGGAATGTCCGGGCAAAAAAAAAAATGTTAACGTTGTCCTGAAAATGGCCCATAATAATCGAATGAAAGATGAATCTTTAACAACGCGAGTAAAATACGGTGAAATATATCAGGAACGTCCCCTTCAGAAATCTTCCATTAAGCTATTTAACTATTTAGGCTATTTATTTATTTAGATTATAGCAACATTGCTATAGAGGTATAAGGTAATTTTACTGCTAAGGTCAAGGTTGATCGTTTCCAATTCAAAGTTGAAAGTAGACATACTATGATATTCTTCAGAAGTTCTCAATTACGTTCAATAATAACGGCTATACCATTCAACAGAATGAAGAAGAGAAAGACGCTGATAACTGCAACGTTTCGAACGTGGTAAGCTCTGAAAATGAAATAGATGTCGCACTAAGATATGCGGTAGGGTTTCATAACTAACAAGTAAGAGTGCTCTAGTCGAGAAGGCTCGACTAGGACATACCCTGAGATCTGCCAAGTACCGATACTTCAAATATTGTTCAGTTATTTAATGATTAATTTTAAGTTACATTATCAAAAGCAGATTGCAAAACTAACAATGTATAACAAAATGAACGACGATGACTCACTTTTTAGGTTGCCAAGAAACTCTTTACACGAAATACTGTATTAGTTCTTAACTTAAATTTAGAACTAATTATTATAATTATAGTATTTTGTATGCCCTCCCTTGGCATTGGAGACGTGTTTTCATGGAATTTACCAACTTAGTTAAATATTCTACGGGAATAATTTGCCATTCTTCTGTAATAGAAGCTTTTAGTTGTGCGCGGTTCTGTGGGCCCAGTTTTCCTACCCTTTTCTTCAAGTATGCCCACTTATGTTCAATGGGGCTCAGATAGGGACTTTGGGATGATGTATCCAGAACTTTTCCACAGTTGTATAAAAGCCAGGTCCGCAGAGTAAGCTCTTTATGTTTCGGGTCATTGTCCTAATAAAATGTTGATAAATGTTGGCTTCTTGGTGTTTATATATCCGAATTTTTCCGAACTTTTCTTCAAATTAGATTTGAAAATTTGGAGGTACTGAACTGTATTCATAGTGTCTTCTATGAATACCAGTTCTCAGACCCCTCTGCTGGAAATACACCCCAAACCATAGAAGAGAGCTTGCCAAATTTCAAATACCCTGGTTGGGTCATTATTATAGTATAACATTATTTTTATTCTTCGCAAATTATTACGTCGTCCCAGTGGATGTCGGCTGACCAATCATGTTTACAGCAAAATTTAAACGGTTTTCTATATTATGCGATGCAATTCTAGAAGTGTACGTATGCCGTAGTATGGTCTGGCGCACTGTTTCATAAGATACAACTAAGTCACTATCAGCCTTAAGGTCTTTCGCAAGTGTCCGTACCGATATTTGGAGATGATGGTCATTCTTCAGCATCTGCCCTACTATAAATCTTTCGTTTACGTTCACCTGACCCTTTTCTTCAAGTAGGATTTCCTTTTCCACGCGATTTAAGACGTTGTAAATTGTTTTTCTTGATGTAGACAACTGTTCAGGTAATTCTGTAGTGGATTTTCCCAGCTTTTGGCCATAATAAATTAATTGGACCACATCAAAGCTTAATCTTTGGCCAGGCATTTCAAAATTTTAAAAATAATCCAATATTCGGAGTAAACTCTGAGAATCTTAAAACCAAATTTCAAGATTGGCCAAAACAAACTCGCATCAAGCGACGCACAAAGCATTGATAACGGAATACAGCAAAGAATACAGCAAAATAGATGCGAACAAGGCAATGTGTAAACAGTGTCTTGATAGCCAGAAAAGTGAGTCATCGTTGTTTTTATACCCTGATCCCATTGAAAATGGGCGTGCGGACAGTAGATATTTAATTTTTGGCCAGTTTGGACTATTTTTAGGTCATAACAAAGGTAGTATATATTTAATACACAGCCTGAGAAGAATTTTAAACCGATCGCACCACGCTTTTATTATAGCCGCAATTAAGTCAATGTCAATGACGGATGCATGTGGCCTGACACGCTTACTTGGTGCGTACGCATCATGTAAATCACCCACACTTGTAAAAATATTAATATTTATCGGAAATAATCCATATTTTTAATGCTTATTACTATTAAACAATAATGAGCCCTGCTTTTATAATGCAAATGATCATCTTAAATGAAATTAGTTTAATGCAATAGACAATAACTAAATTACTGCGATTAAAATATATAATGTTAGTTAAACAAATATATAAATATGACATATGTCGTTAGCTAGAACCTAATTTTGTATTTAAGTTATGATTACATGATGATTAATTATTGATTATTATTATACAAGAAATTCTACTCCATAAACAAACATTTTTATTGCTTTGGTTTAAGAACTCCTGCACATGTATACGAATATAGCTCTTCCTAGTATTTGTTTATAAGTCAATTATAGAACTATTATTGTGAATTACATTAATAAGAAAATAATAAATAAATTGATCCGAACTTACTATCAAAGTTGAGGCTGATGGTCGCATTACTTTCGCCCAGCTCGTTTTTTGCATTCACTTTGTATTTGCCAGCATCCTCAACTGTAACATTTTGAATTTCAAGCGTTGCAAAATATGAGTGGACGTCCTTATCGATGGTGAGCTGAAAAGCATTACCACAGAAAATTATAGACACTAATTTTTAAATAGGTTTACAGTAAACATATGTATGTATGTTGCAAAACTGGGATCGGGTCTCACAGAGAAACCACTTCACTGATGCTAATGATTTATCGTCATTTAAATGGGAAGCAGTGTTTTATATTTACCTTATGTCTGGGAGATTCCTTAACAGGTGTGCCATTATGAAACCAAGTTACATTGGGTAAGGGGTCAGCATTCACACGACACTCGAACAGAAGTCGTTTACCGTCTTCTTCTTGTCGTATGGCAGGTTTTTTCGCGAATGTCGGCGCGAAACCGTCGATTTGTCTGTAAATTATTATACATTTAGTATAAAGGTTCAAATAAAATCTCTTTTGTCAAATGCAACTGATAACAAATAAACAACACTAGCATTAATGCACTCTTTCTTTTTTATCTATGACATCGATTGGGTAGGTATTGTTTCCAAATATAAAATATCACAATGTGGCCTTGATATTACCTAAAATTCATTTAAATCACCTTCTTCGTGGATAGATCTATAAATTATATGGTCGGCCCATTAAGGGGTGAAATATCCGAAAATACAAGGTTATGAACACATATAAGTTTTTTTGGATTGTGAACGAGTACGGAATATTGAATTTAGTCAAACAGAGTCAACATACACGATGCTCGGAAAGTTCAGTTAACTCACCTTATGTCCTCGAGCAGTGAAAACTGGCCAACTTGTTAATAAAAAGCAGCTCATTATATAGCATTAATTATAAAGAAGTATAATATGTTTTAATAATAAATTATTTCAAAATCTCATTAATAACATTTTTTTAATAATAATTTTCTTCTTTTTAGCTAAGACTTCATAAAAAAAAAGGTATTTCAGCTAACGTTTGTGATCATGTGAAATATTTAGCGAGGGCATCGGTTAGAGCGTAAAATAAATAAAATAGTAACGAAAATTTAAAAAATTCAAGCTTACTTTTCTTTGGGTTCGTCAGCAGCTGATCAAAATAAGGTAAGAGTGTTTAAAATATTTATGAGAATATATTATTTCAAATTGTGTAAAATTTAAGATAAATTTTTTTTAAATGGTGGCAAGTAGCTTTCTAGCTCAACTGGTAATTATATATATTTAAAGTCTTTTAACTTACTACTTATCGAATTTTCTATTTTTTATTTTCCTATTTAGTTAACAATCGTAAAATATATTTTATTTAAGTTCTACTTACGAGTGAAATTCAAATTGATAGATGCGGAGACCTCGCCCGATTTGTTCTTGGCTTTCACTTTGTAAAGTCCTGCATCCGTTTCAACAACGTCGTCGAGCTCTAATACCACCGTAAACTTGTTATCCCCGATAGGTTGAATTTTAAATTTGGTTCTGGCATCCTCTGTTAATTTATTGTCACTTCGAAACCACTCAATATCCGGCTTCGGGGACGACAACAGCTGACACTCAAATATCAACCGATTACCGTCATCTTCTTGATGCAATTGTGGCTTCTTCACAAAGCTGGGAGCGAAATCTTCAGCCACCCCCATGCTGAGGGTTATCGTTTTTCGTCTTCAACGACTCGGCAACAGGCTCTTAAGCTCTGAAACAAAAGATGACATACATATATCTTTATAAAAGACGCTTATACAACTTATCTTAATTTCTTAGAGAATTTTGAGACCTTAAATTTAAGTGAATAACTTTAGTAATGATTATTTCCTTTTTTGGTGGAAAAAACGTCATATATGCGGTACTTCATGGACTGAAATAGGGAATCTATATAATTTAGTGAAAAGTCGCTAAAATCAAGTTTAAATACAGCAGTTAGTGTTTTTATATCTTTTTATTGCTTTCCCACACCCTCAACATTCCGTAGAAAATGTCCCCAAGCGTTTAATAATATTCCGTGTATTCTTTCGCATATTAATGCCGTGTTTCTTTGGGCATAGCATCCAGAGGAAGATGTTTCTTGATTTTCAGATGTTAATCACGATTTGTATTGCTGAATGTGATGAATATGGTGAGGAGAATAACTGCTTTTGTTTACACTGGCTAATTCCATAATCTTAACTGCTGATTTGATCGAATTTGAATCAAATTGAACAGTTTTACTTCCATTTTGAAAACATAGTATTTTATTCTCTGATTAAAGTGTGTTTCATATGTCTCTGGATCTTTCAAATATTTGTGAACAGTTCTACAGCTGCATTTTATTGTTGAAATTATAATAATTATTTCCTGATTTCACAGTCAATATAAATAATAATATATATATATGTATATATATGTATATATATGTATATGCCTATATACACATATATACAAATATATGTCTGTATAGCGACCGCTGTGTGCACACGACTCACCGATATTTTGGAATATGGAAATTTGATAGCCTTCCTCTCGGTCGGCACTAGCGTTTTATTGGGAAAAAAATTCCGACAGATTATTTTTAGTCTTTAGTAGTCATCGTTTGTTTTCACATTGTATATATATGTATGTATGTATAAATATACATATATATATATATATATATATATATATATATATATATATATATATATATATATATATATATATATATATATATATATATTTGATCGATGAGAGTGGAATCCGCATGTACCGAAGTATCACTGATGTATGTACGTTACTCATCCGATATACATACATGCGAAATTCATCTTTCAATGTACACATAGATACATGAATTCAAATAGTTTAAGGAATATATGCAGGTAGATATTTTTAAACATCCCTTCATTCACAATTTTGTATACAGTTCATAATAGATCCAATGTATGCTGCATACATATACATAAATGCATAACCAATTTACATTGCCTTTTATCACTTGGGAAAGTAATTTTTTCATGGTAGTCTTTGTACGAGTGCATAGACCAATATTTTAAAGTATTTATGTGTGTGCGCGTCGGAGTATTTTAATTGATCTTTAACAGTTGCATATATACCGAAAATATTATTATTTAAAATAAATAAGCATAGCAATTATATATACATATATATATATATATATATATATATATATATATCATTATATATATATATATATATATATATATATATATATATATATATATATATATATATATATACTTTTTTTCAGTACACTTTTTATGGGATACTTCAAATGAGCCAGTTCTATTTATATAGACGACAACCGTTACACAATTCCACGAATAGACACAGCTATATAAGCAAGTAGAAGGTATGTAGCAATATACATACGCACACATTTAATTTGGGAGATATGCTGCATATGAATTTATTTTTAATTTTTAGAAAAATTTTCCGTTTTCTATTGCATTTATTTGTTTAAATCGAATTTTTTTAGTGACAAAATAATTATATAAGAAAATATATTGTTTTAAATTTTTTTAATATTACATTGTTTCACACATTTGTGAATTTATTAATTTTATAAAAATGATTTAATATATATATATATATATATATATATATATATATATATATATATATATATATATATATATATATATATATATATATATATATATATATTAAATCATTTATACATCATATATACACATTATATAAAAAAATATTTTATAAATATTTGTTTAAATTAAAGAATTAAAATCACTTTCACTCGATATAAGCACAACTGATTCATTTGCGGTAATATACTTTATATGTGTATTATATGAATATTATATATATACATATATATCTTAATATCTTTTTATCTTTACATATACATTAAAATTATAAATTTAGGTTGGTACATACAACTAGACTACAGATAACACAGTGCAGCCTACAGCAAGAAAAATTATCCTTCTGTGGAAACGAAGCGAACTCCACGAGTGTTGATCTATTACTATTTCTTTTCTGAACAGAATCTCGCTGCGATTCAGCAGCAGGTACTCGGCATTATCTAGCGAGTGCGGCTATCGTTCTCTTTTGCGTTTTTTGCATTCCCTCTCTCCCAAATGGGAGAGAGTAAATACTCTCGCAGTCTCTTATACTCTGATGTTAGTTGGATCTCATTGTAGTAGTGGAATTTCTGTGACTTTTATTGTACCCTGTATATGTGAAAAAGGGTATAATTTTTTTGTAAAAATGTATGTAACTAGCAAAAAGAGGCGTGTCAGCCCCACAAAGTATTTATATTCTTGATCAGGGAGACAAGCCGAGTTGATTTAGCTCTGACCGTCTGTCCGAATGCTTGATCGCGTAGATCTCAGAACATATATGCACATCACAAGCAACATATACATATACATACACGCACAAGCACGCGCTCTGCTGACTCCCTGGTCAAGATTACACATACATATATACATACGTAAATTTTAACAAACCCATTATACCCTGATTTCCCATTTTCAATGACTTCAGGGTTTAAAAACAGATGTATGGATTAATACATTTTGGGGAGGATTAATATATGGGGTTTATATATTATGTTATAATAATACTGATACGTTTAATAACACATATATTTTTACAATCCAAACAAGGGTTACAATCCGAGTATGAATATGTGCATACGAACGAACCCTGGTAACTTAGAGGACCGCTCTCTTAGCAACCACTTTGTAATATTGTTTTCTCTTCAATGATCCATTGAGTTAAGTCCCAAATTACAAATTTCTTGATAGCCCTTTCCTAAACATAGTCAAGTTCATTAAAATATTTACTGAACTTAACTTTCACAAGGACCCTTATGCATCCGACCAATTTGAAAATTGAAAATTGAATTGAAAGATTCACTTGCGCTAATCAAATGAAGTTGCATTGTTATTTGAAAATGGCTGTGCACATAAATATAATAATAATAACAATACAAATACGTATACATACGCGAACATAATATGAATATTATTTATATTTACATATACGTGTGAACAGCCCTAATATAATTATACGCTGAACGCACTGGAAATGGGAAATCGGGGTATAATGTTTTTGTGAAAATGTATGTAACAGACAAAGGGAGACGTGTCAGACCACATAAAGTATATATATTCTTGATCAGTTCGATGAGCTAAGTTGATAAAACACTGCCAGTCTGTCCGTCCGTCAGTCCGTGTGAACCACAAAAGCTAGAGAACTGAAATTTTTTGGAAAAATTGTATAATGTATTCCGTTCTCTTATTATGGATAATTTTTGATAATTTCTCTTCGCTTTTACGTACCGTAAAAGCTAGGGATTTGAAATTCACTGTGTTTGTGCGTGTTATGAATACAAAGATTTTGTAATTTTTTAATATTGCTCATGCCCCCTTTGCCCTAAATTTGCAAAAAACGCATTTGAGACTTGTCCTTTGTCAAATACACACATATGAATGACATAATCACGTCCATCCAGAAAAAAAAATGTATTAAACATTTACTTTCCTCAAACATACTCGTCTAAACATAAAATAGTATTGGCACTTCGCAAGGCTCTTCTAATCGACAAGTCTTGACTAGAACAGTCTTACTTGTTAATCCTGTAGCTGATTTATTTGTCTATTTAAACCCACTGCCGCCTCGTCAGGATAGAATATATGGTTTCCTACTGCTCGCAATCATTTTTGATGCAATATCAACTCACAACAGCAACGTTTTTCAAACCCTAAACCAATTGTAAATGAGAAAAAAGGGTATTATGTTTTTGTAAAAATTATGTAACAGGCAGAAGGAGGCGCCCATAAAGTAGATATATTCTTGATCAGCGAGGCAAACCGAGTCGATTTATGCCTGTCCGCCTGTACGCCTGTCTGTCCGTCCGTCCGTATGTTTGAACTCATCGATCTTAGAACCTATAAGAGCAACTTGAAATTGTTATTTTAAGGTTCGTAAATATCATGATTCGATCGAGATTGTTTAAAAAAATCGATAACTTTTTCCGCTTTAATTTGATCGATTAAAAACGAAATTGATATTCAGCTATAAAATTCTATCCAATTCATCTTCCTAGCTTTAGTATTCGCGATTATATATATATATATATATATTCGCGAAACACGTATTTCAATAATAGAGACTTGAGCTTTTTGATTGACATAATAACGCTCTAAAATTTTGATCAAGAAAGTCCATCTACAAAAAGAGTTATGAAACATTTAAACATTTAATTAATGAACAGTCGCCACGTCAACTGCGCAGTTAGCAGAGCATGTGTTTGAGCGTGCGTCTGTGTGCGTGTGTGTATGTGTTGTTTGTGATGTACATACATATAAAAGAAACAGAGGATTCCCGAAATAGCGGTTCTTCGCTATCGTAATGGTATTTAAATAAAGATCTAGCTAAAAAAAATCTAAAATGGTAACACTGATTATTACCTTTTCATGTCACCTCAACCTCACAGATAAGAAAATATAATTGATAATTATTTAATTCTGAAAATTAATTAATTCTTAATAGATTTCTTCTGTGCAAACTGTAGATTTATGTTACATAATACATATAGTTCATTAAAATATATTAAGTTTTGACGAGCTGCAATCGACAATTTCGGAGCTTAAATAAAACACTTTTTAATTTTTTCTCAAAATTATATTTTCTAATTACACCAATTATTTTAATGATTGGTGGAATCCTTGGACAGTAATACACATATGCATTTTTCTACAACCTTTATGGTTTTTTAGTGTTCATTGAAAGATATGTTAATTCAATTTTGTGGGTTTCCGAATTATTACCTTGATATGAGAAATTTTACATAAACAATACTTTTGTAGTTTGTTTAATTTCATTAAGCAGCTTTAGATAGAGATTTATTATTTTACTTGTAATATGGACTGGACTTCCACTTAAGCCCAAGGCGAGTAGAAGCAAGAAGCGAAAAACTGTTGCTTTCCCGACCCATGCGAATTAAGTGTGCCTGCCGGATTCGCGTTGCCAGAGGACGCCACACTGTTGGCGTAGTTGTAGCTCATGTGTGCGTAAGAAGGCATAGCCGGTGAAATACTTTCGCTCCCAAATGCCGACGCATGACTCATTTGACTTGGACTGCATGTGGATGGACGAGGGTCCATGCTCTGATGATGGACAGCGGCAATAACAGTATTTGCTGGGTTAGGTGTTCCCAATGCCGAAGATGGAGCTGATGGCAGGGGCGGCAATCCATAAGCGGATAAAGTCTCGTATCCTGTTGAATTGCTACTAGCTGGATTTGTGACATTTACTGTGGGACTGTTGCTGACACTTGTGCCTTCGTTTGTGGCACCTCCAACGCAAACCAGCTGATGGGCTCCTATGGGCGGCGGCCGTAGTGGCATGTGGCACGGATACATGGAGGGGGGTGTCAGATCTCTTTGTTGCGTGATTGACGAGCCGACTGTTGGATGACCAAAGCTTGGCATCGACGAAACCGCACTAAGCAAATACAAATAGTTTAAATATTTAATTGTATTACGGAAAATATTGTATTAAAGCAACTTACCCATAACCTTCACTCATTGATAATGCGTTGTGATGCATATTCGAGTACATAGCGCTCATAGAGCTGCTAAAGCCACTGTTGAAGTTGAGCCGCGGAGAAATGGACTGGACAAGAGTGTGAGGAACATGATGATGATGTTGATGGTGCTGAAGCGGATGATTCGAAATCCCCAGTCCAGGAGTGCATTCGTTACTAACGTCATGCGTTCCACTTCGAATCTGTGTGCTTGCTCCTCCGCCTCCTCCACCATCTGGGTGAAGTGCCTCGGATGTGTCAAGCCCACCAGTGGGCGTGGTTATTGGATTGGGCGAGGACAAGCTGTTCAGCCCACCTATGAATAAGCAAAAACAATCATTATATAAATTATATCTAATAAAACCCACTAGATGACGAAGACGATCTAATAAAGCAGGTAATACATATATATTATATATTATATGTTATATATTATATATTATATATTATATATTATATATTATATATTATATATTATATATTATATATTATATATTATATATTATATATTATATATTATATATTATATATTATATATTATATATTATATATTATATATTATATATACTTAACAATTTATAGCGTTTCCCAATTGGGCACCTCGATCGAAAAACTGAGTTAAGGTTTCAAATTTTGAGTGGGAAAGGAGAAAACTTACTTCCTGCCGATCCGACCAATAAGGATGAGCAGCCACCCAAACTATTAGGACTGTCAGTTAAAGAAGTCGTAGCCGAAGTCGACGATGAAGTTCCACTTGTACCGGTTGAGTTTGGTGTTCGCCTCTGGCTTCGTAACTTTTCCTCACGACGCCATTTGGCACGCCGATTCGAAAACCACACCTGTATCCTTGCTTCAGGCAATCCTATTTTGCTTGCCAACCGTTCACGTGCAAACACGTCGGGATAATGCGTTCTTTCAAACTCTGAAATAAATTAAATAACATAATTTTTTAAAATACAAGAAATACACAATTTCACCTATTTATTTTAAAATAAAAAAATATAAGCTATTAAGAAGTAAGAAATCCCTGAACCCTTCGAGGAACCTCAATTACACACATTCAACGATTATTTTACATACATAGATGAACATTACGCACGCCCACTCAAGCAAGCCCCCTGTTAACTGCACAGTTGACGCACCGACACCGCTTGTGCTGCAATGTGCCTATGTTGTGGGAAATTAAATGTTTAATAACTTGTTTTACCCTGATACCAGGGTATATGGTTTTACATAGGAGTCTTGCAGTCGCTGTGTGTGTGTTTGTGTATGTGTGTATACATGTACTAATAGACTAGGTTTTACCAATTACGAATATACATATATACCTTTTTCTAGACTATCGATCTGATCATTTGTAAACGATGTTCGGTTTCTTTGCAGTTTTCTCTTCAAAATTAATCTGGCCTGGTCATCTTCGCTCGCTATATTAGAGAGACCACCATTTGAGTTGTCTCCTTCGCCGGAACCAGTTTCGTCAGATTGGTGGCCATCGAGCTCTAAAATATAATGTAAATTTAATAAAATATATTACTAATAATAGCTATAGCTAATAATAATAACTAGCTCCTAGATTGAAATGGATAACTTCCATATATCAGCGCTTTTGAAATGCAACTGTATGGCTATATTGCTCAGTTATCGTCCATGGATTGTATGTATGTGTACAAATGTATTGTTAACATACGTACATAAGATAATTAGTTATAAAAAAAATGAACTTATATATTTTGAACCAGTATTGAAATGCAGTAAAGCAGAACTTTGTTACTGTCACTTCGAATTCTACTTTAAATCACATCAATAGCCACATCTAAAACACCGCAGTTCGCAAAATTTGGATCTCAGCTTGTCACTTTTGATACACCAACGGCAACAGTCTCTCTCTCTCTATATGTACGTGTGTGTGTGTGTAACTGGCATTAAATGTGAGTGAATGTGACAGAGCAAATAGATGCTGATAGCTCTGAGACATGCCGCAGGTCCAGACTTAGGTCCAGTCCAGAGCACACGTCACTTGCCTAGCAAACTGCAATGTGCTGACAGGCAACAACAACAACAGCAACAATCACATAAACAACGGCATAGTCAAGGGGTTGGGCGACGGCTGGGATCGGGGTTGGGGTATACGGTACACGATAAAGATAGCTGAACAAAAACTACAACATGGGATGGTATATGAATGAATAGGGTAGGCGAACAACGCGACAGAGCGACACTCTTCCACAATTTAATATGTTAGAGACAAACCAGATAAGGCTCAAATGGTGTAGAGCATGAGGTTTGCCCAATACGATTTTATAAATATGTATTTTGCGCTTTCTATATTTATGCACCCCATCAACACTCTCGTAACCATATCGCCCCATCCCCAACCGCTGTCACCGCTGCCACCCCCACGAGTTTTGCGTTTAATGAAGTGTCATCGCCTGTAAAATGAGTCTGCAAATCGCATTAAAGTAACTACTCTCGGTTAGGGGTTAGACTGTCTGTCTCTCAGACACGAAAGCAATTCCTGTTGCCTAAGGCTGCAGATTAAACTGGCTACTGTTACAGTTACTTTTCGTGGCACACCCAAACAGTGAAGGCAAACACGAGGTCGAACTTAAGGCACAGATTATATTTTCAAAAACTTTGGAGTGTATGTGGTTAAACTAATTAGATCTTTGTTAAATTTCGGCAAGTTATGTTATCTGTTGTGCCGTCGGTATTATCGCTGAGAAAATATGCGTATTTCAAAATATATCGTTTTAAAATATTTCTTCCGTAATGTAAAACTAGTCTGAAAAACCTATTCAGGGGTGCCCGACCCCAAGATCCCCATCATAAAGAATTAAATTAAATGTGCGTACTTGCAATTCCACAATCAATAACGCCATCTAGCATCATCATCATATTTTATCGAATATTTGTCAATTTATGCAATCCCCATTCACATAATGCCCAAATTTGCAATTGAGCTTCAATTTTAAAAATTTGGAGCCGCTATAAAAAATTAAACGAAAATCTAATATGTACAAGAACACTAAACAAGTAAGAATGCTCTAGTCGAGACGGCTCGACTAGGAGATACCCTGAGCCCTATGAAGTGCCAATACTTCAAATATTCTATGCTTAGTTTACATATACATATATTGCAAGCAACACATACACACACACAGACGAACGGTCAAGCACACGCTCTGCCAACTGCGCAGTTGACGTAGCGACTGCGCTTGGGCTGCAAGAGGCTTATGTTGTGGAAATTTAATGTAATATTTATAATTTATATTAATAATTTTTTGAAAACAAAACTTGTTCTGCGTATGGTATTCACGAGTCTGCATGTCAAATTTCAGTTCTCTAGCTTCTGTGGTTTACAAGATCGCTGCGTTCACACAGACGGACGGACGGACGGACAGACGGACAGGGCTATATAAACTCTGCTCATTAGTGTGACATCTCTTTCTGCCTGTTACATACATTTGCACAAAAACATTATACCCTGATTTCCCATTTTCAATGGGCTCAGTGTATAATGAAAAATTGGGAAACTGTCATTATATAATATAATAACTGAATTTTGATAATGAATGGAATCGATAATATTAAAACGGAAATAGCTATCTAATTTTTCACACAAACTTGTTCTACGTGCTATAGGGGATATGGGGATTTATATAATTTGAAGTCCTCTAACTAATATTGGGAGATATATATATATATATATATATATATATATATATATATATATATTTAAAAAATCAACGAAACTCAAATCGCATCCAAATCCATTTTGATACAGAGATAAATAAATATGTTTAGGATATCAATCCACAATTTAGCTATGGCACCAGTTTCACTTCTGACAACCATAACTACATTACATGATATAAAGTGTACGGACTTTGTATACCTTATTGCTGTTTCTTAGAAGCAAGGTGATATAAGACCAGCGATAGGCATGAATCAATTTAGTCAAAAATACGCACGATTAACTTGAAATATCTCTTGGGTGCTAGTCTAGCTTTCCAAGTATAACTGTACGTCTCTCTGATATGGGTGATTGTATTTTGCATTTATCAGTCTGCATCCTCGCTAATTCGATAAGGACAATAAACCTGCCGTGCGTGCGTAAATAGTCGACGCACGTGACCCAGCTAGTGGTTGATTGGCCTTGCCAGACTTTCTTTTTTATACTTTTCAGTTAGTATTTGTTTACAAATAGCAAAATAAAAGATATTAAATATTAAAGAAGTAAAAAAGCTCAAGTCGAGGGTGCTCGACTAGGAGATTCCCTGGACTCCGTCCGAACGTCGTTTTCATACCCTGAACCCATTGATATTTGTATATATATATATATATATATATATATATATATATATATTTATATATATCTATATATATATATAAATAGGTCTACGATAACCAATATAAGGGAAATTGAGTGTCTTAAATTGGGAACTTAACTGCAAAGCATGTAAAAGGCTATTGCTTTGTTTCCTTCAGGACCTCTAGATATAGTTTAAGATTTCGGAACATCTAATATTACTTCGGGAACTCATCGAAGTTGTCGGTATACTATGTATTAAGTAATCGCATATATATATAGCTCACCCTTTTTTAGCATTACTTCGTCGACCCCTGAAATGGAACAATTATCCAAACGAACATTGGGGCCCCCAATGTTAATGAGATCACTTGGCGGGGTCAAGGGATGCGCCGGAAGCAGAGTTGGAGCAGCTGACGTACCTCCATCGCCATATCCTGTAACCGATATCACTCCTGTTGATGAAGCCATATCGCTGCCATTCAAAGGAGCCGTATACCAGGACCCAGTTGGATAATGTCGTGATGACCAACTCTGCTGCTGATGCTGGTTATGTTGCTGCTGGTGAGTGAGGGCCGGGATCGAGTGGCTGGAGTGGGGGTGCGGACTAAAATGACTGGGTACACTCTGTTCGTGATTGACTGAAGGTGCAGCTGGTGTCGATAAAGCAGGATCGAGCGTCGGAACATGTTGGGAGTTCAACAAGCGTATCTTCTCATAAATGGATTCCTGTTCACTGCCCTCTCCTGAATTGCTAGCACCTCCACTTTCTGAAGAGTTTAACGGTGTTGCTGTTTGTATCAAATCATTTGTCGTGTTTGTGGTGCCACCACCGACTCCAACATCACCACTTGCACCACTCATGCTGTTACCATTACTTCTGCCATTAGCGTTGTTGTTACCGTTACCATTGCTTGGGACTGGATTGGGATTTAGATTTGTGTTTGAGCTACTTGTTCCAGCACTTTGCTGCTCCTTTTGTGCTGCCAAGTTCCTTAAAACTCTATTTATCGACGATACCTAGAAGAGAAAAAACATAAGTCATGAATACAGCAGCGCATCAATCATTCTCTAGTCTTGGTGATTAGTAGGAGAATAGGACAATAATAGATAATTAAGAAGTAACAAAACTCTAATAGGGGTGTCTGGAAAGGAGATACCCAGAATCCCTCCTCATCTGCGTTTTCAAATTTACTCCACAGCTTGTATCTAGCATAAACTTATATCTATATATATACCTTATATCTTGATCAAACTTTCAGATCGTGGTTATGTAATTCACATGTGTGCATTTGCTATATCATAAGTCTCTAGTATTTGAAATACGTCTTTTACGAATTTGAGGAGCAGGGCGCATGGCATCCAAAATTGATTGAATTGAAAAATCAAACTATTATTAAACACACTAAAACTAAAAACAAAGCAAGTCAGAAAACTCTAGGCTAGGAGATCCCCTGAACCACGTACGATCTGCATTTTTTTATACCCTGAACCCATTGAAAATGGGAAATCAGCGTATAATGTTATTGTGAAAATGTATGTAACAGACAGAAGGTGACGTCGCTGACCCCACAAAGTATATATATTCTTGATCAGCTCGATGAGCTGAGTTGACATAGCTCTGTCCGTCTGTCCGTCCGTCCGTCCGTCCTTCCGTCCGTTCGTCCGTCTCGTAAACCACATAAGCTGGAGAGCTGAAATTTGACGTGTACTCCTGAATACCATACGCAGAACGAGTTTTTTTTAAATTTAAATTCGATAACTCTACCCGCTCTCTTTTTACCGAAAAATTTCGATAAATGCTCTTCTCATATGCGTACCGTAAGAGATAGAGATATAAAATTCACTATGTATATGCATGTTATGAATACAAACATTTAGTAATTTTTGGATTTTGGCTGCCACGCTTCCTTCGCCCTTAATTTGCAAAAAACGCATTTCAAATACATAATCATGCCCTGAAAGTTTGAATAAGAAAGTTCTTCTACAAAAAAAGTTATTAAACATTTAATTTCCCATAACATAGGCGTTTTGCAGCCCAAGTGCAGTCGCTACATTAACTGCGCAGAGCGTGTGCTTAAGCGTGCGTATGTGTGTGTATATATTGCTTGCAATATATGTATATGTAAACTAAGCATAGAATATTTGAAGTATCGGTACTTCGCAGGGCTCAGGGTATCTCCTAGTCAAGCCGTCTCGACAAGAGCACTTGTTAAATACTGCAGAGCTTGCAAATAGCATTTACGTATAAAAATAAAAATTAAATTTAAAATTTTTGGGCAATATAGCCATCTATGGTTCGATGGAGCAGTAACTAATAAAGTTTGCCGACTTGCCAAACGTTTTTTTTAAATAACTTCTGTCTGACTTAATAGATTAATGAAATTTTCTGCATATTATCTCCATATTTTATTAAATTTTTTTTTTTTTTTTTTTTCGGGAGATAATATTTAGTAACTAAATTTCGATAACGTCACTTCACAGACACACGCTCAAACACACGCTCTGCCAACTTAGCAGCGATTGCGCTCGGACTGCAATGGCCCTCTGTTAAGGGAAATGAAATGTTTAATAACTTTTCTTGTAGATGGACTTTCTTGATCAAATTATGTCATTTATATGTATATATATGCCGAAGCACAAGTCTTTAGTATTCGAAATATATGTTTTGATAATTTGCTGCAAAGAGGACGTGGTAGGCCAAAATTACAAAATATGTATTCATTACACGGATCTCTTGCTCTTACGTTGCTCAGCGTATGGTATACACGAGTATACATTTACGATTTCAGATCTCTAGTTTTAGGGGTTTTACGAAATCGGTACGTTTATACGGACTCATAGACGGATAGACGGGCATGGATATATCGACTCTAATCGTCGTCCTAGTCAGAAATATCTATACTTAATGTGGTCTGCGCGCCTCCTTCTGCCTGTTATATACATTTAATTAACACGCGAAAATCTTGGCATCTTATTCGACGAGGTATACGATATATATATATATATATATATATATATATATATATATATATATATATATATATATATATATATATATATATATATATATATATATATATATATATATATATATATATATATATATATATATATATTATATATAAATGTCATATAAAGGGGATAAACTTATTTACTATTATTTTTTTTATAAATTTTTGTTAATTTTGTTGAATGACGTCACGTCTCACAGAGACTCTGTAGCCATATAAATGTAATGGTTTATGTTGTTTTAAGCACAAATATTTTACAAACATTTGAAAATAGAAATACGAATAAAATAAACAAATATTAACACTTAAAGGAAATAAAAAATAAAAAAACAAACATAATTAAGAATAACAGGAAATACAGGAATAACAGAATCGAAACTTTCTTTACAGTGTATTTTTTTATTGGCCATACGACGTAAAAGAAGTCTATATGTTTTACTTATGTCCGTGGGAAAGCTAAAAATTTGATACCTTTTTGTTAAATAGCATGCGAAACCAGGATGCAAGTATATATGTATATGCAGCAAAACTATGAAAATGTATAGAATTTTCCTAGAGTAGAGATGTGTATTTTATTGTACTTAATTATTTTATAATATTTAGATACCCATGAGTAATTCGTCTTATGCTCTATAAATGATATGTGAATAAAACATAAAGGTAAGGATATCATTCAAGATCGACTACTTTTATGTTGTATGTATATAAGCTCGCTCTCTCTCTCTCTCTCTCGCTCTCTATCTCTCTCTCTCTCTCTCTCTTTCTCTCTCTATCTCTCTATCTCTCTCTCTCTCGCTCTCTCTCTCTCGCTCTCTCTCTCTCTCTCTCTCTCTCTCTATCTATCTCTCTCTCTCTCTCTCTCTCTCTATATATATATATATATATATATATATATATATATATATATATATATATATATATATATATATATATCTTTTACTGGCAACTAACTGGCTGCTCTTCATAATTGAATAATTAATATTTGTTCAATTTTTAGAAGAGTTATACTGACATGTTAGAAATGGATTTTAGCGTGCGTCCTTCAGTTAAAGGGTATCAACTAGTCGTACTTTACTGTTGCATTTTTCCTATTGTTATTTTAGGGCAGTGCCTGCGCCTGACAGCGCTTTTGAAATGAATTCAAAAGGCAACAGCAAAAGCGGACGAACGCAAGAAAGAAAAAACGCGCAAAACATATAAATGAGCGAGTGAGAACAACAGGGAAAAGTGCAGTTGAGTGGAAAAATTAGGCAGACATGTCCTTTCGAGGGAACGAAAGCGAACGCTTGTATAAAAACTTATTTTTGAAATAAAATGAACGCCATCCCCGAAAGCGTTGTATGAACACACACATACAAATCCATATATGCGTGCATATATGTATATATATACTTTAATATGCACTCGGATCCCTAAACCCCTGATACAGGTATATCATACAATGATTGTAGATCAATAAGACTTATATATATAAGCTTCCGTTAAGAAATAATATGAGTCCATGTACATAACACTACTATTACATACTTTCATTTAATGAAGTATATATGTAAATATATATATATATATAATATAATAATAATAATAATAATAATAATATAATACAATATAAAATACACTAACATTAAAGTTCATATTTTAAAAGATTACGAACAAATTTATGTTTTTATTTATTTTAACACTATTATAGAGCATTCCCTTTTTTAATGGGCAGAATATACAACTAATATTCAAAATTAGCATTTATATTTAAAATTTTATAAAATATAAACATTTGTACTACTGGGTAAATTATCTATTTTTCTAAGAAACAAATAGTTACACTACGTAAGAAAATAGGCGTGGACTATTTCGATTCCGAACTAGTTCAGTATGAATGCTAACGTAGCACATGTATTAAAATAATATTGAATAGAAATCTGCGTTATTAAAACAAATAAATAAACCAAAGAAAGTAACTGCCCTGCCGCTTGACTACTTCCCTCAGACACTCGGAACAAATTAGAGCATGCGACCAACATCCAACAATTTAATTTCGAACTGCCAAACACTAACGCTTTCACCCCTCAAAGATTTTTTATGGTCCGGGCTCTCAATCCGATTCCTCGTCCCGTCCAATGGGTCGTTCTCGTTTCTGTTGCTGTTTCCAGCATAAAAGGAGAATCGCTTTTCCCTCGCGCGTGAACTTCAACGCCTTGCGCTTTGTGGTGACGGGCTGGGCCGTATTTATTTAATATTGTACGTTTTTCATACTTTTTCTAGCACTGATTTCCCTTTTTGTCGTTTAATGTGCATAAAAGATTTTCCCTTCCATTCGAATGAGCACATTTTCCACACAACTGTCAATGAGGCAGTGTACAACGTAGGCCATCGGCATCACAATTCAGTTGCCTTCTTTGCTGCTTTGCTTTTTTGGCATACTTAATAAACAATAGAAAAAATGGTATTGCTAACTAGATGTAAAAATAGCAGAACGAAAAAAATGGCAAGCTTACAACAGAACTCAAATATCGAGCCAAATCATAAGCAAAGTAAGTAATTGTGCTCGAGTCATTACCGCTCGATTAAGAGATACCCTGACTTCAAAGAGCCAATATTCCAAGCATTCTATGCTCATTTTACATATCAATATAGTTGCATGCACTAAACGCACGTTTGAACGCTGTCTCTGTTTTGTAGTTCTGTAATGGTAGCTTTATAGCAGTCAGTAGTAAGTTCAGCAGCGTTCTGAAATAAGCGGTGAGAGTTGAGTTATGCTTGTTAATCGTTGCGGTTCACGCTCTCGAGCTATAATGAGCTATAAACATGTTGATAAGTCTAAAATGCAACTGAAATCACTAATAATAATTAAGAATGCTCTAGTCGAGACTGATCGAGATACCCTGAGCCTTGCGAAGTTTCAATAATATTCTATGACACGCTCTACCAGCCGCCCAGTTGACGTAGCAACTGCGCTTGGGCTGCAAGACAACTATGTTGTGGAGAATTAAATGATAATAACTTTTTTTTACCCTGATCCCATTGAAAATGTGAAATCAGCGTATAATGGTTTTGTTTAAATGTATGTAATAGGTAGAAGGAGGCGTGGCAGACCCCATAAAGTATTTTTATTGATCACGGAGACAAGCCGAGTCGATTTAGCCCTGTCCGTCTGTCTGTCTGTCTGTCCGTCTGTCCGTCCGTCCGTCGGTCTGTCCGTATGTGTTAACGCGTCGATCCCAGCATTTATAAGAGCTAGACATAAATTTGTATGTTGGTCCCTGTATAGCACGCGCAGGTCAAGTTTGTTTTACAAATTCGATAACTCAACCTGTTTTAATGTAATCGATTAAAAATGAAATCGATATTCAGCTATAAAATTCTAGCTAATTCATCTTTATAGCTAGATGTGTTCAAATTTTGTTTTAAGTTTTATATTACAAATATTACACACATATGAATAACAGGATTATTCCCTGAAAGTTTTAATAAGAAGGTCCTTCCAGAAAAAATGTTATTAAACATTTAATTTTAATGGGTTCAGGGTATCCCCTAGTCGGGCGCCACCGACTAGAGTTTTTTTACTTGTGATAATGTCAAAAAAAAACTCGTACTGCGTATGGTATTTACGAGTATATATTTCCTTACGAAATCGCTACGTTCATACGGGCACTCAGACGGACAGTCGGACCTGGCTGTATCGACTTTGATCGTCGTCCTGGTCATGAATATACATACATATGTATGTATATACTTTATTATTATGTAGTCTACGCTTCTTTCTCCCTGTTACATACATATTGACAAGCATTACGCAATGATTTCCCATGTTTTATTAATAAAATAACTTGATGCTTCACGGAATAGTTAGAAAATACTTGGCATGCCCACCAATACTTTTGATATTGAGCCAATAGTAAAGAGAAGGCTTGGTTATTACTGCTGATCATTCAGAATACATATACATTGTGGACTCTGTGCGTTGTAAGTGTATTTCAATAGAATCATGATATCGTGAATAAGAATTGCCATTTTCTGAGCATTATAATGGCATCCAAATTTAGTGTGTTTGTTACTGGGATGAATGCACAGATTATTAAATCTGTAAGAATATACTTACACTTGGAATATTGTCATTTGTGCATACATTCTCCTGTAATAATCTATCCCGGATTTCCCATGCAAATATACTGGGACATTCCCGTTTGTACTGCGAGATTTTGCTAACGACTTCTGCGGTGGCAACTCGGGGCTTAGAGCCTCCAATCGCACGTGGTCGAATACTTCCTGTTTCGTAATATCTATAATGTAAATATATAAATGTACTGATAAGTATGGCCAGCATCGTTATTCTTTGGCTTTAAATAACTTAACTATCAAACAAATTCAATGTTCTGTTGAAGATCGTGAACAGCGAAGAATCACTATTCGCACATTCAACGTTTCTTTTATATATGTACATATGTATATACACATTAAAAGCAACACATACGTACGCAAGCAGGCGAACACGCTCTGCTGCCTACACAGTTTGCGTCGCGACTGCGCGTGGGCTGCAATGTGTGTAGTTCTTTTAGCTAGTTGCCGAGATCGACAGGACAAACGAATAGAGCTCGATAGACGTCGGCTGCTTGTAGAATGTTTCTACTTTATCGTGTTTCATATACCTTGTCTATTCGCAAATAAAAAGAATGTAAGCCGAGAACAGTAAAATGAACGAACAGGAATACATTTCTACTTTATATTATAAACTTTAATTTTTCGAAAAATTGTATATTTTTCATTTCTGATAGGAGTCGTTTTGTATTCAATCTTCTAATTTTGAATTGAAAACATTTCTCGAAGATAATAACAAATGCTGTGAAAAATGATCTATAAATGTGCAAATCAGTTATCAAATATTTAGAACTTTCTATAAATTGAAATATTTAGTACTTACCTGCCTAAAATTTTACTAACGCATCCATTGGAAACTTGCAGGATCCGCGAAATATCACATGGTCGAGCTCCAGAGTGGGCGAGCTCCACGATTTTCTGGCGAGTCGAGTCTGGTAATGGCCTTCCTCCAACAAACACCCCACCTAATTGATTCACTCCACTATGACCTGAATAATTAAATAAAGGTAAATAATAAATAATTCGTTAAGATTAGTCTTCAAATGAAATATTTAAATAGGAAGCAACGTTACAGTCGACTACAAGCTGGCCTGCCAATTCCAATTCCAATTCCAATTCAATTCAACCATCTATTCTATTTCACATTTGCCAAACTTTCAGGGCGTGATTATGTCATTCATACATTTGCCAAAGCACAAGTCTGTAGTCTATACATAGAATTCGGCCAAATAATATAGGAAGTAAAAAGTAATTTTGAAAATATTCGTAATCTGGAAGAATTACCTAATTAGTGAATTTATTCATTAAAAAATAATAAGCATAATTATATCTGCTATACATATTTACTCGTGGGCTGCAAGAACATAAACTGAAATGCTACTTTCCGATTTACGCGACCCTATCGGGTACCCCAATAAGTTTCTTAACTAAAAAACTTAACTAAATATGCAGTATCTTTAAGCTTAAATCATTCATACGGACAGATGAGCGCAGTACACATAGCCCAGTATAATCTATTCACCTCGTAAACGATATATATAATTAAATTCTCTAATTACCTTCTCTTTTGTGAAAATATTTGTATGTAACAGGGAGAAGAAGACATGACGGACCCCATAAAGTATATCAAGTTTTTATCAACTCGACGATCTGACTGGATATAACCATTTTCGACTGACTGCGTTTTTATACCCTGAAGCCCATTGAAAATGGGAAATCAGAGTATAATGTTTTTGTGAAAATGTATGTAACACGCAGAAGGAGACGTCGCAGACCATATATATATTCTTTATCAGCTCGATGAGCTGAGTTGATATAGCCCTGTCCGTCTGTCCGTCCGTCCGTCCGTCTGTGTAAAGGCAGCGATCTCGTAAACCACAGAAGCTAGAGAGCTGAAATTTGACATGTATACTCCTGAATACCATACGCTATACGAGTTTTTTTTTCAAAAATTCGATAACTCTTCCCGTTCTCTTTTTCGATAACTTTTTGTCTCTTTTACGTACCGTAAGAGCTAGAGACCTGAAATTCACTATGTAGATTTCTGTTGTGAATACAGACATTTTGTAATTTTTGGATTTTGGATGCTACGCCCCCTCCGCCCTAAATTTGCAAAAACCCCATTTCAAATACTAGAAACTTGCACATACACACATATGAATAACATAATCATGTCCTGAAAGTTTGAATAAAAATGTCCTGCTAGAAAAAAAGTTATTAAACATTTAATTTCTACAACATAAGCCTCTTGCAGCCCAAGCGCAGTCGCTACGTCAACTGCGCTGTTGGCAGAGCGTGTGCTTGAGCGTGCGTCTGTGCGTGTGTATGTGTTGCTTGCAATATATGTATATGTAAACTAAGCATAGAATATTTGAAGTATCGGCACTTCGCAGGATCAGGGTATCTCCTAGTCGAGCCGCCTCGACTAGAGCATTCTTACTCGTTTCTGAATGGATTTGCTTAATCAATTCTTTACAGCGTGATAATGCCATTTATATGTTTGTATTTGCCAAAGCACAATTCTGTAGGATTTGAAAAGCGTTTTTTGCAAATTTGGGACTAAGGGGGCGTGGCATCCAAAATCTTTGTATTCATTACAGGGATCTATTCCGTAAATTTGAAGTCCCTAGCTTCAACCGTGAGTAAAAACGAAGGAAATATACCGAAATTGATCGATAATTAGAGAACAGGGATGAGTTATCGAAATTTTAGAACAAAGTCTGTTACATACATTTTAACGAAAACATTATACCCTGATTTCCCATTTACAATGGGTTAGGGGTACAAAAAGTAAAAAAACACTAGTCGAGCGTTCCGACTAGGAGATCCCCGTCCGATCTGCATTTCTAAAATACTGCAGAGCTTGCAATAAACAAAATTAAATTCAATTAAAAATTCTTAGACAGTATATACATAATAACTTGCGGAATTTGCTAGATGCTCGCAGTTCAATATGTGTGTGTGCACACGTATAGGAAAACTGCCTATGCTAAGCGTTGCTGAACACTTTGTTGCCGAGTGGACAAATTGGTGAAATTTGGAGCCGGAATCCCAAATTTAACAAAAATCAAAACTGCATAAAATAGATATAGAGCTAATAAAAAACAAGTAAGAGTGCTCCAGTGCTCGACTACGAGATACCCTGAGCACCGCGAAGTGCCGATACTTCAAAGATTAGTTTACATATGTATATGTATGTACATATATTGCAAGCAACACATACACACACAACCAAAAACCCACGCTCGCACGAACAAGCACACGCTTTGCTAACTGTGCAGTTGACGTAGCGACTGCGCTTCGGCTGCAACATGCCTATTTAGGGAAATAAAAGTTTAATAACTTAACTTTAATAATTGACGTACAGAAGGGGCGGGGCTTAATCGATTCAGCTCTTCGCCCTGATCAAGAATATATATACTTTATGGGGTCTGCCACTTCTATCTGTTACATACATTTCAACAAAACCGTGATTTCCCATTTCCAATGTTCAGGGTATAAGAATGAACAAGTTTTTTATACCCTGAGCCCATTGAAAATGGGAAATCAGGGTATAATGTTTTTGTGAAAAATGTATGTAACAGGCAGAAGGAGACGTCGCAGACCACACAAAGTATATATATTCTTGATCAGCTCGATGAGCTGAGTTGATATAGCCCTGTCCGTCTGTCTGTCCGTCCGTCCGTCCGTCCGTCCGTCCGTCCGTCCGTCCGTCCGTCCGTCCGTCTGTGTGAACGCGGCGATCTCGTAAACCACAGAAGCTAGAGAGCTGAAATTTGACATGTATACTCCTGAATACCATACGCTATACGAGTTTTTTCAAAAATTCGATAACTCTTTCCGTTCTCTTTTTATCGATAAATTTCGATAACTTTTCGTCTCTTTTACGTACCGTAAGGGCTAGAGACATGAAATTTACTGTGTAGATGCCTGTTGTGAATGCAGACATTTTGTAATTTTTGGATTTTGGATGCCACGCCCCCTTCGCCTTAAATTTGCAAAAAACGCATTTCAAATACTAGAGACTTGTGCTTCGGCACATACACACATATGAATAACATAATCATGCCCTGAAAGTTTGAATAAAAAACTCCATCTAGAAAAAAAATTATTAAACATTTAATTTCCACAACATAAGCCTCGTGCAGCCCAAACGCAGTCGCTACGTCAACTGCGCAGTTGGCAGAGCGTGTACTTGCACGTGCGTCTGTGCGTGTGTATGTGTTGCTTGCAACATATGGATATGTAAACTAAGCATAGAATATTTGAAGTATCGGCACTTCGCAGGGCTCAGGGTATCTCCTAGTCGAGCCGTCTCGACTAGAGCATTCTTACTTGTTACTTCAATGATATCAAAAAATAAATTTTGGGATGCTCTTATCCTATCAAGAGTTTGTTCTGCTTAGCTAACTATATTTCTCTATGTGGGGACAAATTCTTGTTTGGTAACAATTCAATCGAAACAGACTTTTTATTTGAAAACAAAAAGAAAAACACGATTAAACAAAGGTAGATAATCAAATCAGCCGGTCAACCAAAAGACAAAAAGTAAAAAACACTCGTCAAGTCGATGGATTTGAAATATAATTCCTAGTATTGTTGCTTGTGAGATAATCCCTAAATCTGAGTATCAATTTGATTCTTTATTGAGCCCAGCGATGCGGCAAACTTGCCTGCCAGTTTTACCCCATTATCGAATGCCTGGAGATGAGGGTCAAAGCACAATGAAAGGCTCAGCCCGACTCTATCCTTTGAAGACAATTTGCGCCAGTTGAGCAGCCAAACGTTCAACGATAAAGTGCTATCATTAAATTGAATAGATAACTGATTACACTGATAAGAGCGCTTACTATTAGAAATTCTTGCAGCCTCGCTGTCTTATCTACCCCTAACTCAACAATAATCCAGTGGAAGCAGCTACAAAACTAAATATAAATAAGTAAATTATCAATAAATAAATAACACAATCATACATAACTAATATAATATTATTGACGTTTTTGAAAAGTCGATACCAAGATAAATAGTTCAGAGTCTAGACTTAATTAAAATTCCTAAAATTCCTATCTACCTATATAGAGATTATGTCAGCTGTTTTGTACAGCTATAGGCAAATGTACACTAATCCTAGCTGTTTGTATGGGCAAAGAAAGAAGTTTTCAGTCTCAGGAAATATATTGATATGCATGTAAGCAATTTTAAAGATAAAAGAACCACTGATTGATTTACCAAATGTAACCAGCCTAACAATACTCAAAAACATCTTGCCAATAGGATTAACGATGTAATTGCAACACAAATCAGAGGGAATACAATGTGGACCTGGACGTATACCAGGAGCTGGACCTCAACCTGGAACTGGACTCACAGCTAAGCGCTGTATCCAGGCCATATCATTGTGACAAGGGCAAAAAATTACCAGTAGGAACCCGAGGGACATCACATCGTACAATGACTGTGCCGCTAAAGAGGCTCATTTGTGTGATGTGAATGTGTAAATCTGATAGTTTTGTGCGAAAACGAGATAGTTGCATATCAATATGGGGTGGGAAGAGCGTGTTGCTCTCCGAACGATGTGCGAGACGAGCAGCGCTAGCACAATAAACAGACAGAACAAATGCTGATGCTTTTGTTTGTTTTCCATTCGACTCCGGCTTTCAGCTTCACGATAATTGTTTTCATTTGTAACGACATGACACGAAACGGTCTTCGAACACAGAAGACTCTTCAATTTCATTATATAGGTGGAAAATGATTGTATTGATTCATAAAACAAACAATGGCACGAACATTACTAAAAGTACTTATCGACACAGCGGGGCGGCGAGTGTCAGGTAGGAAGGTGACGAGGGGACCACGAAACGTAGATCACAAAACGGGGAGGAAAGCATGTCAAACGGCCACAGTAGCTTCGATCGGCTAAATGTTCTTTGCCGATGGTAGATCCCCTTATGTGCTCAATAAACGTCTTTACTTGGACTTAGAGACCGGGAACTCGTGGTCTCCCCCATCTCTCTGTACTCGTATCCGTTATCCATTGTCTACACTGATCAGCTTGGCTCTGGTTTTTTGTTCTCATTCCATTGTGTTATTATAATTGCCAGCTTATACTGCTTCAAGATCCATTGACCAAGTCATTCACAGCACAATGCCAACAAACAATTAGTGGAAGAATCAATGAACGCCTATGTATCGCAATTTTCACACCAAGTCCCAAACATTTCAAATAATTTTCACCAACCGACCGACCTCTTGAGTATTACCAACTCCTAAATAACTCAATTAGGTAAGTATATATATGTAGAATGTGTGTGCGCGATTCCACTTTATACTTTTTCAGTTTATGTGTTTGAAGCCACTAATTGCGTAAGTGTCGATATAATGATTTTTTTACTATCTTTGAAAATATAAAGTTTACTTAAATACAGCTATGTATATATTTGTTTTTAGAAATGATTAAACTTTTTATACCCTCAACCTATGGAAAATGGAAAATAAGGGTAAATTGTTTTTGTGGAAATGTATGTAAAGACAGAAGGAGGCGTGGCAGACCCCAACAAATAATATAATACAAATTTTACTCCAAGTATTAAATTAATTAAGTTGCAAATAACGCCAATATATGAATGAGTTGGCACTCTTCCTAAATTGCAAAAAATTCTATAAAATATGTACATCATATGCTAAAAATTTCATTAAAATCTATTGAGTTACACAGAAGTTATTAAGCAAAACGTTTGGCCAGTCGGCAAACACGTGTTCAGCAATGCAGTTTGAATAGATAGTAAGAATCTCAAGTGTTACTTTACGTTTTCTAAATGGCACTATGGCTTGCGAATTATCAACTACTCTATCGAATCAAAATTGAAAAATGTTTATATATAATATTTAAAATGTATAATAGTGGTTTATATTAGATACAAGCTGGGCAGTAAATTTAAAAACGGATAACAGTTGACCCCCGACTAGAGTTTTCTTACATGTTTTATAAATGGACTTTCTTAATCAAACTCAAGAAATATTCCAAGTCCTTAGATCTTGTAGATTCATACGGACAGACGGACAGAGCTAAATCGACTTTGCTTGTCTAACTGACCAAGAATATATGTACTTAATCAGGTCTTCCTTTTATGTCTCTAGCTCTTATGGGGTCTGAGATGGACGCGTTCAATCAAATAGACAGACGGAGAGGGACTCGACATGTGTCCCTGATCAAGCCTATATATATTTGACGAGGTGATCCACGCCTGATTCTGGCTGTTATATATTCACAAAAACATTAGGGAATACAAAAATTGAAGAAAGTTGATTGACAAATTTGAGGTAATACCAAAAACATACATTCATCATCTGTTAAGTGGTAGTATGTGGTGGTAAAGTACGAGGATGTTGAGTGAGGTGGCTGTGGAGCTGTAGTAGCATCCGCAGCTTCCATCGCAGCTGTTGCAACAGATTTTCCGCCAATACCTCCCAGTCCGTTGCCACTAGCCACACCCAAACAAGGCAGATTTCTCATAGAAAGGACATTGTCTATAAGAAGAAAAAGAGCAAAGCAAACGAAAAATAGTCAGAATAGCTTAAGCATACACAAAATACAATACTTATATGAACAATAACATAACAGTTTAATACCTATTTGAGCTTATCTTTTCAGTACGCCAGACCTAGGAAAAATAAGAAATATAATAGACTAGATCCACTAAAAATTTACAGTGATATTAAAAGCTGCATTTCAATAGCACTTTCTTTCCAAATTAGACTAACTTAAAACAAAAATTTTATGTATATTTCAGACTAGGTTCAGAAAGTAAAATAAATATATTTATTTTGATCAATGTCCGCTTTAAAGTGCATGATGCGTATAGGAAGTAAATCATTTCGTCACTCTATAATCAAATTATATAAATTTGAAGCAGTAGAGATTCAACACTCCATATTAAAATTTAAAACTTTAAATAAATAAGTAAATTGAACAAGCCTACTGATGCTCCAAGCCAGTCTACATTTTCTCACCGCCTCTCCACCAACCCCTCCACTTCATGTGATTAAAAATAGTGGATAAAACTGAGTAGGCAATTTAAACACAGAAACTACATATACAGGTATATAAATTAATATATCCCAAGCTAACTAAAAAATTATAACCAGAACTGATAATACTAAAATGGGAACAGTTATCAATTTTCAATATAATTGCCGATATTCCAAACATGCTATGTCTATTTTGCATATATGTATTCTGCAAACAACTGCGCTTAAGATGCAATAAGCCTATGGTATATTAAATGTTTAAAAACTTTTTTTTTTTAGATGAACTTTCTTAAGTATAGTTTCAGAGTCTCAAGTCTTTGAAATAGGTTTCTTGTGAACATTGCAACATCGATTCAGCTCGAGTTGAGGCGAGCTTATCAAGAATATATATACTTTATGGGGTCTGCCACATATATTTATGTTTCTATTTTTAATTGTTTAGAAATGTTTCTATTATTTTAAATTGTTAGCTAATATAATAAAACCAAGTTAAGAACTCATACACATATATGTATTTCCGAATGAAATTCTACTTCACAAGAATAATAGTTCCTAGAAATGAAACGATATGTGACATCCTCAACTTTTTCAAGTTGACAGCATACCCTTATGGTTGATATCATCCAAATTTGGTAGTCGTTCAATTAGTGCCCCTGTCGACCATGGCACTGTTCCAATGGCTGCAGGCGTTGGTTGAAGTGTAAACATTTTTCTACGATTTGCTTATTGGTTTCGTAGCTATGGTTATACTAAAATTCAATTTATTGTTGTTGCTACTCCTGTTAATGTTGATTTCAACTTTCGGACTTTAAATGCAAATTGGTCGTATTTATTTAGAGAATCTTATTTCTTAAACGTAAACGCGCTACTCTCCATTCGAGTATCAACAATGAACATTTAAAATAAATGCCATGGTTCACTGCAGGTGGTAATGTTTCACACAGGGCTACCACCACAGGATCCTGTGGGTCTCAAGGGAATTCACACAGATGGTAATGATTCTGCAAATATATATATATATATATATATATATATATATATATATATATATATATATATATATATATATATATATATATATATATATATATATATATATGAATATATAAATATATGCGTTAAGTCTGCATTTTGTATTTTGCAAGTCCTTTGTTTTTATTTGTAATGTTCACTTGTAAAATTATGTGCACTCTAGCTTTATTTTTAATTTGGAGGAAATATCAGGTTGTCGCGTTGTCACTGTTTAATGCCATGTTGGGCAGCCGTATTTGCGCACACACAATATCCGAATATATTCCACGTTATCCATTAGAAAGTAATATGTGAATAAATTTTATAACGCACTAATATATATATATATATATATATATATATATATATATATATATATATATATATATATATATATATATATATATATATATATATATATATATATATATATATATATATGTATTTATAGTATATACATATATACTAATATATATATATATATAATATGCTCCTTTGTTGAAACACTTTATGCCTACTAAATAGTAGAAGCTACGCCGTGTTGAGAAACCGTTACCGATGCACACATATTATGCACATATTATGATCGAAGGCCGCCGGTACAAGTATTTACAGTAAATGCGCGAGCGACAGTGTCAATGCAAATGCCAATATGACTATCGCTTGCTTCAAAATTTGCTTGTGTGGTTCGAGCATCTGGGCTAATTTGAAGCGTGGTGAATAGGCGGCTCTCTGATTGGCTCGCTGAATCCATCCACTTACTATCCACTTCCACTGTTGTTGTATGCAGCTCTATGATTGGCCGCTTGCCAGCTCACAAGCTATCCTGCTCTATCACGTATTACAAATGCCAGCTGTATGCACAGTACAGCAATACATGCTGAGCCTTCATACGAGCCTGCCTGGGAAACAGTTACAACGCTTGTTGCACCAAAAGCCAACAAAAATTGTTGTTTCTGCCAAAGATATGTTTATAATGAATAACTTTTCTCTCTCAGGAAATAACTTTTATTAATTTATATATTTCAAATATATTTTATGGATCAAGTTTTAACAGTTTTAACAGCATTGGTTAATATAATTTATTATTGCCATACATAATATGTATATATATATATATATATATATATATATATATATATATATATATATATATATATATATATATATATATATATATATATATATATATATATATATATATATATATATATATATATATATATATATTATTCTGCTTGTTAGATTGGGAAACTGGAATTCTATTTGAATTAGCCGACTGAACGGGCGAGTAAGTTGCAGCCGCCCAATTGAATTGTTTCATTTCGATACAATAACCGCTAGACTGTTCCGTTAACTACCCACACGGCTTCCGTTTCGACAAACACAAACACAGTACGAATGCGAATTTGAACGAATGGGCGGCATGAAGCTTCAGGAGCCAGTTCCTGTTCCTGATTTAAATTCTGTTTCTGGGCGTGGGCGTGGGCGCGTATCTGTTTTCAAAATGACGACAAGGACGGGACGCGGACGTGGACACACCCATATTTTCACTGGGAGGCAGCATATCGTAAGTGTATGTTATCGTTTGTCCTGCTTTCGCTCGCGTGCGCATCGTTCGCCTTCATACCGGAGCTAGAGAGAGATGGCTATATATGTATGTATGTGGAACGAATATCAAAGGACATATATTTACATTTTTGTACAAAATGTTTTCAAATTGCTTATGGAAAATGTTACTAACGATGAGTTGCTATAATCCCATTGAATTGACACTTTCTTGCGGGCATTCCTTCTGATTTCGATTTTGGAACTTTCCCATTACTCTAAAAAATGTAATTCGCCGTTCAATATAAACGTTGAGAGCCCGTAACAATTGCAATTTCAATACTAAACTAATTAATTAAACAAATAATGACGATTACATAGCAATAGTGTTTTAAAACACCCATTCGACATTTCCCTTCTTTTTTTTTTTCTTCAGTAAAACCTATTTTGATGACCAAATGTTTCTGAGCAAACTAATCTTTCTACATACATATGTACTTCATATCCTCCATAAATCGTAGCCCATCGGAGCCCACTAAAACCCATCGATGGAGCAAAACATTTTATTTTACATTAAACTAAACATTATGGAACATAATATATAAATACAACTTTTCGAATATTGCTAAAATGGAATAGTGTCATGATTGGGGTCTAACGAATTAATAAAGAAGTTAACTATGGCCTGAGCTTATTGGTGCTTGAAAATGTTGGTCATGTATGTAAATGCTGCTTATAATTATCCACGAAAGTGAAACGAGTATATTCGTTTTATTCAATGTCTGTTTTACTCTCAGTCCCACTGTCCGTATAAACGAAATATGGGTTTCGTCGCTATTGAATCTAGAGCCTTGAAATGTCGTATACACGTGTGTACCCTCGTCTGTCGAAATGTCAGGATTTTTCCGATATACCGATGAATGTGGAATGCACAAGAACGCAGAAAGAAACGCTCTGCTAATTGCTCAGTTGACAGTGTGCGTCTGCGTGTGTGTGCATATACATATATGTGTAAGTGGTGCTTGTTATATATGTAACATCTGAGTATATCTCCTAGTCGAGCAGTCTCGACTAGAGCACTCCTACTTGTTTTATACAATGTTTATAAGTAAACATTATAAACGGCTCTATAATAGAGCATGTAAAAGCTGATGCTAAATTGAAATTTAATAAATATTATATATTGAAAATGATTTAATCAGTGATGTGATATTCAAGGACTTGCCATAACTACAAAGACCAACAGGATTCCATACCCAAGAAGACTATAACCTAATTATTGATTACTAAATCGGCATCAAATTTAATAACAAAAACATTGAGAAGTGCAGCGAATGGCCCAGTCAACCCCTATTGTGTAGTCTCGTTTGACAAGCACCCCTTTTAAACGGAACTAAGAATTTTAATTTGTTACGATTACATCTGAAATATGCGCATGCTTTTATTCGAATATTAACAGAGATGTCAAGAAACAGAAAACGAAGCAACATAAGTATGATTCTATATAAGACACATGAAAGTAAGTCTCTCAGCAGGAAATTGTGCCCGTCCTGCAGATCATCTGGACTCGGTTGTGCCACGTGCCGTGTGGAACGCCATGTGGAACGGCGTTGATGCAAAAGTATTCCGCTTCTACAGAGGGAGGATGAACTTTGCGTTTGAGCCCGAAGCCGAGTCCGCAGCCTGCTATTGCGTTATCCGTCCGTTTCGCACCAATAAGCATTATTAAGAGCGCTATAAAATCGAGATACAGAATCTATCTAGGCTTTCGACATATATAGATAAATATTTAAATGCGTTAAGCGCTCTGGACTCAACTATTGCGCTTTATCGAAAATGGGGAAGCATATCTATCTATCGATCAATGTCATATACACTCTTGTAGCATCAACTACAACTACATCATGAAGTAAACACGACAACCGTCTGAACTATACTCTCCTTTTCACCTTTGGGACGACCAAACGGATCATTAAAATTAGCTACTAACGGCATAAACGATTGCACTTACTCATATATATTATATATACCTGCATATATTCTCCGAGCATAAGCTGCAGTCTGTTCAAACGAATGGGCTATCGAAAAGTCATATACCCTTTTAAAGTTCTGTGAGGGAGCATTTGATATTTCTTTTGTGTCGATTTTTTATTTAGAAGTTTATACGTTTGCTATGTTTTCGGCAGTAGCGTAGCAATGGGCGTAGCAAAGGCAACGTCGTGCAAGCATACGATTACGACTGAGATTACAAATTGATTACCGTAAATTGTTACGTCATTTTGCATTGCTGCTTTACCGGGTTTTAGCTTCCACTTTATGCTGTTGTTGTTTGTTATTGATGTTGGCTGAGCAGCAGGCGACCGTCTGATACGCTCGCTGCGTCCTGAGTGAAGTCTTGCGAGTAAGCGATAAGAACGCACTGCCTCACTATTCAGAGCAAACGTTACCAACCCAGGGCAAAGCCAACCAAAGGCGAGGTCGAAGACAATAAGGGAATATGCAGGCCACGAGATATTCAATTCGGATTTATGTATGCGTATACATAGAAAAAGGAAACATAAATGCATATATATCCAGGGGAAACGCAAACAACAAAATTAAATGTTATAAAATTACGAAAATAGGAAAAATCGTATGTGTTTTTTTGTATACACATTTATGCATTCGATAGAAACCCGTAAGCTTAAGAGCGCATTCAGTCCGTCTTTGAACAGTCTTTCTTTCCGCATGTTCTTAAAGTGAAGAGGGTTATTGATTTTACGCAATGTCTGCGTGGTTGTCGTTCCATCTATCCGTTTGTATGCATCAACTATATGAAACATATGCAGTTTGGCAGTTTCAGTTAATGATTTTTTTACATCGGTTAGATACTAATTAGTAAGTTCTTCTCACAAAATAAGGAGGCTACAAAACTCATATACTCAAGCACTCCACGAGTGCACACTTACACGCCCACTTAGCACTGTCCGTCGTATGATACATATGTAGGTATAATTTACACCAAATTTACTTAATCCATAATAAAACGCTACAATTATCACATTTGAAAGTGCCAGGCAGCCCCGCTTTGGTTTGTCCTCGTTGCTCCCCACTGGGAATTTAACTAACGAGCCATTAAACAATTAAAGACTTGAGTACTAGCAACGAGGCAGCCAGGCAGACAGCCCGGTTGATGGCCAGCCAAGCATTTGACCAGCCAACCAAATACAAACAACCAAAAACACATATCAGAGACACACCATGGTGTGTGCAATCGCTGTGGGAAACTGCTATGTGGGGTAGAGGGAACGGTGAAACGGGAAGCTAGGAAGTATAAAAAGAGGGGAATCAATCATCGGGGTTCGCCAAAGCACAACAGCCAAGTTTCACGCACGCCCATCTCTCCCGAGAGCCAACCACTGTGAATATGCTTCAATTATTATGAGCATTCCGGGCCGTACCTCCCACACATATCGTATAAGGATTATCACTTAACAAAAGTTCAATCCCAGTCCCTTCCATTTCTGGCTGTTCTCTAGGAAAAGGGGGCTGTTCGTTGGGTGGCTGTAAAGGATGCATACGTAATTAAAAGAATCCATGCTGAGTTGCCCTTCCAACAAATATTTTTTAAATGAAAAGTGTAGCGCCTCTGTGTGGAGAGGAGTAAGCATTTTATTTAATTTGATGCTTTAGTTTTAATAACAATATGCTGTAATTTACAATAGTCCAATATTATAAAATACTTATTAAACATGTATTTACCGTGAATAAGATATCAAATATTGGGAACTGACGCAATCAGCGAGCTTTGTGATATGTTTTTGGTTTGGAAGGGCCAGTCACAATTTAAAAAGTGACTTCATCTAAAAAAGGTTTATTGTTCCTGATATTTAAGTTCTAAAGGCAGAACCTTTACTCATACAAAAAAGTAATCTTTTCATATGCATTCATATTAAATTATTTAAGATCGCAACAAATGCTTTGTTTTACAACATCAATATCAATCATCTACAATATTTAATGATTAATATAAATATTTAAAATATTTAAAGTTGTTCATGAATTGGCTTCGTGGAATGTCAATTTTTTGCTATCCGACCGCCTGTCAGTATCAACAGCGCTTAAGACTTGATATTTGAAGTATACACTCTTTCATATAGCTACTCTAAAAAATACTAAAAGAGATGTCTTCGCCCTTTAATTGAGTGTGGTATCTTCTCCAGTATCACAAGAGTTTCAACTCTAAATTGTAATTGATCGATTTTGAGAATAATCTATTTATGCAAGATCCGTCTTGCTGTCCGTCCGTTAGTTGATATGAACCTGAAATATTAAATATATATGCATGTGTATACGCTCGTCAGATGAAGTGTTAAGGTTTATCCGAGACGCCCACTAGGGGCGATATATACTCACGTTACAAACTCAAGATCAAAACCTTTACCTTTGTATACCTTTTAAGATAGAGATTAAATAATGAATACAATAATGTTGTAATTTTTGAGTTTTAGGTTTTTTGTTTTTTTTTTTTAATTTAATAATATTGTAATAGCTTTATTTTTGATTACGTTTTACAAGTATTATAGACATGTTATAGCTATTTCGGCATTTGTTTGTATAACTCACAAAAGGGTCCTTTTAATATTAAGTTATTACACTTTAAAGAAAAATTTAAAGGCACTACACAAATAAGTGGTATTTCAAATTTCAACAGCATCTAACATATATTTGAATAAGAATTGTAAATGCGCAACGAACTGTTTACGGATACAAGGACAATTGCCACCCTCCCATAAAAAAGGCATTTAACATATCTAAACATTTTGTTATTACATACATACTACTTACTCACTCTCTCTTTTTGTCTCTCTGCTACTGTATCTTTCTATTTCTACTTACACACGAAGCACGATGACATCGCATTAAAACCAACCGAGCGAAATATCAAAGTTCGTCAAAGTCTTGAAATATTATCAGCGGAATAGAATCGAGTTTTAAATCTCTCACAGCCGTAACTGATTCAGACACCCTTTCGTTTAAAATATACACTTGCATATAACATATTTTTAAAAATTTCATATTTTATTTAACATCAAAGAAAATAATAATAAAATTTACCATTATATTTTAGACTTATTCATACGAAACGACAGAAGATTTTAATAAATGGTTTTATCTAATCTAATCTAATCTAATAGGGCAAAATAGGAATAAAAAAAACTCATTCTACATTAATTAAAGGCTAGCTGAAATTAGAAGCTTACAACTGGACTCAATGTTCTGACCTAATATGGTAAAGCAGTGTAGAAATGGTATAAAAATGTTATATGGTGGATGATGAGCGGTGAATGGATGGAGGCTGAGCCTGAGAAGCATGTGTCCTACAAGTGCCGTGATTTAATAAATGGCAGGAGTAAGGGCTGTGTTTGAAAAGCCAACTAAGTGGAACAAATAGAAAATCAACATTTTCGCCAGTTCTTACGAAAACATTAAATAGGCGTTTTTTTAGTAGTCAACCAACCAAAACACAGCAGCAAGTAAGACCCCGTGTAAGTACTTTAGGCGGGAGCTCCCAAATAAGAAAATCCTCAACCCCGAATTGTTTCTTAGAAATAGATTATTGTTCAATTGGGATTGGGCTGATTGGGAAAAAATAGTCAAAGAGTGAAGTACCAAAGGTATGATCGACAGGGATATACGTTGCATCACTCCACACTACACTCAATACGTAAATTCCTGATATTATATATGTATTTGAAATGGGATTTCATAGAATGAATGAATAGCAATCTCATGTCACGATGTTTCAGTAAATCAAACATCAATCAATGAAATTTTGTGGGAGTGTGTTGTTTGGTCCAACTTAAAAGATAGGAATAAAAGATAGGAGTTTTTGTTTTATTAATACGCATAAATTTTTCTTATTGCAAAATAATTATACATAAACTACTTTCATATTCGATAAGTTGTCAGTAAGAATGAATTATATAATACATTTTCGTTTGTTTATTTATAATTAAAGACTCTAGCTACAAAGATGAATTAAATATAATTTTATAACTGAGTATCGATTTCATATTTAATCGATAACATTAAAACGGAAATAGTTATCAATTTTGTTATACAACCTCGACAACCTAACACAAAACAAGTAAGAATGCTCTAGTCGAGACGGCTCGACTAGGAGATACCCTGAGCCCTGCGATACTTCAAATGTTCTATGCTTAGTTTACATATACTTATATTGCAAGCAACACATACACACACACAGACGCACGCTCAAGCACATGCTCTGCCAACTGCGCAGTTGACGTAGCGACTGCGCTTGGGCTGCAAGAGGTTTATGTTGTGGAAATTAAATGTTTAATAACTAGCAGGACTTATTATTTCAGGGCATGATTATGTTATTCATATGTGTGTATGTGCCGAAGCACAAGGCTCTAGTATTTGAAATGCGTTTTTTGCAAATTTAGGGCGAAGGGGGCGTGGCATCCAAAATCCAAAAATTACAAAATGTCTGTATTCACAACAGGAATCTACATAGTGAATTTCAGGTCTCTAGCTCTTACGGTACGTAAAAGAGACGAAAAGTTATCGAAATTTATCGATAAAAAGAGAACGGGGAGAGTTATCGAATTTTTGAAAAAAAACTCGTATAGCGTATGGTATTCAGGAGTATACATGTCAAATTTCAGCTCTCTAGCTTCTGTGGTTTACGAGATCGCTGCGTTCACACAGACGGACGGACGGACAGACGGACAGGGCTATTTCAACTCAGCTCATCGAGCTGATCAAGAATATATATACTTTGTATGGTCTGCGACGTCTCCTTCTGCCTGTTACATACATTATCACAAAAACATTATCCTCCATCAAAACAGCGTCATTGTTATAATAAGTACATCTTTGTTTTGCTCACCCAACTTATTAATGCAACTGATTGGTCTGTGTTATATGACTCCGTTGACGTCAATTGTGCGGCAACTATTTTCTATATATACTCTCTTGTCAATGAGTGTGTTCCTATGAGTCTCCCACTGCCTGTTTCTAACAATCCCCATAGTTTTCTCAGACACTTCCCAATTATAGAAACAACAGTTTTAAAAACTTTAATTTTTAATAATTTTTTTTTAATATACCCTGAGGCCATTATATATAGTATTTAGTATATAGTATTTTTGCTAAGTTGATTCAGTCCTGTCCGTCCGTCCGTTCACTGCTTTGTACTAAATAGATAAACCTCGACTAATGCACTAGAATTTACTTTCCTAGTAAATGACAATTTGTTTAATTAAATGTAAACTGGTGTTTTTTCAGTAAAGCATTTGATTCATAAGCTTGATTACTTAGGGTTTTGTCCTAAACTTTATCCTGGATTTCATCATATTTAAAAGGTAGAACCCAAAGCGTAGTATTGAGCACAGCTTTTTCGAAACAGTCTTCGTGTTTTCAGGTGTACCTCAGTATAGTCATCATGGACTTTTTTCTCTAATTATAAACGACCTTCCAAGTTATATTTCTTACTCAAAGATCTTTATGTATGCAGATGACGTAACACTCTGTCTCTCGTATTCTAATAGAATTGATCATCTACGCTTACAAGATCTTAATTCCTTTCAACTTTGGTGCTTGCCCAACTCTTCCCGTTCTCTTTTTATCGATAAATTTCGATAACTATTCTTCTCTTTTGCATACCGTAAGAGACATGAAATTCACTGTGTAGATGATGCCTGTTGTGAATACAAACATTTTGTAATTTTTGGATTTTGGATGCCACGCCCCATTCGCCCTTAATTTGCAAAAAAACGCATGTGAGGTCATTCGGCCCATACACACATATGAATAACATAATTATGCCCTGAAAGTTTGAATAAGAAAGTTATTAAACATTTAATTTTTCACAACATAGGAGTCTTGCAGCCCAAGCGCAGTCGCTACGTCAACTGCGCTGTTGGCAGAGCGTGTACTTGAGCGTGTGTCTGTGTGTGTGTATGTGTTGCTTGCAATATACATATGTATATGTAAACTAAGAATAGAATATTTGATGTATCCGCACTTCGCAGGGCTCAGGGTATCTCCTAGTCAAGCCGTCTCGAATAGAGCACTCTTACTTGTTTTTATGTTAATACAATTAATTACTGTACTATGAAACTCCTTCAGGAAAATGTCTAATATCATAAATATGTAGTGCACACAGTTATATAGAATGCTTTCGTATAATAACATAAAATAAAGGTTACCCCTAAGGTAAATCGGGTCTAATAAAAGTGGTTCTTCTCATAAAACTCAGTAATAATACAAGTAAAACCATAATTGCATGTTTTCACACGAGAATCGATATAGAGCCGTCTTGTCCCTTTGAGGGTTGTTGATGACAAAGGTCGCGGTGATCTACAAATGTTTGAGCTAAGAAAATCACTTCACTCAGATCATGCTGATTTTTCACCACACGCTGTGACTCAGACTGTTCCGGTGCCCAGTCGCCAGTTGCAAAGATCAAAATCTTCGATCTCTAAAAAGAAAACAAAGCACAACAAACAAAACAGAAGCTGAGCCAAAGCAAAGTTCAGTTTTTTTATTTATATATATATATATATATATATATATATATATATATATATATATATATATATATATATATATATATAGGAAGGAACTTACATATATAATTGAATCGGGAGTCGCCTGTGCATTTTGCAAAGCTCGAGTCCCTACTGTTTGATATATGTATGTATTGATAGCTAAACTGCTATAGTTTATCAGAAATACTTATAATTTATGTATTTATTTCTGTAATCTGTAATAAGAATAGTTAAGTTAAATCAAGTAAGAAAACTCTAGTCGAGAGTGCTTGAAAATACCTTGAATCCAGCGTAGAACCGCTATTCCGCAAATTCTGTTTCTTTTATATGTACATACATATGTACATTACAAGCAACACACACACGCAGACACACGCACAATCCCACGCTCTGCCAAGTGCGCAGTTGACGTAGCGACTGCGCTTGGACTGCAAGACACCTGTGTTATGGGAAATTAAATGTTAAATAACTTTTTTTCTGGATGGACTTTCTTAATCAAACTTTCAGGGCGTGATTATGTCATTCATATGTGTGTATTTTCCAAAGCACAAGTCTCTATTATTTGAATATACATATGCATATATGTATGTATGTACGTGTACTGAATATGGTATAAAATAATTTATAGACGAATGTTCATACATATGTATATTGAAACTTGTAAAAGACAAGACACTGCGTACATATGTACTTACATGTACGTACATTGACATTGTCATCCAGCCTATACCATGCTTCCCTCAACCTGTGGTATGCATTTCACCAAAACCGTTTACGGGGAATTCCCAGTTTCGATGAGTTCAGAGTGTAAACAATTTTAAATGTGAGCACCTGAGCAACCAAACCAGAGTTTTAATACACGCAAACACATGTGTGCTTTTAACGTGCAGATGTGGCTTACCGAATCTTAACCGCACAGTTTACGTATGGACTTCTGTGTGCAGACGTGTAGGTGTGGGTGTGAATGTGGGCGTGTGAGCTGGCCTTGTGATTGGTGTTTATTGTTGTGAGTGTGATTTTGGTTTGTGGTTTGTCAATAACTGAATGAATGGTGAATGGAAATCAATCATTAATGCCCGATGCTATTTTCGTTAGAAGTTCCGCATACTGCGTTTTTTAAGTTTCTCTTGTGAGTCAATTTTCCTTAGCTCCAGAAATTTGTAATGGTAAATTCGCCAAAGCCCTCCCATCTGCTATTTAAAGATAGTATTTTTTGCATATTGACTGTCGACTACGATCGTCGTACTTAGTGGGACCATGTGCATTATTATTATTAGGTCTATATGTTATCAGTGATGGCGATTTGACTATTTTCCCGTCAGCATTATCGTTTTACAAAACCCGAACGTAAGAAAATCGTGAAATAGTGGCAAGCAGGTGTAATTTGAAACAATATTATTGTCACAATATTAACATATATCTTCATATCATTGTACGCATTTACGAATGTGAAACAAGTAACAAGTAAGAGTCCTAGTCAAGCCGTCTCGACTAGAGCAGATATGCTGAGCCTTGCGAAGTGCTGATACTATAAATATTCTATGCATGATTTACATATGTATACATATATTGCAAGCAACATATAGACATACACAGACACACGCTCAAGCACTTCTGCTGCCAACTGCGCAGTTGACGGAGCAACTGCGCTTGGGCTGCAAGACGCTTATGTCGTGGAAAATTAAATGTTTAATAACTTTTTATAGAAGGACTTTCTTATTCAACTTGATTATGTTATTCATATGTGTGTATGTGCCAAAGCACAAGTCTCTAGTATTTGAAATGCGTTTTTTGCCAATTTAGGGCGAATGTTTGTATTCATAACAGGAATCTACACAGTGAATTTCAAGTCTCTAGCTCTTACGGCACTCAAAAGAGAAGAAAAGTTATCGAAATCTATCGATAAAAAGAGAACGGGAAGAGCTATCGAATTCTTTAAAAAAAAAAACTCGTATAGCGTATGGTATTCACGAGTGGTTCTTGCTTCTGTGGTTTACGAGATCGCTGCGTTCGCACAATCGGACGGACGGACGAACAGACGGACAGACGGACAGGGCTATATCAACTCAGCTCATCGAGCAGATCAAGAATATATACACTTTGTGGGGTCTGCGACGTCTCCTTCTGCCTGTTACATACATTTTCACAAAAACATTTCATATATTTGTTTTGTGCACTGTCCGGCTAACCGTTCATCTGGGAACGTGGCGTGAAGTGCTAAAGAGTTGAAATTCGTTGATAACAAAATTATGCCGGACATATCTACGCCCGTTGGGGGCGTGGCAAATCGAATAAATTTTATCTTCTGGGAGGTTGAATCTAGAACGTCCCAATTCGATATCTGAGTGTTCTGATCGTATAAAAATCGAATTTATTTTTATTTTCAGCACTATTGATGCTAGAGAGTTTCAATTTGGTATAACTATATACACAACCATTTTTAAGATTTGCGAATATATGCCGCAAATACAAATAAATTCAATTCCCAGACGTGCAATGCAAAATGTTGAAAATAATACAAACACAAATCGAAAGATGCCTGAATGCAATGGACTTATCGAAACTCTGCAGAGTTGGCAATACTCTCTGTTACACAGACTCACTACACAAAAACACATTTCAGCTTTTAACGGGCTCAGCGCGTTAAAAGATAAGAAAGAAAAAGGTTTGTGTACTTGCTATTCTTCGCTGTGTAAATGAATTTACTCACTTAACGAAAGTCGGCGAATTTTACTCACTGAACGAAGTTTCGATAAGTGAGTACAGTGATGAAAATCGGGTACGCATTTGACTTAAAAATTCACCTAATTGAATCAAGTTAGCAAGCGATTAGAATCATGTCAATGATTTTTATTTTTTTTATTTTCAATTACTTTATTACTGTTCTCCGGATATACGTATGTTAAGTAAATTAGTATCCTTGAAGATCACGTACTTATATATTATATATTTGAACAAAGTATTCTGTGACAATTTAGTTGATACATATGTATGTACATTTGTACCTAAAGAAATCAAATCCAGTTTTTTCTCAAACTAAGCTAATGGATAGCAAATTGTTTGTGCCCAACTGAAGGAACAAAAGCTGTTGAAACCAGTTAGGACATCAAGAAAAACTAACGCTCTGCAAAATTAATAATAGGAAGCCAAAAGTCAGCAATTGATTTTCTCTTTACCAGCATAGGAGAACCATAACTTCCTCACCAGCTTTGCATTGTCTTTTCTTTTTATGTACATACATATATATATACAAATTATTTGCCTATTTTCTTCTATTTAAATAACTTACAAATAATACTATAAAAACTCTGTTCTCTGATTATTCGGCCCAAATAAATTTCGGTGGTTAAGTTTTTGTATTAACTGGTTCATATTTAGATTGACGGTCAACTGAGTTAGAGTATTCAAAGATTTTATGGACAAGCAAGAACAAGTAAGAACGCAAAAGAGCAAAGAGTTCGACTTCTATATACCCTTTACAAATGTATAGCATGTGATTACATATTTTATCTTTGTTCATTTATATAATTGTTAGATATTGTATATCAGCTGCTCAATAATACACTAACAATTGCATAATATATAAACTAAAACATTGATGTAATTAGGAATACATATTTGTCAGAACAATTCATAGCCATTAAAAACAAATCTATTGGTATAGGGCATAGAAAACCAGGGTCGGATTCGGGTAATTCATTGTACAGTAAAAAAAACTGTAATACAATTCAACACATCTAGTTGATCTGAATAATGAAAAAAAGATTAAGCTTATTTTCATTAGCTTCCTCATCATCAGTGCGTGCGAAATTGAACTTGTAATAAGCACGAATACTTTTCTATGAATAATGTGCAGAATGTTGCCGCTGCCCACCCACACACTGAAATGGGACCTGCTGCCCTGGCCAAACGTAGCGCACATCCATCCTCAGCGCAACAGCTTCTTGTTTATGTCTGTAGATGTGAATGTCGATGCGGATCTGTCAGTTAGTTATATGGCACGGTCAGGCTCTGTTGTATATCGCTGTTTTCGCTGCCGTTGCCGTTGCCGTTGCCATTTCTGCCGATCTCTGTTTTATTAATAAATTTATTATTTTTTTTTAAAGCAGTACGCGTTGCAAGTGAAATAATCGACACATGTGCGAATACTTTTATTACATATTTACAAACAAACAAGTGTATACATATGTATGTATGTATGTATGAGCCATGCGTGAACAAATAAAAATATTTGAGAGCATATGAGTGAATAAATAGAAAGACAGCCATTTTTACATACATACATATTTATGATGAAAAAAGTACATATCCACACATATGTATATTTATGAATTATGAATGTGTATTTATGAATGTATGAGTGTGCCTGCATAGATCAAAATAGAATTCGAGTACATACCCAGAAACGTGTGAGTGTGTTTTCATATATATATATAAATATATATATATATATATATGTATGTATATATTCATGAATATACATGATACATACATATACAAATGTTTGTTATCGTGATTATTATACATATTCTGGGTGTGTGTGTGTGTGTGTTTTGAGATACGTAATTAATTTATATGCATATACAAATGTATAATTCTTTGTATACATACATACATACATACACACGTAATACATGCATTTGTACGTACATACTTATTTATATATGTACACAAATAAATCTAAATGCATCAAAAGGAATATATGCACTTTCAGCACTGAACTGAAGTTCAAGAACACAAAAATTGATTATGATGTTTATAAATGGTTTTAATTGAATACAATAGAGTGAGAGTGGTCCGTGAAGAGCTTCTCAGTGAGATTCGCATGAATATGAATCGTTTATGCACACCACACATACAAATAGACACAGGCGAGTCAATGCAAACATTGTACTGTGTATGTCAGAACATATTTGCATATGCATATATTAATTAACACATACATATATGTATGTATATATGTATGTTTGTATATACAACGCCAACGCATTGGAAAATATTAAAATATACATATATATATATACATATATGTATATACATATATATATACAGACTGAATGCAGATTTATTATCATATAACGTATCAAATTCGGAAATAAATAATAGAAGTCACGCGTCTTTGCCGGCTTTGTAACGCTTGTGCATAGTAGCTCGTAACACTGCGTTTGACTTGAAAACTGTGATCCGAAAAAGCGCGGTCGTTACATTTACATACATTCATAAATACATACATATATGCGCATACATTGTACATTTATATAGATCCATGCATATGTGTATATGAATGTGTGTGTCTTGAAGCGGAAAGTACCAATAAATATAGCAGAATATGCTGAGATTGAAACTGTTAAGTGATTGTGGGTGCTGATTGTTCAACTTGGATAAGATATCTGGTGAGTAAACTTATCAAATATATGTATATATTTATACATATTTACATATAAATTATATAAATAAATAAATATAATATATAATAAATATATATATATATATATATACATATATATTTATTTATTTATTTATTTATATAATTTCCCTTTAAAGGCTAATGAATTATGAATTTAAATATACAGTATACCTTAGCTTAAGATCAATAACAGTAGAAGCTTTGTACTTATAGAATTTTCTCTAACAAATGGATCCAATGCCACTATTCCCTGAATATTTAACCTACATAAGTATTTCCGTTTGTTAGGCTTATTTTCCAGATTTAGGCTTATTTTCCACTCGCCCTTCGATACAGCTGCAGCTGTTTTCAGTCTGCACCTTAAGTTCTAGGAAAGTCCGGTGTATAAAAACTTTATTAGAACCAAAAATGTGCGTTTCATGAATCTCATATCATCATGAATTTCATAGTGAACATATTATTATATTAGATAATAAGACTGCATTAAAGTTTAGGTAAATTTCTTGCTTCAAAAATGTTTTATTCGTTTCAAATAACAAGTTGTGGACATTACTGATGCACTGTATTATCAAGTGAAGCTATTTATATACTTCTCTAATTAGAGGCGTATCGTATTTTAAAATATTTGGGCATTAACTACAGATTTTTCAAAATGATATAAGTAAATATGCCCACTAAACTCAATGATAATATCCATTCCTTATATTATATTTATCTATCTGTAGCGGACAACAGCAGTTATCAAGCCTGATTGACCCTAAAACTAGCAAACTGGGAAAGATAAAGACCTTCAACACTGGGCACTCCCCTATTATGCGCAGCTATATATACTACATATTTTTATCTGGGGGTGGTATAACCATGTCTTTATTGTGAGTTCTTAATTTCTAGATGGACATACTTTCCTAGTCAAAGTAATTTATTCATTTCGAGAGGAGTTAAACCAAATGGATACACATTAAAATTTGATAAACCAACATGTAATCGAATCTCACATTTCTCTTATTTAAGGCAAATAGTCCACCATTGCAACTTGGAAAACAAAACTAAGAAATGTCGTCACTCAAGGAATCAAAAAAGTTGACAAGAAAACGAAGAGTACAACCACAATTTTGCAAAACAATCTATAGTTTCATTAATTTCTATTGCGATTCCGATTCCGATTTCACAAATTTCCGCAATAATATATCTTCAAAGAAATCTTGTCAATGTAATAGAGGTATGAAACAACGGCGGATGATGATCATTCTGAGGAGCAATAGGAGCTGGCAGTTTCGATTGGTAGCCGCCCGATATTCGACTACAATTTTACTACCTATTTTGTTGTCGGTACTTATTTTAGCATCAGCCCAGGAAGAAACGAGAGACGCAGACCGATTGCTGAGTTCAAATAACACTAAAAGCCCCAGAAATGAAACGCTTGCAACTCCTATTCACACTTCCACTATCCAGGTCCAGATGCAGAACCAAAGTCAGAGTCAAAGACGATCGGGTCAAACCTTACCTCAGATGCCTGCAACTGTACAAGGGTTTAGCGTGAACAGAAATAGTTTGATTAGTGGAGACTCTGTACTGCAACGCCAGCTGAGGGAGAAGGCCAAACAGGATAGCTTGGAATCGATTAAGATGCACATTTTGATGCGACTGAATTTGAAGAAATTACCCAATATAACTAAGCCAATATCTGTGCCGCAGAACATATTGGAGAACTTCTATAAAAACTATAACGCCTCACTATTAAACTCGATGTGGGGCCATAATAGCAAACCAAATGCTGCTTCTGCTTCTCCTCCAGATACAGCTCGATCTGCTCTATATATGCCAGAGGAAACTATGACAGATGCTGTGAATTTTACACAAAATATTGGACAAAGCTCTGATCACAATTCTAAATATGATGTGTCCAATATAAATGCGTCTTTAGAAATGCAAAGTGACGATCCCAATAACTATAAAGACTTTCAATATATATATAATATCGAAGTTGATGATCATCAAAAAGCACCTAAACACAAATCTACAGACTTTACAATTAACGACGATGATATTGAATATGATAGTATACTTTCTCATATAAGCAATGTTTATATATTTCCAGAACGTAAGTTAAATCTGAAAACTTTTAATAATATATTCTGGTAAATTTTTATGTTAATAACTATTTTTTAGAAACTAACTCTATATTCTATACTATATATTCGTGTTTTCAAAGGTTACAAAAATAATATTAGCTTGATTAGTACGCATATCTGTACTAGTTTAATTTCATTAACCGTTAATTAAACAATCTTGCAAGTACTCTTGAACACTGGTTCAAACACAGTTGAACTGTTTTTATATGAAAATGGGAAATGAGGGTAAAATGTTTTTGTGAAAATGTATGTAACAAGCAGAAGGAGACGTCACAGATCCCTCAAAGTATATATATTATTGATCAGCTCGATGAGCTGACTTGATATATCCCTGTCTGTCTGTCCGTCCGACTGTGCGAACACAGCGATCTCGTAAACCACAGAAGCTAAAACCACACGTGAATACCATACGCTATACGAGTTTTTTTTTTTAAGAATTCGATAGCTCTTCCCGTTCTCTTTTTATCGATAAATTTCGATAACTTTTGCGTGCCGTAAGAGCTAGAGACATGAAATTCACGGTGTAGATTCCTGTTATGAATACAAACATAAACATGAATAACATAATCAAGTTGAATAAAGTTATTAAACATTTAATTTTCAACAACATAAGCATATTGCAGCCCAAGCGCAGTCGCTACGTCAGCTGCGCAGTTGGCAGCGCTTGTGCTTGAGCGTGCGCAGGGCTCAGGGTATCTCCTAGTCAAGCCGTCTCAACTAGAGCACTCTTTTTTGTTCTTAAATTAATCTGTAATGAGTATGCAGTAACTAATTTGGAGATTTTCGTGCTTTTTCAAGCCCTAAGTGGGTGTTTATCGAAAAACTTTTCATATTTTATTAGCTGAGTACATCTTCCAAACTAATTTAATAACGTCACTCAGGCGGACAAGCGGGCGGACATTGCACAAAACCAATATACAATATATATCACTACAATACAATCTATTATTATTTTTTGTTTTTATTTTTTAAGAGCCCCATGTGCGACATAATCGTAAAACAGATGTTCTACGTTTCAAGTTTGATTCAGGATTCTCTGATATATCTTATGTGACACTTCACTTGTATTTGCGAGGATTAGAATGGATCAGTGTCTATCAACCGAAAATAATTCAAGAATTGGCCGATTTTCAAAACAAGGAGATTGTCGTCGCCTTGCATCGGGCCATACGTCGAGCAAATAACACAAACTATACCCACAAGGCAAAAATCTTTGAGTTCCGACATAAAATTCCAACTGGACTGGGCCAATGGGTCAATGTGGATCTGAAACCCTTAATAGGAACTGGAACTGGCATGGATCCAACTCAAGTCCAAGAGATTTTTATAAAAGGTGTCGAACCTTGGATGCGACCCTTAATTGTCACGACAGACAGTAATGCGAAAAATCCATTGGTATATATTCAAATCTCTATAATATATAACAAAATGATATTTGGTTTTGAAAAAAATGTTCTATAGATGGTGAAAGTATGAAGAAAAATATTTTTTTTTTAACCCAAAGAAATTTTTTAATTTATATTATACAAGTACAACAAAAGCTTTACAAATCACTTCAAAATTTTCCGAAACACATTTTATTCCCTTAGTTCAGTTATTAATGAACGATTATCCGGCAGCTATATTAGATGATAATTTAAATATAGTAAATATTGTTATAAGAAAAATAGCCCGAATCGCAGAATACTGCACATTTTATTGCAACAGTTTTATAGACTACTATAGACTACTAGATTACTCTCGGTAAGGCTAATTGGCTTTGTGGGGAACATGTTATATCAGAACCATATTCTGTATATCTTTGATCATTATAATTTTCTTATTTACAGACAGTTCACATTGAAATTGGCTCCCGTAAAAAATATCGACGAAAACGAAGCGTATATCTCGATTGCACTGAAAACGATCACGATATGCGTTGCTGTCGATATCCGTTGAAAGTGAACTTTACCAGCTTCGGATGGCACTTTGTGGTGGCACCTACATCATTCGATGCATACTTTTGCAGCGGCGACTGTAGAGTTGGGTATTTGGAACAGTATCCACATACGCATTTGGCGGCCTTGACAACATCTGCGACGCCTTGTTGTTCGCCAACGAAAATGAGTTCCTTAAGTTTGCTGTACTTTGACGAAAATCATCAACTTGTGTTGAGTGTAATACCAAATATGTCCGTTGAGGGATGCAGCTGTTCCTAGCCAACAATTTCAAATCACAGATACACATACAAATGCAAACATTATTTGAGCGATAAATTTTATGTAAGGCGTTTAGATATAAATAAAATAGAATAAGTGAACTCATACAAATATTATCCATTACAAATACTAGCATTCATTCACACACATACATATGCACATTATAAATTAAAGTACCTGTAGTAGTATATTTGTTTGAGTACTGCAAACTTGAACTTATGTGTAGACACACACATATACATACATGTATACAAAAAGTAATGTTGACATTGAAATAAATCCAGTTTGCTATATATATTTACATATATATATATATATATATATATATATATATATATATATATTATTATAAATATATATATATATATATGTAGTGATATATATATATATATATATATATTATAAATATATATATATATATATATGTAGTGATTGCTCTACTGTCGTAGAGCCAATGTAAATAAAATAACTGTGCATTTGTATTTCATGAACATGACAAAATAATAAACTACTCATTTTAAAAATGGTGGTATTTTGCAATATTATCACAAGTAAAAACTATTATTATTGTATTGGCTAAAATTCCTTCTATCACCGCAATTACACGCTTTCAACGTGTCATTTATATAAATTTATGCACATTACCAGCAACACAAACATATATATGCACATATACGCACGCACAAGCCTTTACGTTGTAACCGCGCTTGGGTTGCAATGTGCCTATGTTGTGGGGAAATGAAATATTTACTAACTTTTTTTCTGGATGGACTTTTTTAATCAAAATTTCCACAGCATGGTTATGTCATATGTGTCCGTCCGTGTGAACGGAGTGATCTCGTAAACCACAGAAGCTATAGAGCTGATATTTGACATGTATACTCGTATATACCACACACAGTACGAGTTTGTTTTAGATCCCGTTCTCTTAAATTACATTTTACATTTACATTTACATACATTTTCTTCATTTTTTGAGTACCGTTAAAGGTAGAGACTTCAAATTCACTGTGTAGATCCGCGTAATGAATACAAAGATTTTGTAATTTTTAGATTTTGGATGCCACGCTCCAAAGCCTCAAATTTGCCAAAAAAAAAAAAACGTATTTAAAGTACTAGAGACTTGTGCTTTAGCAAATACATACATGCGAATGACATAATCACACCCTGAAAGTTTAATTAAGATGTAAAAAGTAAATAATCTCTAGTTGGGCTCCCGGACTATGAGATCCCCCCAACCCCGTTCACACATGCGGACAGACGAGCGGACGGACAGACGGGCAGGGCTAAATCAACTCGTCTTGTCTCCCTGATCAAGAATATATATACTTTATGGGGTCTGCCACGCCTCCTTCTCCCTGTTACATACATTTCAACAAAACCATTATACCTTGATTTCCCATTTTCAATGGGTTCAGGATATACAAAGTTATTAAACATTTAATTTCCCACAATTGCAGCGCAAGCGAAGTCGCTACGTAAACGCAGTTGGCAGAGTGTGCTTGTGCGTGTGTGTGTATGTGTTATTTGAAATATATGCATTTGTATATAAAATAAGCATAGAGTATTTGAAGTGTCGGCACTTCGGTTCAGTGTATCTCCTAGTATAGCAGTCTCGACTCCAACACTCTTAATTGTTGTAGTCGGAATATCGTGATAATACTTTTAGAAAGTGATATTGCCATTTATGTGCTTATTTGCCAAAGCACAAGTCTCTAGTATTTTAAATACGATTTTTGCAAAATTACCAAGTCTTTGTATCCATTATACGGATCTCCACAGTGAATTTGAAATCTCTAGCTCTTGCCATATACAAAATACAAAGTTAATTTAACGGATAAATCGAAATTAAGAGAACGGGATGATTTTAAAGAAAGAAACTCGTACTGTGTATGGTGTACACGAGTATACATGCCAAATTTAAGATCGTTAGCTTTTGCGGTTTCGCGTCCATACGGACGGGCGGATTGATGTACATGGCCATATCGACTCAGCTCGTCAAGCTGAGCAAAAATATATACTGTACATTATGGGGTGTGCCACGCCTCCTTCTGTCTGCTACATACATTTTAACAAAGCCATTATACCCTGATTTGCCATTTTACAAAAAAATTCAGGATATACAAAGATCCTGGTTTTCATAAATTTGATTTTGCCATCAAAACAAGCTAGATTTGTCGGGAAAAAGGCGGAATTGACATCCCTGATTCACCACAACCAATTTCGGGTATGACCTTATTTACCAAGATACCACAAGTAAAGCGATTGCATAATATATTGGTCAATAATATATTGGTCAAGTATTCATAATGTTTTTGCCAATCAATCAATCTGTTTACTTAACAAATACAACTAAATAGATTTTTAAAATAATCGATAATAGTGAGATTTTGAAGAGAGAGATACTTTGGTCACACAGTCACGGCGAATATAGGAATGATAAACGTTGTCTGTATTTCTGTTGTGCGTTTGTGGATTTATTTCACGGAATAAAAATAATAAAACTATGTAATTTGTTATCAAAATGTGCTCTAATAAATCTGTTAATGTTGTTGAGTTAGATTATGTTGTACTAAAGGTAGGTTCAAATTGCAAAAAACTACCATGAACTGCTCACAAAGCTGATCAACACGAAATCAACCAATGGCATTTACATAGGTTTAATAGTGTGCAGGCTTGTACACTTCACATTTGTTTTCATTTTGAATATAAATAAATAACTCATTGCAGCTAAATGGCAGCGACATTACTTCATTGTCTAGTTATGACGCGGTTCAATTGTTCCTTCAAGCTAAAGAAACCCTGGTAGTTGAATTATGCCGAAAGCAAAATTCAAACACCCCAGACGACCTGCAGGAGGATGATATTAGTGCAAAAGTGAAAAGTGTTCCAGCACCTAATGCAAGAGCAACCAGTGCCTCAGAAAATATTAATTTCAATTCATTGCTGACGTCACCTCTATCATCAGTGTCATCTAGAAATCAAATTATTTTAACTTTGCGAACATTTCAAAACAGCGATCAAACCGAACCTGTATTAAAGGACAAACAAACCCTTGATAAATTTGTTACATTCAATAAACCCAAAAAAACCGTTGATCAGAATGAAGAAATAGTGCAAACAATAGCCGATAATTTGATCGAGCAAGAGCATCATCTCTTTGAACAGTGTTTGGAGCCAGAGATTGACATCGAGGTAAGAGTTAATTTATATAGAAACATTTTACTTAAACTTTCCTTTGCAGGAAGTAACACTTGTGAAAAAAGATTCAACTAACGATCAAATTGGACTCACTGTTTGCTGCAATAATTGCTACAGTAACCGGGACTGCCAAGAGAGTATTATAAAGCCTGTGATATGCAACGAGAATATGATTGCAGAGTTAATAACAGATGAAGCGGATACTGACATTGATGCCGATATCTGTGATGATGTTTTCATAAGTGATATACAACCGGAGAGCGTAGCGGATCGTGATGGTCGACTCCGTCGTGGAGATCAAATCCTCCGCATAAATGGCATTGACATCAAGAGTAAAAAACATGCCGAAATACAAATAGCTAAAAATTCTTCGGCTGTAACGTTACTTGTCAGTCGACTTCTATATCCCGTAAGTATATAGAAAGATACATAAACATCTTCTGATATTCGCTTTTCACTTTAAAAGGAAGATGACGACGACGATGATGACGACGACGATGAAGAGATTGATAGTAACTTTGAGTATGCCAACAGCATTCTATCTGATGATTACACAAATGTCGTAGACAAATTAGACAAAGTTCTTTTATCGCAGCAGCGCCAAACAATTAAAAGCGCTAGCAATTTTATGACGGAACCGGCGGCGAAACCTATTAAATCTATGTTACCAGTAATTTTCAGTGGCTCGAATACGATATCAGAAATGTCGAAAACCAAAGGACAAATGCAAAGTAATGTCACTGAGAAGATATGTATTGATAATGTGCCAGGGATAAGCCAGGAAACGGACTTTAAACCAATAATAAATAAAGGCCATCCAAGAACAATAGCTAGTAAACAATATGATTATGATGATTGTGAGCATATTTATGAAACAATTCCCGAGGATTCAGAATCAGAGCCCCTTTATTGCTCACCATATCAATGCTCTAACTATATGACCGCAATAGGTTCTTGCTCGTCACCAATGATGGCCGAAGGCGATGTTTTAGAGATGCAACAACAAACGCAACGTGTGGCCCAATGGCTCGGAATTAAATCACAAATCAATCCGAGATCTGTACATACGTTGGGTGGCCGTACTAGCTTATACCATAAGCAACAGCATCGAATATCGAATAGAGTGTATACTCTACGCAGTGCTGTAACAAATACCAGTGGATCAAGCAGCAGTGGAGCTAACTATAGTGCGACTAATGTTGAAACCGAAAATAAATGCATTAATCAACAGCAGGAGGAGGTGGAAAACTCTTCTAGTGCCTACAATACGGGTGGCTCCAATAACAGTGCTGAACATCACCAGAATACCACGAATGTAGAGAACGAATTAATTTCAATTGCAACAAGTGCAACTCCTTACAATCATATAGATTCTTTTCAGACCGTTTTGACGGCGCCAATGTTAATGCTACCATTAGGAAAATCTGGTCGCATAGACTGTTCCCAATATAGTTCCGGTTTGTTATAGATTTAATTAAGCTACACATTTTCAATCACTTAAACAATTACAACAACAAATTACTTTTTTATTGTTTTAGAAACTGTCGCATTAAATAAGGCATCTGCCGACGAGCTGAATCCTTTCGCATCAGCAACAGCTAAACTAGTGCGACCTAAAGCAATCGAAGAGCAGCAAAGTCAATGCCCACAATTTAACGCTCCCAACTTGAGTCGCTATCACTTTGTTAGCAGTCAAGAGGTAATCTAGTCCATAAAAATATAAATAATGTAATATATATAAGAATGAAGTAGAGATTTGTTGATAAAAATATCAGGAATATTTTCATATTTTCATTATCAGTCCAGAAAAATTGTTGAAAAACGAAATTGTGAAATAATAATGACAAAATCAAAAAATTATAAAATTGTTAGTAGATTATTATAAACTTCATTATGAAATTTTATTTATGGATATTTTTGTTAGGAAAAATTATAAATTTAAGAAAACAATGCAATAAATTAGATAAAACAAGTATAAAGATAAAACAAAAGAGGTTACTAGTAATTTAATAATCGAATTTAAAAGTTTCTAGGTATAAAACATAAAAACATATAGAGTGTAGGTTGGAGGTTCTAAAATTGTAAAACAATTTTGTCTAAAAATCTATCTTAAGCTTTTATAAAGTTATCTTGCAAGTTTGTAATTTCTAAATATTGACTCACGCTTTGTTTTTTGAACTAGGTCGCAAATAAGTCTACTCCAACACCAAAGTCAAATTCTATTTTAGTAGCAACGGAAAATGTCTCCGAAGAAATTCCGATGGTATGGAAAGTAAAGAGACGCCCAGATGGAACCCGATACATAGTTAAGCGACCAGTACGGAATACTGTCAGCATGGGTATCCGTAAGAATATACGTAACAATGAAATATCAACAACCGAGGATGATACAATTTCGGAGGTTAAGATCGGGCGTTATTGGACTAAGGAGGAAAGGAAGCGACATATAGAACGTGCACGTGAACGTCGGCATCAGCAACAATTGCTTCATCAACAGCAACAATTTTCCGCACAATAAAAATGCTTAACTTTTTTTCCAACCTGTAGAAAATATTGAATTCCATATTATGCCATATTTATGCATGCCTATGCGTATATGTATAAAAAAAATACTGGTTTCAAAAGTATCGTAAATTATTGTTCTATATATACTATCGGACTACAGTTTGAATACGATATAAAATGTATTAGTCTTAAGCCTAAATAACTTATTGAAATGAAACCGAATATTCAAATAAGGAAACCATAAGCACGAATAGAACGACTTTTCAAAAGTCAAATTAAAAAAATATGTATATATACATATTTGATACTACACAACACACTATTCTCCTATACACATACAATTAGTCGCGTGTATAGCTATTTATTTGTTCGAAAACTAGTTGTGAAATCGTATATAGAATAATACATTATCCAGCTTGAGGTAACAGTTGATATGCACTTCATTTTAGGTCTATTGTATTAAACCAATTCCTTTTAATATTCATTCAACCTAATAGTGTTATCCAAATGTATATAATTAATATAATAAATAAATCTTAAACTTACTTTGTTATTAACTATTTTTAAATCCCACCTTAAAGTGTATATTTTAAAATGGGATTCTGTTATTATTTATGACAGTAGGATATATGTAACTCCTTTACTAATTGTGTGTTCAAATTCAGTGGAATGTCTGTTGGCAGCGCAACTTTGCGATTATGGACATCTGGGACACATTCAGCAATTGCCAATGTGGGGGTAAACAAATGTGAAAAATCAAGGCTGTAAATGGAAATGTATTAGCAGCTGCCACACAATTATTTTATGTTCATCTATTATAACAATATGTACGCATTTCGAGCAACAGTGTGTCACAACATACGCTACTTTGCAATATGTATAAAATTTATGTGTGCCTCTGCATATATTGAGCCGCTAGAAATGTGTAAAAAACACACTGCATACATATGCACATATTTGCTGTGCATTTTGTCCCAATTGACCAAGTCTGGTCGCAACATGTTGGGCGATGCTGTAATTGTGTACATAACCTATAAGAGAGAACAGTCTGTTGTGTGCTCTGTACATCTTTTATGCTGTTAACAGTTTCTGTATCTGTGACGTTCTTTACATGTTAAAATTATATGTTAATTTGTGGAGCCGGCAAAAATTACTCTGTAGCCGGCCAAAAAGTTAAATATAAAATCTGCTTTGATTAAAGTGTTAAAAAAGGTGACCGGTGCCTGAAAAGAATAGTATGGTTTGTTGCTAATTAAAAACAATAAAATATGCACATCTATGAACGGGACTGTCTATTTGTTTGTTCATTTTATATCACATTAAAAAATTCGAGGCGTGGCTGTGGTCCTATTGCAGGGATGTGTGGAGACATGCAGATGCGATGCATGTGCCATTGTGCTGTATCGAAATGTGTGTGTAGCAGTAACAATATGTACATACATCAAATTCTATGCCTTCGTCATTTGCCGTTTGCAAATCCAAATTGAAAGCAAATGTTGTTCGGAAAAGATTACATGGGTGTTGTTTTTACTTAGATTACATACATATACACATTTTAGTAAGGATGCGTGAGTTAGTAGGACTGAGAGTAACTATAGGGTGAGTCAGACATGGCTTTATGTTAGTTAGGGGTTGTTCCGAAAGAGAACGCCATAAGTTTGTCCGACCCGAAAGTATCTACATACATACATATTCATATATATTTATATACATTTAAAAGAATCTATGTCCATATCTACGGGAGCAACGCGAGTAGTACTGTTATTGTCGGATAGTAAACTGATTTTAGGGCATTTTGAATTTGTTTTAGTGTTATTATATTTCATTTACATGCAAATAACTTGATATGCATGTTGTAAGTATATACGCCGATATATATATATATATATATATATATATATATATATATATATATATATATATATATATATATATATATATATATATATATATATATATATATTATATTATTTTATATATATATATTTTATATATATATATATATATATATATATATATTTCTATACATATGTATATATATAATAGACGCAGAGCAGTATGCGTGTATGTATACCAAATGCAATTCAGTATTTCTGTCTATTGCAGAAAAGGGAATTAAACTGCTGCGGAAAAAATGCCAATCATTGACAAATTCCATACATCATTCGCGATTATTATTACAAGTTAATATATGTACATATAAGGTGCAGGCATACATACCATGGATAGTCTGCTCTTGCATCATGAATGTACAAGTGCCGACGCATATACAATATACATTATACATTAAAAAATAAACATATATATAACTGCATGTATAATGAAATGATTGTGGCACAAATCGCATTGGAAACAAATTGATATCCGGAGTGAATTCATAATACAATTGTCGCCAATATCGTGTGAGCGTAAAATTGTGATTGTGGGCTATAATAGTTCATTGCCCTCGTCGTCGTCGTCGGCGGCGGCGGCATTCGTACTTTATATATAAGTCGTATTCAGAAATCGTACCAATACATCACTCTATTACTAACAAATGCTCGCTAATAATGTCCGCTAATGCTTCTGCTGTCGCACAGATTGCACCGCAAATACTTAATGATATTAATATGACAGACTCAATTCACAAACTCAATCAGACCCACGCACACAATCAAATGATTGAACAGCAAAAGGTGCACACGATTCCATTGCCTGAAGATCCGCGAACATTGCAGCTGGCATTGGAGCTCTCCTTGGTTGGCCTTAATGAGAGTAATCAGAATAACAGCTACGCTCAGCCAATACTCTCGCAAGGTGACTACGACATCGGCACCATTAATGTGGTGTCTGGAGCATTCACTAGGGCCGATCTTGGGACAATGAACAATCTTCCGCTACCACCGACGACTGCATCTGGGCTTTTAATGGCTTCCGTTAGCCTGGAGGACAGATCAAAGAAGTCCCAAAATATGACTGAATGTGTTCCAGTTCCCAGTTCCGAACATGTTGCTGAAATCGTGGGACGGCAAGGTAAGCAATCTACATCATGTGGCTCACTATAATAACAGACTGACTGACTAAGGTTGACATTATTATTATAGTTTATGATCTGGGATTGGCTCTTTACGATATTGTAAAAAGAAAAAACATTAGTTTGTGCCACTGTGTCGTCAAGTTATATAATAAAAATTAAGTTATGATTTTATTTCATGTTGATCAAGCAGCGGCTAGATAATATCCTAATTAGTATACTTCAAGCTCCGAAACTGTCAACAAATTTTCACTTCAAAATGATTCTTGCACTCTTTTGTTAAATTTTTGATCGAATTCTGAAGGCCAGAGTAATGAATTATGGAATGGCTTGTGTTTATATATAAATATAGTTATTTTTACTCTTGACAGCCAAATATAAAAAGGCTTACTACGCGTTGCAATACTCTGAAAACTGAAAAGTATATTTTTTATCGTTATTTAGGATGCAAGATAAAAGCGTTGAGAGCAAAGACAAATACCTACATCAAGACTCCCGTTCGCGGAGAGGAGCCCGTCTTCGTTGTAACTGGACGAAAAGAGGATGTAAACAAGGCCAAACGGGAAATACTTTCAGCTGCTGATCACTTTAGCCTAATTCGAGCCTCACGAAAACCATCGATAGAAGGATCTAGCAGCGGGATGACTGGAAGTGGTAATTTGGGCTCGCTGACCGTGGGCATCGTTGCTCGGGTGCAGTCTGGGCCGCCCTGTCTGCCCGGCCAAATCACAATCCAGGTGCGTGTACCCTACAGAGTCGTGGGCCTAGTTGTTGGGCCGAAAGGTGCCACTATTAAGCACATACAACAAGAAACACAAACATACATTGTCACCCCGTCTCGTGAAAAGGAACCCATATTCGAGGTAACCGGACTGCCCGAGAATGTGGAGACCGCGCGAAAACAAATCGAGGCCCATATAGCCCTACGAACGGGCAATAGCACTCGTGACAGTGAGAGCGGTACGGAAGCATTAGAATCTAACGAGTATGCCACTCTGCACACGATTAATACGCTTAGCCAGATGCTGAATGACGATCTTAACTCAGATATCTTATCATCGATCTATAAAAGCGATATATCACCCAATATTAATTACGCAGAAAACTCTCTTAGTGTCATTGATACCATTTCAAATTCGAGTACTGCCAACTCTATCATGCCAGGGCATAATTTAAAAAAATGTTTTCCAAATTCCGATCCAGTAGATCTCACGCCTAACGCAAGAGTGACAGCAACCATAACATCAACATCAACATCAACGGACAGAAACTTCGCGCTGGCACTATCGGGCACTGTAAATGAACTTAATATTCAGGCCTCAAAAACCAATTCATTATTCCGCAATACAAATACTAATGTCAATGTCAATGCTAATGCCAATTCCAATAGTAATCCGAATGCCAATGCCAATGCCAATGTCAATAACAATATCAATAGTAATACCAAATCTTTGTCATTCTGTCCGCCCACGTCCGCATCTTCAAATGTCTCATCTGGCCAATCAATCTCAGCTAACATATTAACGCGCTCATGCTCATCCGCCTCCTCGACAGCATCAACTAAAAGCACGAACAACAGCGCCAATAGTACTAACAGCGTTAATACTCCCCCAGAGCTGTTGAATATATGGAAAAATTTGAATGATTCAATTGACGTTGATGAAGGCATTGGAGACTCTCCCAGCATTTGGAATCTTCAATCATCCACAACAGCCACAGTGGCATCCCACTGCTCGCCAACGGCCTCAATTAGTCCAACAGATTCGCTGCTAGGAGAACACAGCCTAAATACAAGTCAAAATATTACTGGCAAGGAACCCTGCACCAATAATGGGTCTTCCTCATTGCAACAACATCAGCGGAACATATTGAAAAGTAGCTCGGATAAATTGCATTCTGATAAAATGCATCGCGAATGCTTTGTGTGCAACAAAAGAGAAGTGACGACTGCTCTGGTTCCCTGTGGACACAATATGTTTTGTATGGACTGTGCCAACCAGATTTGTGTCTCAATGGAATCCATTTGCCCCGTATGCCACTCAATTGTTTACCATGCCATGCGCATTTTAGCTTAAACTACATGTAAACCATATATATTTCCCTCTCTTCATTATGAAATCATTTTTATTAATTTTTGTTTATATCATTTTATTCTCTAGAAGAATCCAATTCCACTTAAATATAATCGGAAAATAAAGTTGTAAATAAACAAACGTAGGAATTTAGTTACTAGACCAAAGCAAAGAAACCCCCTTGCATAATTGAAAAAAAAAAAAACATTAATTTGAATAGATCTTGGCAATACCGAAGATATAAGCCACAATCATATCTTATGAAGATCCACATAACAAATTAACTTTCATACAAATCAGCATATTATTTATTTTATTATTATTATTATTATTATACTTTTTCAAAACTATATCAACTCACAAAATCACAACAAAATCAAAATTATAAATTTGAGAGCTTGGAAAAGATAAATTGCGAGGTGCTCAAATGAAAGATTATATAAGTGTGATTGTACGGGAGGCTAGACCGATTTGATACTTAGAAGTATTATATATAGATTCTAAATAAAATGGGAAACTAACAATAATCTCTGTGGAGTTTCACTAACAACAATCTCCATTAGAATATTATTTTATAAATGGTATCTTTTAATAGCTAATCGAAATTAAGTCCAAAAAGGTTTTTTTTTACTTAAAGAACGGAGACTATCTAAAAACTTTCTTATGTTTAGAACATTATGGTTATTTTTTACATATAAATGAAAATAGACGAATTCTTCCCAAATCCGTGTTTTTTATTAAGAATTCGATTGCATTTAAAAGTTCGGAATTCAATTTAGGAAACCTTACATATACCTTCATACTATTATATATTTATATATATAATTATATATAATCACCCATACATAAATAATATACAAAAATAAATACCAACACAAATACAAAGAGAAACACAATATATATATAATTATTTTCTCAACCCTTAACGCATGTAAATATATTAAATAATATATATGTGAAATAGTATTTTTTATGTAAGATCTACTAAACAAAAAACCAAATACTTGCAGATTTCAAGCTATATAATATTTTAGTAAATGATATCGAATTATGGCTTTGAAAGACATTAAACTAAAAATTTGAATACAGTTTCATATTTATGTTATACTGCACAAATAACCCTGATCTCTATATGAGATAAGTACATACATTGATATATATTGTGAATTGCATTATTTGAGTTGAATAAATTAAAATCTGTATTCACATTGTCAAAGCATACTAAATATAATTATTTATCACTTATAAGTTGACTGATAAATAGGCTAAAATATGTTAGGTGAAGCACATATACGAGACACTTATAAATTTGAATCGAAATAATATATATTATATTATTATTTCAAAATATAAACATAAAATAGCATACAAGAAAAACCAATGCATATACAAATATAAATTGAAACTATATATTAATCTAATATATATAGAAAAAAAAAAAAATATATATATATATATATATATATATATATATATATATATATATATATATATATATATATAGATAACTTATAATATATAATATATCATAGGTAATAATGTATTAATGTGAATAAAAAAGACTTATATATTTATTAGCCAACCATAATGGAAATTGGCAAAAAGTAATCCGAAAGTATCTCGCGCTGGAAATCAGGTTCATTATATACGGTTTATATTGTATATTTGGTATATTTTGTTTGACTTACCTAATTAAAAATAATTATCGTTTTGAGATATATACGAAGAAAATATGTTGCAATGCATTTACTGTATATAATTTTGAAAACTTTGGAGTATTCAGTTATTTAGGCAACTAGTCTAATCAGATTTAACTTCTGTTTATAGTTATTTATTGAAGATTGATAATACTATTATATTAATTATTTTTTGTTATTTTGAAATTGTAGAACAACGGTAAATATGAGTGAGACTAAATACAGTTAAATAAAAGCGCAAAATATTGAATATGACAAATTATTTAATCCCATACAATTCATCTACATACATAACATAATATATATATATATAGAGTACAACGTGAAATTATACTAAGAACGTATATTTTATTATTTTTTATTTTGTTGTTACAAATATACAAATAACTGACTAAAATAATGAAAATTAAAAATAATCATAAATTCTTAGGAATTAAATAGATGACTAAAAATAAAGATCCTTCAGGACTTGCAACCATTTATTTTGCATAAGATCCACCAACATATATACAGCTGCTTAGCATATAAATATACAGCTATGTCCTGCGGATTATATTAAATTCATTTGATGCACAGTCCGGTTGCGCCGAAACATCCGATAAACCCCAAAATGGAACGTTGGAAAGGTATATTCAGCGTCTAACAGACAAGCTATCACCAAATACTCAGATGATTAGTGTTTTTTCCCAAAACTTTTCAATACTGAATAGGCCGCAAACAAGTATTAAATGAAACCCATACACTTTATTCACTTTTCTGCTGATGTGTTAGTAAACCGATAATTAAGCAGTTTATTAGTATTTGCAATTCGTGTAAAAGACAAGAATATTGAAGAAAGAAAAAAGAGAAAAGTAACGAAATGTTTACAATTGCACTACATGCATACCCAACCGCGTGAAAATATTTTTTTACACAGTATGTAAGCTTTTACATCAAATTCGTAGATAACGTTTAAAGTATTTACAACGAATATTTTATAAATATTTCTTATCAAACTAAGATCGAAATTAAAACAAATATATTATTTATACTAATAGTGAAATATCCGCATTGTGTTCGTAAGGATAAATAATAAATTTATATATATAATATATATATATATATATATATATATATATATATATATATATATATATAATGTATGTATATATCTTTGAAATACATTTCATAAATCAATTTTAATCGACATTAATTTTAAACAAATATTAAGCATATACTAATGTCGATTAAAAACATAACTTTATATAACAAATATATACAAAATATATATGTATCACTAAATGGTTATATAATAAAATTTTCCGAAAATAATATGTGTTTTTATACATATTGCTATCTGTATCCTCCTATATCCTCCTACCAATTGTAAGCATTTAATAGTTCCAATGGAAGATTATTGACGTAAGTATATTGTACCATTGCTTGTAAAAAGAAGTAAGGGTTTTCTAATCGAGATTGCTCGACTAGGAGATCTCCTGTACCCTGTGAAGATCGGCTATTCCGAGCATGCTCAGTTTCTTTTATATATGTATGCACATTACAAGTAACACAGACACACATAGACGCACGTACATGCACGCTCGCACAAGCACACGCTCTATTAACTACGCAGTTGACGCAGCGACTGTTGTTGGAAATTGATGTTTAATATTTTGTAGATGGACTTTTTATTCAACTATTGTGAACGTGATTATGTCATTTAGATCTGTATATTTGCCATAGTACAAGTCTCTATTCAAAATTGTATAAACCGCACATGAAACTAAAAACAAAATATGAAAACTCTAGCTATAAAGATGAATTAGATAGAATATCATAACTGACTATCTATTTCGTTTTTAATAGATAACTCTCTGATCAACAAATATATATACCTATACTTTATGGGGTGTTCTCAAACTGCGTATGGTACTCACGAGTATACGATTGTTGCGTTCACGTTGACAGACAGAGGGACATGGCTATAGCGCCCCAGCTTGGCGACCTGATCAAGAATAAACAGAAGAATATATTTCTACTAAGTACTTCCATTACAATAAAAGAAAACACGAAGATTTTTTGTTTTGTTTTGATCTCATTTATTAAAATAATAACTAACGTAAAAGTTCTGAGCCTACATGTTTTCCGTATTTACTTTCTGGGCTTTAAAATTAAATTCTAGACAAATGTTACCCTAGTACGTTTATTTTTATGGAGTACCTCAAAACAATAAACGAAGTTTTTAATTGATTCATTAAATGTAAATCCGGCAATAATCTAACAAATTATAGTTTGTGAGGTATGAACTGCTTGATTTCAAAACTTATATGCTAACTTAACAATCGTGCGATATTCCTCAAGCCGAATAATAAATACCCTTGCAAACGAATATCATATTTTCATCTGTATCAATGATGTGGGACCAAAGAAATGTAATTATAACAATAATATATATTCAAATAAAAATTACAAAACAGAAATGTATTAAATTTGTATTTTATAATTTTAATTTAAAAGAATATTATCTATATCAATAGCTATTTTAAAATTTAATGAAATGTAATGTTCATTCTAAGTGGTATGATATGACTGGCCAATCTTCTTATAATGGTAGAGTCTGAAACCCTGTGACATTAATACAAGCTCGAACTATATGACCGATTTAAACGAAAAAATGGATGGTGAGAAAATACACTTTATACCCTGAAGCCATACCATTGAAAATGGAAAATCAGGGCATAATGTTTCTGTGAAAATGTATGTAATAGGCAGAAGGAGACGTCGCGGACCCCACAAAGTATATACATTCTTGATCAGCTCAATGTATAATATAGCCCTGTCAGTCTGTCCGTCCGTCTGTGTGAACGCAACTATCTCGAAGCTGGAGAGCTGAAATTTGACATGTATATTCGTGAATACCATATGCGTTTTTTTTTCAAAAATTCGATAACTCCCCCCTATCTCTTTTTATCGATAAATTTCGATTACTTTTCTTCTCTTTTGCGTACCGTAAGAACTAGAGACATGAAATCTGTGTAGATGCCTGTTATGAATACAAAAAAAGAAAAAATGTTATTAAACATTTAATTTCCCATATCGTAGGCGTCTTGCAGCCCAAGCACAGTTGCTACGTCAACTGCGCAGTTGGCAGAGAGTGTGCTTGAGCGTGCATCTGTGTGTGCGTATGTGTTGCGTGCAATATATGTATATGTCAACTAAGCATAAAACATTTGAAGTATCGGCACTTCGCAGGGCTCAGGATATCTCCTAGTCGAGCCGTCTCTACTAGAGCATTCTTACTTATTTTTTTTTTATCAAAATGAAGAACCCAAGCGCTGTAGAATTTAAATAACAAATTCTCAAAATTCAAGACAGCTTCCCAGTCATATTAAATAACTAGATAAATAAAGTCGAGACTGCTCTACTAGGAGATACCCTGAACCCTGCGAACACCGATATTCCATACATTCAATACTTATTTTATATACATATTCATATATTGCAGGCAACACTTACAAATACAAGCACGCACACGCACACATGCACGAGCTCTGCATACTGCGCAGTTTACTTAGTGACTGCGCTCGGGCTGCAACATATGCTGCCATATTTTGGGAAAGTAAATATTTAATAACATTTTCTATAAAATTTTTTCTTGATCAATTTTATGCAACGTGATAATGTCATTCATATGTGTGTATTTGCCAAAGGACACATCTGTAGTATTTGAAAACAGTTTTTTACGAAGGGATGGATCAAAAATTTAACAAAAATCAAAGCTATATAAAATACATATGAAGGAAGCAAAGTGCAAAATTTTGATATTCCAGCTTTTATAATTTATAATTTTATAACTGAACATTAAAACGAAAATAGATATCGATTTTTCTATAAGAACCAGAGCTCGCCAATAACTGTCGACCGTTTCTCGTTGTCTGCAAATCAGTGTCTTTTCCTGACTCTTTACGAAAAGACTCAGCGAGAAACAAATTAATTGGTTCTTAAATGAGGTCGCTCGCGAAACCGTTTTTTCTATTATATTTTGTTCTGGTTGTTCCAAGACCGTTTCGTCGTGTTCCGTGAAGTAAAGTCTTTTGCGTATGTATTGGTATACCTACACACACAAAAGCAAGCAAATAGTTAAGCGTCTGTTTTGCAGACGAAATATATATATGTGAAGACCGTTTGCGTTGAGTTTTTTGGTCAATCGGTCTTTTGCTGAGTGTCATTGTGCGAGCGTTTCTCGTTCCGCTCTTTACGCACTTCTCATTGAAAGAGCGACATACAAAGAGCTGAACGAAAAGAGCTCAACAGAAAACATAAATGACGACAGGAAGAGTCTCTTGCTCTGAGCGAGAGAGTATGAACTTTTTCGGTTGTGCTCGCAACGAGAGGGCAAGAAGAAAAACTGTGAACTGTTATTTGCGAGCTACGATAAAAAGTCAATCTACGCGTGCTATTCAGGGATCTACAAACAAGAGATCAACGCGTTCATACAAACGTACAAACTCAGATTGTACCCTTCATCACGAATATATATTCTTTATGGGATCTGTCTAGCCTCCATTTGACTGTTTCGTACAGGGTTCAGGGGATAAAAATATCATATTGACCATTGATAAATGCAAATAAAAATAAAAATGCACATATACTTTCATACAATGTCAAATTGAAGAAAAAATATATATTTATATTGAAATTGTTCCAAATGTTAGAAATGCAGACACATCTGAAGTGAATATGATTGTAAATCAAAATAAACTAGACTTATATTATGGGGACGGAAGTACCTCCTATTAATTACGAATATCTGTGTTTCTGAAAGAATATCTATATGTTTTGTATCTATATATATGTACGTACGTGTAAAAGAATGTTTGAATTATTTGCAAGGGTATATATATATATATATATATATATATATATATATATATATATATATATATATATATATATATATATAACCGATAAGTTTTTATTCTTATTGTATATTAAGCATTATGCATTGCGTTTACTCTGGTTCTGTACCGATACCGGGGTATAATTGTACTATATGTTAATTACAGTTGAAGTTTATAAGCATATATGTATAGTTCGAATGTATTTCTGATAAGATAACATATTGATATATACTTTTTGCCACTACTTAGACGCTATACACATACTTAGTCAACCAAGAAAGCTGTCCATGTAACATACATACTTTCAATAGAAGTATCTATCTAGTTGATGTATATATGCATTTGGGTCTAGCGGATTATTTTAGTAGAATAAATATGGATTCACTTTCTAATTCATATATTAAAAGCACATTTACATATAATTAATTTAAACTTTTATTGATAAGCGGCACACACATATCCATATTAGTTTCCTGATGAAAACATGTTGGTGTTATCCCACTCAAGCTGGTTGATGTGGGCAAATCCATCTTTAATTACTAAAGACCAAAATTATTAGTTTATTATAGAGAAACCTCAAAATTGTTTTATATACATCTGCACGAAACCTACCGTCTTCATCATCCGATTCAGAATTATCCGAATCCGAACTTTCCTCCGATACGCCATCGGTTTGCATTGGATTAATGGTAATAGTCAATGCAGAGTCATCCCAGATTAAACCTTCGTCAGCTACCTAAAATTTAATGTAGAGATTATATATAGAAATGTGACTTATTGTTATTAGCATTGACTACTAAGATAAATTTAATAACTATAACATTTAACTAATATGGTCTGATCCTTCAACGTCATATGATCTTTAGTAGTTGTACTGAAGGTATCTACCCTAGTTCATTAGCTCATATCGTAAAAGGCGAATATAATATTTATATTGCTGTCAGATAGACCAGTGTAAGTTTAAATCAAATATTAAAATGGACGTAAATAAAACAAATATACAAGACATCTTATGAAACTAATTATTGGATGAACCAAACATTTATTAAAAATGCAAACTATTTTACCTTGGGACAAGACTGATGCCGCTCTGTATACTTTTGGTTATTTTTTAGTCTTGCAATAGAAATGCCACAGAGTAAAATAACGAGAAAAACACAAATTAAAATTATCAGCATTGTTGGATGCGACGCCTCAGCTAATAGAACAATAGAATGAGATATATATTTAGTATCATTATTGTATTATTTTTAAGTGTAAATCAATTAACAAACCTTTGTGCACGTTGGAGTGTACATGAGATTTAGGCTCCTGCACATCATTGATATGAAGTAAGGAGTTTGAGAAAAACTTCGTATCTGAAATATTTAGTTTTCAGGTCATCACCACATCTAATCTATAATATATTTAGCTAATAAAATGAACTACCTGGCGCTTCTTGATCCCCACTCTCGCTGACAGCTTGCCCATTATGATAATTAGATAGGAAATTGTCGTTTCCTTCGGCGCTAGACAAAGATATGGAAGATGGTGCATTTGTGGTCTTGGACGATTGCTTTGGATGCAGGACGGTCAAAGTGAGTGTATATTCGACACTCTTATATTGTGCAGAAAGCTGCGAGCAGGATAGCTTAAATACACGATTAAGATAATACGCCGGCTTCTTGTTGCTATAGACTAAAGCACGCAATACACTGAGATAGCTGCGAATTGAATCGGTTCCGATCATCTCAACGCCATCCTTGTTGATATTTGTTCTAATATCCATTGTGGATGACAACGACTCATCGCCATCTATTTGAATTTCCTCGTGATCCGGATTCAAAGATGGAAATACAATTACACTGCATGAATCGAGATCTTCTTTAGGGGTGCCATTGCTATCATCATCGGTAGAAAAACCAATGTTAACTTTGTCCAATATATGTACACCAAATTTGATTTCTTGGTAAGAAACGAGTTTATTTTGAGTTCCTAAATAATAAAAATGTAATAAGTTAAGGTTAGGGGTATATATCAACGCTTACTGGGCAAATCTTAAGGCTATTCAAATAGAATTCCAAAATTTAACACGTGGGTAACTACAGATGGACCAAGCAATTATATAAAAACATCTATTGGTGGATTTGTATATGGGAAATACTTTAATTACAATGCTATGTGCTCTGTGCTATGAAAGACTCCCAAAAATTGGAGATTTTATATAAGAGTCTTTCTTAATATTAAAGAAGTAAGAATTTAAAGGTGGGCGCTACCGAATCCGGGATATTCATTAATGCCACGTTTCCAATTGGAGTATGTATATGCACTTTTTTGCAACTCATTAGAGGAGAGGCAAATCAACAGTAGCATATCAGTTTTTAGAAGACACTGCGGACTACAGAGTCCGCAAAATTGTTAATGTCTTACATATGACAAATATTTTTTAATATGCCACGCATCGAAAATTATTTTTCAGTCATCGATAGAGATCGCTAGTAATTTTATTTAAAAATTAGTGAAATGAGTATATTGGCTTTGTGCAATGCCCGTCCGTCTGTGCGCCTGTCCGTCTGAACGCGAACCCTTTCCTTTTTGAAGCTTGACTTGAAATTTTGTATATATATACGCTCGACTGTTAGATGTCAAGATTTTCCCGATGCCCCCACTAGGGGCGTGGCAAGTTGGAAAATACATTGTCCTGTATCTCAGAAACACTACTTATATAAGTGCTAGCGAGTCAGGACGCGTTGACATCCCAAGATCAAAAAGCTATGGAGGATATATCTACGCCAATTGGGGGCGTGAAAAATCGAGTAAAACTGTATGTTCTATATTTTATACCTACAGTTTTAGTGCTAGAATAGCTGAGCTACTGGTGAGCTCCTCTATCGATTCCCCACAAAATAATTTGTACGCTTCTTTTTAGGAGTGCAATAAATAAATTTACAGTTACATTCCCATAGAATCATTATAAGGACTGTCCAAAAATTATATATCTACCGAGGCCCACTTGGGGGTGCCAAATCGGGAAAACTACATCTTTCGAGTTATAAACTCAAAATTTAATGACTTCGTGACCTTTGATCCCCTCAATTTATTTGCTAACTATTATATATATATATAAAACAATACTTTATATTTATATAATAAGAAAACCCGACATCACCACACCTGGATTCGAACCCACAGCTATGTACTCGTCAAAGGGCATCACCTCTACGACGCCGACATATTATATGTGCATTGCATGCTGCCACCTACTTTTGTCAAAAAGAAACAATAAAATAAATAAATAAAAAACCAGACGTCGCATTCGAAAAATTCGGGAAATGAATAAGTATAAAAAAAAGATTAGCCTACTGGGGAAGTTGGAAAAATATAAATATATATAATCGGTTGAGACCGACAGTAACGTTGTTGTTTTTTTTTATTTACCAGAAATTGCAATCTTTGTTGCCGTATGTGTAGACCTCGACGTAAACTGTTGGCCCTGATTTTGGTGTTTCTCAATCGTATACAGAGTAGGGTTATCTTCGGCCAGTTTATCGACTGGGATTGTAGCTGGCTGAATGGGGTCATTAACCATAATATATGTTTCGATTGTAGGCAGGCGTATGACACTCTGATTTTTGCACATCATTGTCGTACGAACCTCAATGTTTCTACGCCCTATTGTGGGACTCTTTTTAATATTGATATATTGAATTTTACGCATTAATTGTTCAATATTATGCTTGGTTTGTGCCTCAATATATATCTCGTTCATTTTTCCATTAACCTGCACTTGACATTCTGTCGACTCTTCCATTGACTGCTGCTCAAGTTTCGATTCCGTCGATGGCAGCAGATGTTCTGCACAGCTCGTTCCACACCTAATATCGTCAATAGACAGTACACCATTGAGAGATAGTTTAACTTCCGATATGTCACCATTGAATCCGTGCTTAAGCCGATTTTCTGAACTCTGATAACAAGCTCCGACCGCCAGGGTGGTATTTACTCCATGTGCCGCATGCAGGGGCCAATCATCGATGACCTCCGGATTCGCGTGACGGTCTTCAACGGAACTCTCAAACTGCATCCCATCGATGAAGAGCTCTACCTTGGACGACTGGTATATGTTAATTACATAGTAATGCCATTCATTGTCGCAGACCTGCCCTATTTTCCACCTCCATTCAGCCGGGCTAAATATGTTTAAATCACCGTCATTAAAATTCTTCCGCAGCAGTAGAATAAGTCGACAGTTGCGTACGAATAATGCCATATGATGCCGATTCATTTTATGATTATCCGCGTTGCAAACTATATGCTCCTTAACATGTTTGTTCATGGAACTCTTACTGCCATGGCGAAAGATGGTCACAATGCTAAAAGGCTTTTGCGAAAAATCGTGGTTTTCAATAAAGCCGTCGGGTACAACTACACCAGCTGACCCATCGAAATGGAAGATCGGCTCAGGCCCCTCGTCATAGCTCAACTCTTTCGTCCAGTCCGCGTCACGGGGCAAAAGATCCCTTAAGCCATTATTCGCTGAACAGTTTGATATATCACGGTCGCAGCCAAATGATATGTGCTTCGTCTTAGTGCACAGTATATAATATAATATATAATATATAATATATAATATATAATATATAATATATAATATATATATATATATATATATATATATATATATATATATATATATATATATCAATAAATTTATTGGGTCAATATAGGAATTATTGTCAGAAATAATCATGCTTACCTTAAGGGCAACCGCTGTGTGAATGTTGAGATCATCAGCTCTACACAATATATTGCATAAATCCAGTCGTGCATTTGGAAACAGTTGTAAGCTCTCGGTGCTACCAGACTACAAATTTAGATTATTTATTTATAAAGCAAATATCACACCCTTTATTGTATATTTTTATACCCTGAATCCATTGAAAATGGAAAATCAGGGTATAAAGTTTTTCTTAAAAGCTATTAACAGGGTAAAGGGGGCGTGGTAGATCCCATAAAGTACATATATTATTGAACAGGGCGACACGCCGAGTTAGCCATATCCGTATATGTGATAGCGCCGAACTCATAGTTTGTTTAACAACGAATAGATTTTATTTTGTTTTAATGTTATCTATGAAAAAGTCATATCAGTTATAAAACTATACCTCGTACATTTTTGTCTATAGCTAAAGTCTCCAAGAGTCTTCTTGTGTATTTTATAAAAAATTTTTGTGTTTTGTAGAGTTTTGGATACAAGCTAGTCTAATATTTGAAACACGTTTTTGGTTGATATCCAAAATATAACTAAATTTAAAATTGTTTAAATACACATAAAACAAAAAAAAATCCAGCTCCAAGACATAATTTAATACCTGAACTTCCATATCGTTTTTAAAAGATAACATTAAAATGAAAGTAGTAATCGAATTTTGTAAACTAACTTGATCTGTGCGTGCTATGGAGGGACTTAAAAACCAAAATTTCAATTTTATACCTTTTATAGATTCTGGGGACGACGCGTTCAAACATTCGTAGAGAAGGATAGGATTAACTGACTGTGTTTCGTAGCCGCGGTGAAGAATACATTAAATTTACGCACCTCCTTGTTTTTAAATACATTATAACACAAACATTAAGCCCAGACTTCCCATTTACAAATATAAGTATATACATATAGTTAATACTTACAGTGTAATCAATACGCTCTGGTATCCCCAAGAACTTGGCATCACACACACGTCGTACCTTGATGCTTACCATAATAGGAACGGACTCCTTCATAGCACAGTCGTAGGCCACGACTGATAAAATGTGATTGTGGGATACCTTGTGAGAGAGAGGCTCTGTGTTTTTGATTGTGCCCTCGTTGTCAATTGAGAATGGCTCATCGCTATTTAGTATCTCATATTTGCAAACATCTCCAAACAGTGGAGTGCAATCTTTGTCTGCGGCTTCGACACGAATAATTTCATTATAGAGCTTACCCTCGTCAACTTCGGTGACATATGATGGCTGTAAAAAGGTTGGAGCATACTCGTTGATGTCAATTACTGTGATATGAACGTTCGCCGAGTTCGATGGCGTTCCGTCGCAGTATATGGCAACAATCTCAAAATGATAACTTTTACGCTTTTCGCAATTGAGTGTGTGGCGTGCTTTTAGTATCCCAAGATTGTTGACCAATTCAATCTGGAAATTCATTTTTTTTTTTTTTTTATATGTTATTAAACCGCAGTATGTTTTAATATCCTGCCATTGAAACTAGATTTTCTTACCTGGAATGGTATTTCATGATATGGCTTCTTTACAATACGAAAGTTGCATATTTTCTCTTCGTCAACATTAATTAACGGCGTTATTTCCACCAGAGTCTCATTTTCCCGAATCAACCCATGATAAGACTTTTCTAAAATATACTCTGAAATCATAACACAATATAATTTTGATCACATGCCATTTAAGCAAACGGTTATTCAAATTCATTTAGAATATTTATAATTAAAACAACTTATAATATTTTTGTTTTGTTTTAAAATTTAATGTTTTGTAAGCAAACCTCGTTGTATTAGATACTCGTCCTCATTTTCTGTAGAAGTGCCACCGTCAACCAAACAACTGCTCAAGCAAATTAACATTAGACCCAAATAGCCTAAATTTATGCTTTGTGACGACACCATAATTTTGGATAAATTATGAATTCACAAAGTTTCCAAAATATTGTGTTTACTAATCTCTGTATTTTCTGCAACGGTATAAAAGGTTGTTTTATTATATATATATATATGTATGTACCTACATAAATGGTTGATTCTATTTGAAACATTCAAGCAATTAAAAATTTGTAATTGTAATATTCTTCCTAAATTGAAATATAATGTAAATATATATATAGCATACAAATTTAATCCGAAACTCTCTTTTAAATCAGATGCATGTTCAAATGTATGTACGTATGCGCATATGTGCTTGAATTTATAAGATACACATTTTACTAGATACATATTCATGCATGTATGCACATATGTACATATTTTTTTATATACATATAAATATATACACATTTTTTTCAAAATTCCATAGGTTCTCACTCAGCGAAACCAAAACTATTCAGCTTTTATTTCAATAAATGCTTTTAATCAGCATTATAAATTGAATTTCTATGAGTATTTCTTGGAATTCTTATTAACTTCTCACCCACTCAGGACATGCAATAATCAATATTTGTACCTTATCTTTTTTCTGTTCACTTCAATGTTATGATTATGGTTTTCTTAATAAGGAACATTTAAAGTGTTGGATAGAATTTTATTATCTGTTTGCTTAGACATTTAATAATTGTTTATCCGACATTTTTAATGCGTTTACCCAGAAAAGAATTAGTTGATTTATAATACCCTAAATAATCCCAAATTATTTTCGAGTCTGTTGACTGGTGTATTTTTCCGAATCAATTTGGCGCACACATTTATACCGATTGCATAAAATGCAGTTCCGATATTTATAATCGAATAGAAAAATTCAAATACCGCACATCTCTATTTTAGCAGTTATGTTATATGTTTGTACATATGTTATTTTTTATACTTATGTCATACTATTAACATTTGTGTCAAAAAAAGCATTAAAACAGTAATTTAATTTTACAAAATTATTAAAATAACAAATTCCTAATGATGGTAATCAGTAATTTTACAAACAGTTTTAAATCACATATATTATTAGGACAATCATATTTTTATACCCCATTGAAAATGGGAAATCAGGGTATAATGTTTTTGTGAAAATGTATGTAACAGGCAGAAGGAGACGTCGCAGACCATACAAAGTATATATATTCTTGATCAGCTCGATGAGCTGAGTTGATATAGCCCTGTCCGTCTGTCCATCCGTCCGTCCGTCTGTGTGAACGCAGCGATCTCGTAAACCACAGAAGCTAGAGAGCTGAAATTTGACATGTATACTCCTGAATACCATACGCTATACGAGTTTTTTTTTTCAAAAATTCGATAACTTTTCCCGTTGTCTTTTTATCGATAAATGTCGATAACTTTTCGTCTCTTTTACGTACCGTAAGAGCTTGAGACATGAAATTCACTGTGTAGATGCCTGTTGTGAATACAGACATTTTGTAATTTTTGGATTTTGGATGCCACGCCCCCCTTAAAATACTAGAGACTTGTGCTTCGGCACATACACACATATGAATAACATAATTATGCCCTGAAAGTTTGAATAAAAAAGTCCTTCTAGGAAAAAAGGTATTAAACATTTAATTTCCACAACATAAGCCTCTTGCAGCCCAAGCGCAGTCGCTACGTCAACTGCGCAGTTGGCAGAGAGTGTGCTTGAGCGTGCGTCTGTGTGTGTATGTGTTGCTTGCAATATATGTATGTACCTATGTATGTATATGTAAACTAAGCATACAATATTTGAAGAATCGGCACTTCGCAGGGCTCAGGGTATCTCCTAGTCGAGCCGTCTCGACTAGAGCAATCTTACTTGTTTTAGACAAATTTTGAGGAAGCAAGAGAGAAAAAAAAAGAGAGCTCTTCACAGCATTTGGTATTATGTTAACTAAAATGAAAGCTTCATAAATCAGATATTAATTGGGCTACATATACATACATATGTACATAGTTGTCTCCATTTTATTTACATTTTAAACTGAATATTAAAACGTATAAGGTCCCACATTTCAAAGACCAACATTGTTTAATATAAATGTATTCTTTATGAATTAGGGTCATACCTCATTTCTAGAAGAACGTAATGTCACATATGGTTAACACGTGCATATATGTATACGCCTCATTTTAAAAATTCAGTATGAATTGGTAGCATTTACTGAAATATTGTGAGATAGAGAGAGAAGGTGAATTCGTTTAAAGGCACTTAGACTGTGAATTCAACCCTAGTTGCTTTGCTAAAATCGTTAAGGTAAAAACAGCAACAAAAAAAAAAGCCAGCAACAGTTTTTACCCACCATTTCATTCATGGCGAAAATGTGTGCGCGTACTCAAAAACGAGCACCAACGCCCACATATACATACATACGTATCCCAAGATGCCCGAAGTAGACAGCCGAAGTTTGTTTCGGCATCGAATACAAACACAATAATCGGAAGGAAGTTAATGTACGGACATCTATGTTTTCTGAGCCACTGTGTAGAGGTTGTGTGTTTCATTCAAGCCCAGCCTTTGCTCGTGCATTCATTTCAATATATGTGGCGCGCCAGAAAAGTTAATAATTCATTCATTAATCTATCTACATATGTATATTAAAAAGAATAATCTAGTTGGAACTTATTTAGTGTGTGCAACCGCGGTAAACTGAAATTAGAAATGAGTTCCATGTAATCCGTTGCAGGCTGTTAACAAATGTAAGTCTTATATATTTATATATAATCGGAATATATATGTATATTTTTACATGCTTGACGTAAGTGGTTTATCTATATACATATATTAGTATTCAAACCGAAGTCGTTGATGTTGAATAAAAAAAATAAATAAATAAAAACATATACAGGTCGCTTAACTCTGTATGAATATATTAGAAGATTGATATATATATATATATATATATATATATATATATATATATATATATATATATATATATATATATATATATATATATATCCAGTCAAAGACATCTATTAAGGGTGGAGTACCCCACCCCCCCACCACGACAAGCGTCAGTTGAGTGTCTGCAAATATACATGTGGGTGTTTAATTCTACGCATACATATGTATGTAATACATATTATGTATACATGTACACACATATACGTACGTTAATAAATGAATTTAAATGAATAGATTTTGCTATATCATTTTTGTATATTTAGGCCCAAACTATTATATACTATAAAGCGAATATATGTATATATACAAATATACAAAAATGATATAGCAAAATCTATATGAATTAAATATTGTGGAAAAGCTGTTTATATATATATATTTAAAAATTTTAATATTGGTATACTATATTTTCTATAGTGAAACTGTTGTATTGGTCGCTACTGTAAAAAACAGAAAAAAGAAACATGACTGGTAAATCCTCGCATCAAAGATATTATCATGACTATACCTACGGTATGGGGCAATCGACGAAAATGTCTCACTTAATAAGCGGAAAAGTTTATAAATATTACAGAAAAAGTAATTGTTACTACTATATACAAAGCATTCAATTGAATTCTATTCACGTTTAAAGTAATGGCACTAATATTTGTTTTTGTCAAGCACCTGCACCAACCAGTTTTAAAGAAATTTAAAAAAAATAAGTAAACATTTTAATTCTGTCTAAGAAAAATAGTTTTAAATGCATCTTACATATATACGAATTTTTAAAATATCCTAAAAAAGTTAGTTCATTTTAAGCCAAATTAGTTTTGCAAGTAGAAAATAATATATATATGTATGTATATACATATGTATTATCTACAGAAAGACATTTTGTTAAATCAACTAACGTTCTTAGGATATTCTAAAAACTCTTTTCTATTTGAATTGCAATTATAAATATTGATATATTGATATGTATATACATATGTATATATATAATATAAATTACATACATAGATGTTCATAAAAGGTAATGAACGATAACTCAATAAGATAATAAAGATAAGCACGATATTTTAAACCTCGTTAGGTAAAAAAGAATTCTAAATCAATCAAATTGGTTATATATATATATATATATATATATATATATATATATATATATATATATATATATATATATATATATATATATATATATATATATATATATATATATATATATATATATAATATATATATATGTATGTATATAATAAATATAATGTGTATATATGTATATATGCATGGTTTATAATGTACAAATGCTGATCTCAATAAAAGTTCTAATATATTTCCTCACTTATATTAACTGACAGACAATATCAATATATTACAAGACATATCTACTCGACGTTATATGCATAATACGCATTGCTGGATTTTAATTAGATAATTATCAGAGTTGCATTATTATAACAGTATGGTAAGTGTGTCTTAGATTATGCCATTCATGTTTCCTCACAATTTTTTATTCTCTTTTAATCTTATAATCATATATGTACATACTAAAAGGATAATAAACTCGAAAACTCGATCTAGCCGTGCTATACGTGAAGCTCAAAAACAAATTTTTTTTAATTTGTCTACATAGCTCTTATTGATTCTCTGACGAATTCATATACATACATACATACATATGTACATACATACATACATATACATATATGTACATATGTATGTACATATACGGACGGACGGATAGGTCTAAATCGACTGGGCTTGTCTCCCTGATCAAGAATATACATACATATGTATATGTATGTACATACATACATATGTATGTACATATGTATACAAATTTATTGGGTCTGCCACGCCTTCTTCTGCCCTGTCCGTCTGTCCGTATGTTTGAACGCGTCGATCTCAGAACCTATAAGAGCTAAAGCCTTGAAAGTTCTTATGTACATATGTATGTATGTACTACATATGTACATACATACATATGTATGTATGTACTACATATGTACATACATACATACATACATAGATCCCTGTATAGCACGCAAAGATCGACTTTGTTTGAATTCATTAAAACCGAAATCGTAATTTAGTTTTAAAATTCTATCTACATATGTACATACATACATATGTATGTATGAATGACAAAATCACTCTGTAAAAGTTTGATTAGGAAAGTCGATGTACAAAAAAAGTTATTAAACATTAATTTCCCATAATATTGCAGCCCATGCGCAGCCTTAACGTTAACAGTTAGCAGAGCATGTGATTGTATGTGCGTATACATGTGTGTATATGTTGCTTTTTATGTAAATACGTATAAAGAAACAGAATTCGCGGAATAGCGGTTCTACGCTGAGTTCAGGGGATTTCCAAGTTTAGCAGTCCCGGGTAGAGTTTTGTTACTTGTTTTCTTTAGGTGCAGCGAGTTTCTTCTCTTAACCGACCTTATTTTTTCTGCCTCTGCTAGTATTGTTAGATTGCGTTCACCCTAAAAGCGCACCACCAAGCAAAAAGTAAAGAGAACTGGGCGAAATGGCAAAATAGACAACAACGAGGCGCACTGCGATAATTTTATTTTCTGAAAAATGTCGTGTGGCATGGCCTGTCTATGTGTTATTTGGTTAATGGTGTTACAAAATCGGGCTTCGTTCATTATTCGAACTTTAATATTATTCTTCTTCTTTATTTCATAAGTTAACATAATGCTAGTTAACAGTAACGTACTTCATATACGCTAGACTAATGTTTCAGCAAATTCATCCATACATATGTATGTACATACATACGCTCTGAAAGTTTGATTATGAAGAGTCGATATTCTATATTTCCCACACATATGTACATACATACGCACACATCGCATGCATACGGAGGTAACGCGATAATGGCTTTGTTATGGAAATTTAAATGTTTAATCATTTTTTTTGTAGATGAACATTCTTAATCAAACTTTCACAGAGTGATAATATCGTCAAAGTCTCAAATTCATCAGCGAACCGCCTATGGAGGTTTATCCAGTTTGGATGTAACTACATACATTCATACATATGAACAACTATGAGTATAAACACTAAAAACAAAACCATTATTTCCCATCTTCAATGGGGTCAGGGTATAAAACACCAATAGCCTTTTTGCTATTCATGAACAAGTTTAAGAAAAAGTTTTCACATATTTATAACAAAACTGTTTGGTTTTTACTCTAATTTCAAGTTCTCAAATAAAAATTTTGACATTTAAGTGTGTGAAAAGGAAGTATTAAAATAAATATATTAATTTGCTCAATATTATTCAATCTTTGCAGAATAAATACATACGCATATACATATTTTTAATTCTACTTTACCTAACACAAGGCAATAGCAACTTTTTACTTGCACGCAGTCACGACTATGGAGTGCAAAGAAGTGCAGATAGCAATAAGTTAGTCAAGAACGAGGACTCCACATCCAATGTAAATACTGGTTTAGTAGACGATGGAGGTGTTCGAGCCGTTGGCGAAGTATTTGTTCCGAAAACATTCTCAATGAGTTCGCAGGAACCATCATGTGAACAGCTACGCGCAATGTGGATGTGAGCTTTAATATACATATAGATATATATATTTATATATATAAGAATAATAATTAAGTAATTAAAATAGATTTTCCAAACGACAATCCCGTGCAGCTGAAATAACAAATGAAATACCAACATATCGTGATCCCTTCACATATAATGTCTGGGAACCCCTCTACTCCAACTCTCGGCTACTCGGCTCGTGAGTTTCTGTGACCCGGAAACTTGCTGTCTTAATTTATGACATAACTTTATTATAGAATTCGCATGGCAGCGCGGGAGCGTGCCCGGTCTCCGGTTTTTGGACGTGTTGTAAGTCGGGAACCCATCATACCACAACGTATTGCATTTGAGCAACGCCAACGCTATCTTGATGGCAATTCCAACGGAGCTAGCCCTAGCCAGGCTCGCTTATATGGTGCTGAAGTTCGTCCGTCTGCAATTGGACTTGGAGGTGGAGCTGGAGTTGGGGTAACAGCATCCTCTCCACGCAGAGCCAGCAAAAATAGATATGTGGGTGTATCGAGTAATTTGGCGGTTAACAATGCGCCAGGAAGTCATAACTCAGTTGCTGTCCATGGCAGCTTTCAAAAGCTGAAAGAGCTCATCTGGACAGAACGTGCTAAGGAATTAACACAACAGCGTCGAGCGGAGGAGTTAGCAGCTCGAGCTGCAGTCCTCAAGGAAATTGCAAATGGTCAAAAGTATGTTTTTTCTCCTTTGGCTTTATATATATGGAACGATTCATTTATGTCATTTTTATATTCATCTGTGAGTCCTATTAAACTTGTATGGTTTTTGGCTCAGTAAACTTTGATATTTTTTCATACTATGAACCCATTGAAAATGGGAAAGCAGGGTATACGATTTTATGAAAATGTATTTAACAGGCACAAGGAGGCTCCATAGGTATTCTTGACCAGCACAAAGAGCTGAGTTGATTTTGTTGTGTCCCGTATCTTTGAACACGTCGATCTTAGAGCCTATAAGAGGTAAAGATTTTTTGGAGCTTAGTATTTAGAACACGCAGATCGAGTTTGTTTCAAAAAATCGATAGTTACTTTTTTTTATTTTTATATTTATTATTATCATTTTTTTTTTTTTATTTTTATTTATTTATTCCTTAGCACGTTACTGCTTAAATCTTTTGAGCCAGAATTTCTAAATTTTGTTTTTTAGTTTTGTGTTTCTTTTATACCATTTTTATTTTGATCAATTTTGAATACCACTCATTTTGTTTAACGAGAAGGCACAGCCGTCTCAACGGATATATTTTCCTATATTTTTATACTCATTCACGAAAATGAAATGAATATATTGTTTTTATACCCTGAACACATTGAAAATGGGAAATCAGGGTATAATGGTTTTGTTAAAATGATTGTAAAGAATATATATTCTTGATCAGCAAGACAAGCCGAGTTGTTGTAGCCCTGTCCGTCCGTCTGTCCGACTGTTCGTTTGTGTGAACGTGTCGATCTCAGAATCTATAAGAGCTAGGGTCTTGATGTTTATGAAGGTCCAATTTTTTTTTTTTTTTTTTTTTAAATCGATTGCTGAGCCCGTTTGAATTTTATCGAATAAAAACGGTATCTAAATTCCGTTATTAAATTATATCTCTCAAGTCAAATATTGTTATTAGTTTTATATATATTTTAATTAATTTCTGTTTTCGTTCAATTTTGGATACCGGCTTCAAATTTCCCCAATTACTTAAATTGAAGGTAGTTGCAAATAACGCCAATATATGAAGAATTTGACAGTTTTTCTAAATTGCAAAAAATTCAATAAAATATTTAGATCATATGCTAAAAATTTCATTAAAATCCATTAAGCCACACAGAAAACATTTGGTCAATCCGCAAGCAACGCTAAGCATTGGCAGGTTTCCTACTCCAAATTCTAATAGCTGAGAGATATTGTGTGTATCTGCTAGATTCCGCGAATTATCAGCTGCATATGTAGATGGCGGTACTTTGAAAAAAAAGGAACGTTAACAAGTACGAGACTGCTTGACTAGGAGATACCCTGAGCCCTACGAAGTACCGTTAGTTCAAATTTACATATACACATATTAAAAGCAACACATACACAGACACACACAGGTGCATGCATGCATAAGCACACGCTCAGCTAACTGCACAGTTGACGTACCGACTGCGCTTGGGCTGCAATATTATGAAATTTAAATGTTTAATAACTTTTTTCTAGAAGGACTTTGTTAATCAAACTTTCAAAACGTGATTATGTCATTCATATGTGTGTATTTGCCAAAGCACAAGTCTCTAGTATTTGAAATGCGTTTCTTTGCAATTTTCGCGAGAAGGGGGCGTGGCATGCAAAATCCAAAAATTATGAAATCATTGTATTCATAACACGAATCTGCAGTGTCTCAAGTATCCAGCTCTTACGGTACGCGAAATCAAAGAAAAGTTGTAGAAAGTGAATCAGAATTTTGAAAAAAAAAACTTCTGCGTATGGTATTAAGAGCATACATGTCAAGTTTCAGCTCTCTAGCTTCTGTGGACGGCGGACGGACGGACAGGGCTATATCAACTCAACTCATCGAGCTGATCAAGAATATATATACTTTATAGGGCCTGTCACGTCTCCTTCTGCCTGTTACATACATTTTCACAAAAACATTATACCCTGATTTCATGATGGGCTCAGGGTATAAGAATTGATCGCCCATTATATGCTGAAATCGCCACACTAAGAAAACGGAGCAATGTTGAGATAAATACAAATGACAAATACCAACAGTTTTAAAATTTTATGCTATTTCTTATCAAACTGGCGCAGCATTTAGAATATTCAGTTAAATATATATAATAAGTTTTACGTTTTACCTCTTATTTAGCATTCAATCATCTTACAAGCCACCCATTAACAATCACGGAGATTCCCTTTTAATGGATGAGAACCGCAGTCCCGATAGTAGCAGTAATCAATATTTGAGCGGCGATCGAATCTCAATCGCAAATGTGCAAAATTTCGACGCCAACAATAAGAATGCGGAGCACAGTAATAGTGGTTTACGTGCTTCGACTCGTAGAATTGGAAGTACATACAAGCTTATGCCCAGTGCACAAACGCGAATGGAGTCCCATTTTACTGGCAACGTTGTCGCCGGCCAGCCAAAAACATATTCTCGTATAAGAATACCAGCTACTGAAATTAATTCAGATGATTCGAAAGAGAAGGATCATACATCTATCGGTATTCCACGCACGTATCCTGTTCGTCAATCACATTTTAGGGAGAGGAATCGTTCACTTTTTAAACAGGTAAATCGACTTTTAAAAGAATCTGCAAAATTAAGCAAGATGACTAGCAGATACGCTTAACTCCGGCCATTCTGCGTTTTAGATCATAATGCTTCTATCTATGTATCCAAAAAAATAAAAAACCAGTAAGAGTGCTCTAGTCGAGACTGCTCGACTAGGAGATACCCTGAGCCCTGCGAAGTGCCAATACTTTAAATATTCGATAGTTTACATATACATATATTAAAAGCAACACATTCGCACACACACACAGTCGCATGCATGCAGAAGCATACGCTCTACTAACTGCGCAGTAGACGTAACGACTGCGCTTGGGCTGCAGCATGTCTGCCTTATAGGAAATTAAATGTTTAATAACCTTTTTTCTGGATGGAATTTCCTATTAAAATTTTCACAGCGATTATGTTATTCATATGTTTTTAATTGCCAGAGCACAAGTCTCTAGTATTTGAAATGCGATTTTTGTAAATTTAAGGCGAAGGATGCTTGTCATCCAAAATCCTAATATTACTAATTTGTATTAATATTTACTCTTTGTATTCATTACACTGATCAACACAGTGCATTTCATGTCTCTAGCGTTTAAGGTACGCAAAAATGAAGAAAAATTATCGAAATTTATCAAAAACGGGAATAGTTATTTAAAAAAAAAATTCGTACTGTGTATGGTATTCATTAGTATACGTTTCAAATATCAGCTCTCTAGCTTCTGTGGCTTACGAGATCGGTGAGTTCACACAAATGGACGGACGTACAGACGGACATGGCTGTATCACATCAGCTATCCAGCTGATCAAGAATATATATACCTTATGGGATCTTCCTCTTCTTCTACCTGTTACATACATTTTAAAAAAAAATGTTATACCCTGATTTTCCATTTTCAATGAGGTCAGGATATAAAAACAGGGACAAAAAAGTCCTACGCACACATTCGTATGTACATACGTATATGTATGGTTACGAGTTTGTTTTAAAAGTTCTATAACATATTCCGTTTTCTTATTATCTATAAAAATCGATGAATTGTATTTTGTGTATACGCCTAAATTAGAGACATTATCACACCCTGAAAGTTTCATTGTAGCGCGTTCTTTTGCATGCGTGCGTATGTGTGTGTAGAACACCAAAGGGCAAAGACTATAATGTGATAAAATCTCAAAGTAATAGTCAATTAATTATTGTTTTGAATAATGTACAATACAATATGCTATCTATTTCAAAATACTTATAGAATTCTACTTTTTTCAGTACTCACCGAATGAATATTTCCAACGAAATACTAGAATACTGAGTAGTTTGCAGTTTGGGCATCAAACAGAGCTTCCAAAAGTGAGTGAAGATTTCAATGAGAACTATTTAAGTCCGTTAACTTCGATCGAATATAACACGAAACACGGTATCAATGGTTTGCTTCATTTTAAAAATGATAATCTGGCCGATGAACTTGCATTAACTCCAAAATCAAATCAATATGATTTCTACAACAATAATGTGTACTAAATTATTTTTCTTGAAAAATTTTGTATTATGTGACACTTATTACCCTAAAGTAAATTTGAATAATTTAATGCGCACTGCATTACTATTTATTATTTTTTTTTTTACTCTATTATTATTTTAATCTCATCTGAACATGTACAGAATATAATTGTTATAGCATCAATATACTTACAACAGGAAAAACGGTTGTCAATTTAAATATATATTTACTTATGTAAGATATTTAGGTATATACTAAATACTGGGCGCCACAATTAATTATATATACATTTAAAAAATTATTGAAACGCCTGTTATAGTACATACCTCTGTAACGCACATAGGTTTATACATTTAAACATATCCATATGCAAAATTAAAGCATTTTTGGATCTGAAAAGAAAATGTTTTGTTATTTTAATATTGCGTTTTACATATATTGTACTAAAGAACATAATAATGATCAAATATTATACCCAAATTCCATCGTAGAAGCGTATTTATATCCATATATTATACGTACATGCTATTCGATTATACAAATATGTTTTTGAACTAATAATTTAATTTGTATTTTTCTTGATTTTATTAGAAAAGATACTTAAAATTCTGGCAAATGTATATATATTAATATGAAAACTGTATAAATAACACTCATACATCTTAAAGTTACGATTGGTTAAGTCGAAATGTGAAACCTTAGAAGAGAAAGCTTCGATTTAAATTTAAAGGAGCTGTGAACGAAGGTTAAGAATGGATTATATATACTCACTATGTATATTCTTATCTAAAATATAGAATTCCTATTTGGAAATTATCAGATGCTTCCAATATAAAACAATCATCAATTTAAAAGAGATACCGAAGAAAATGGAATAAAAGTATCCCTTCAAATATTAATAAAGAAAAACAAAACAAAATTATGGTACGAATAAATGATAATAAGGTTTTCTAAAAACCTAGAAAATAATCATTAAAATGTGGCTCAGAAAGCGCCTCAACATAACATATACGACAAATATTGTTTTTACTTTATAACCTATCTACAATATCAATATATTTTAGAGTTATCCGTTATGGTGATACCTACATACATACACATGTATGATCTAACCGTGCCTGATCTTAAGATAATTAACGAAAAACAATTGAATCAGGCAAATAAGAACAGTTACTAATTATCATTGACTATCGTTACTAAACAGATATCTGTTTAAATAAAAACATTACAATTTTTGTTTAACCTGTTTTAAAACTATCAACAAACTATTTGAAAGCACTCAGAAGCTATTGATTGAGGTTGGAAGACTATTCTGCATGTTTTCGTACTCTCCTTATTTAATGTTTTAAAGCAATAAATTGCCATTTTTATTTTATGCAACAAATAATATAGTCAGGAAAGGCGAATATACATTATGTATATATTCGTCTATGTGTATGTATATCTATCATATAAATGTCAATTTAACATATCGAACTTATTCAAAGTACTTCTGCTACCTATATATATATATATATATATATATATATATATATATATATATATATATATATATATATATTATATTATATTATATTAACATTACACATATATTTTAAAAATTGTGAACTTATCAACTATGTAAAATTAATTGGCTCCTGAAATTTTTAGTTGGTTGTACCCTATTAGTATTAGTTATTGTACTCTATTGTATATCTAAAAAAGCTAACCTATATGAACATATGAATACATATATATGTACTTGAACCATTAATACATTGTTATAATAATACTTGACAATAAATCTCTAGTTGTGAGTTCCGGACAATAAGAAAAGAATTAGCTATATATGTGTATATACATAAATAGAAATATAAATACATTAGACGACCTATGATATATATATATATATATATATATATATATATATATATATATATTATTTATTTATTTATATTAAAATATATGTGAAATTGTCTACGCATGGTTGATGTTTTTGAATAATGCAGAAAACAAAAAACAAATGAAAATTAATATGAAAAGTAATTAACTTAGGAAGTTATTGTGAATCTTACTGTATATTGAACGAATATAAAAATATTAAAAAAATACATGAAAATTATATTTTTTTTATTTATATTTATTAATTGAGCTACTACACAGACGGGCGGACGGATAGACAGACTGACATTTTCACAAAAACATTGTTGATTACAATTAAAAATTTTGAACATAAATTCCCCAAATTCGTCGAGTGTTTTATATGTATGTACATTACAAGCAACACACACACATACACACAGAGACGCACGCACAAGCACACGCTCTGAAAACTGCGCAGTTGACGTAGCGACTACGCTTGGGCTGCACTGCACTGTTATGGGAAATTAAATGTTAAATAAGTTATTTTCTGGATCGACTTTCTTAATCAAACTTTCAAAACGTTATTATATCATTCATATGTGTTTTTATGACATACAAATACAAATATACAAATTATTTAAGAGCAGTATCCAGTATTTTTATGTATGTCCAAACATGTGTGTGTAATGTTGTGGGGCTTTATACTTTAATGGTAAATTGAATGAAACAAGGAAAATTCCATAAAAATTCTATAGACCTTTATTTTTAGCCATTATTCACTCAATACTTATTAATACTCAATATATGTATATGTATATATATATATATATATATATATATATATATATATATATATATATATATATATTATATCTATATATGTGTATATATTAATGAATAAACTTTTATTTTTGTTTCTCATTGGCCTCCAATTGCCTGAAAATCCAACTTCCTTGGCCATCAAATTCCAGAATATGCGTATGAAACTTCCTGAAAATGTAAAATATTTGTATAGTATGTGTTAAATATGTTTTGAACTTTTGATTACCATAGAGTTGGTCTGTGGGTGATGGTCAAAAGTGTGATGCCCATGCTTTTAGCAATTTCATATATTGAGCTTTCCACGTCAATAGATACCGCACTGGTGCATTCGTCAAGAAGAGCATAGCGTGGCCTTGGAAAATATTTAGTTAGTCAACTCCAATAGAAAATTATTTTATTTATTTATTACTTGTGATAAAATAAACGAGCAACCGCCATTCGTTGTTTTTCACCTCCGGAGAGAATGTCTTTCCAATCACGCACTACATCGAAGCTGTCACTGCAAGTCAAAAAATTTAATTAGTATAAAAAATTCATGTAAGAGTTTTGCAGTCTTGTACGACAGACTGTATAATAGTAAACGAGTGAGAGGGCTCTAGTCGAGAATGCTTGACTAGGAGATACCCTGAGCCCTGCGAAGTGCCGATACTTCAAATATTCTATGCTTAGTTTACATATACATATATTGCAAACAACATATACACACACACAGACGCACGCTCAAGCACACGCTCTGCCAACTGCGCACTTGACATAGCGACTGCGCTTCGGCTGTAATGTAATAATGAGGCCTATGTTGTGGAAAATGAAATGTTTAATAACATTTTTTCCGGATGGACATTTTGAATTAAATTTTTACAACGTAATTATGTCATTTATATGTGTATGTGTATGTGTATATGTGTGTATTTACCAAAGTACACGTCTCTAGTATTTGAAATGCGTTTTTTGAAAATGAAACACGGATCTACACAGTGAATTTAAAACCTCTAGCTCTTGCGGCACTCAAAAACGAAGAAAAGTTATCGAAATTGATCGATACTAACAGAACGGGAGGAGTTATCGAATTTTCAAAATAAAAACTCGCAATGCGTATGGTATTCACGAGTATACGTATCAAATTTCATTTCTATAGCTTCTGTGGGGTACGAGATCGCTGCGTTTACACAGACGGACGGACGGACAGACGGACATGGCTGTATCAACTTAGCTCATCAAGCTGATCAAGAATATATACATTTTATTCTACCTGTTTCATACATTTTTACAAAAAAATTATACCCTGATTTCCCATTTTCAATAGGCTCAGAGTATAAAAAATTATTAAGCAATTAATTTACTATTTTATAGGGATATTACAGCCAAAGCGCAGTCGCTGCGTTAGTTATGCGTGCGTGCGCATGTATGTGGGTGTATGTAACATATATGTATGTAAAATAACCATTCAGGGTATCTCCTAGTCGAGAAGTCTCGACTAGAGCACTCTTACTTGTTTAATCTACAATTACTCCTTAAATAATAGCGATTATATATCCGCATATATAATTTCCTACTTTGCCACGCCCAACCGCACGTTGGAAACAAATATGTGTTCAAAATTTGAAATCTCTTGAGTCTGTGTGTTGCCTGTTATGTGCTTTTTACAATAATATTAGAGCTTTAATTATTTTGCAAAAAAAATTCTTGAGCTAAAATTATTTTACTATATATATAATAGTTTCTAATGCGTTCAGGATGTAAAAATCGATAGAAATATTAATTTTTAAGAATTTTTATAAAACAAAAATATATTATACATATGACCATTACTTACCGTTGGGCGATATGCTCGAGACATACCAATTTTAAAATGCTCATTAGCTCAATTTCAGTAATACCCTTGCGCTTCATATCGTCACGAGTATCTGGATATATGATCTGATCACATAAACTACCAATGGACATGTATGGTCGCTGGGGTATATAGAACATGCAGGGTTTGTTTTCAACGGGACGGGGAATATGCAGTTCGCCTGCATAAATGGGCCAGAGGCCACTTAAGATACGAAACAAGCTTGACTTTCCACAGCCATTTGGACCAGTTATCAACAAATGAACACCCGGCTCAATACACAGAGTCAAACTTGGAACAACAATATCACAGTTGGGTGTTACAACAGGCACGGCACGAAGACTGATAGACATGCAGCCGGGATCATCAATATATATAATACGTCCCTTGGCTATGGGCTTGCCTTCACGGAACTCAATGACACCATTTATTTCCTCATTTTCAATGACCGTGGCTTTGCTGTAAATGCCTTGAGCAGTCTCCTCGAAAACGTCTAGCATGCCAGCTACCCGATAGGTATAGCCGGCCAATGCTACAATTTCCTTGTAGGAGGACATCAAACGCTCTATAGCATCGGCTGCTGATATGAGCAGGTTTCTTGCGGTCGTCAGGTATTGGGTGCGGTCACTAACACTTGAATCATTTATATTGATAGTCTTCTTATTCGATGTCGATGTCGATTTCGATACAGCTGAACCCGTTAATATTGGCAGTGAAACCATCACCATGCCAGTGCCCGACCAAACATATTTCATAAAGAATTGCTCTAGCATTATAAACCAAAGTTTTTGACTAAAAATATTATTCATTTGATTAACAAGGCGATTGTAAGCCTGCCTTAGTTGCTGTAACTCGACCTAATTGTTAAATAAGAAAATAATTTATAATACAAATTAGTTCAGTCATCTTATAAATATATCAGAACTACAATCATTCTACGATCAATGTATATATTTATATATTTGTATGATAAATTTTGTTCACTTACTTTATGACCGCCATAAAATGCGATTTCTTCTGCATTTGTTATAATGCGTGAATGAATATGCCTGAGATAACCATATCGATTTGCCTCTTCTGATACCAGCTGCCCAAATTTAGGAGACACGATACGCAAAATATGAGCAGTAAGCGCAATAACGCTCACTGATAACGCGGGCCCTTTAAATATTAATACATAAATTAAAAAGTTAGTGTTAGCAAGTAAGTATGGGAACAGGGTATAACAAGTAAGAATGCTCTAGTCGAGACGGCTCGACTAGGAGATACCCTGAGCCCTGCGAAGTGCCGATACTTCAAATATTCTATGCTTAGTATGGTATTCAGGAGTATACATGTTAAATTTCAGCTCTCTAGCTTCTGTGGTTTACGAGATCGCTGCGCTCACACAGACGGACGGACGGACAGACGGACAGCGCTATATCAACTCAGCTCATCGAGCTGATCAAGAATATATATACTTAGTATGGTCTGCGACGTCTCCTGCCTGTTACATACATTTTCACAAAAGCATTATAGCCTGATTTCCCATTTTCAATGGGCTCAGGGTATAAAAATGGAAGAATTCAGAGATGTTAATTGCCTGATAATATATTAGCTTTCATCCTCCTGGAGGATCGCATTAATGCCAAACCAATCAGCATTAGATCGAAGCAAGGTTTTGTCACACTGCTATACAAATGAGCTACAGAGCTAGAAAACACTGAAATATCCTCTGTAAGTCTAGAAAGATACGAAAAGTGAGCAACATCATTATTGAAATGATATACATGCACGTGTTACCTGTGATCGGCATTTTCGATGCGCCCGTCCAGGTTCGATACTCGATAGTAATTTTGATTCTTGAAGTATAAACGATAAGAATGGCGCACCAACCGAGTTCTGTGCAAAGGTACATATACATATTAAAATGAACTATTAATCTATTTAGCTTAAACTTTTATATATTTATATATAATTTATACGCATATATATATATATATATATATATATATATATATATATATATATATATATATATATATATATATATATATATATATATATATATATATATATATATATATTATATATTTGTATGTATATATATATATATATATATATATATATATAAACAATAAATATATAAAAGTAAGTACTTACCGAAATGCTAACGATAGCTTACTCTCCAGAAATCGTATCATTGAATTAATGAATGTCGCTGGTATTGCAATTCCAAACCATTTGAGCAAAACAATTGCAAATTGTTTGACATCCTTGCGGACGATAAATTTAACAATCGCTCCTTCCAATGCTGCCACATAAATGCTGAGGAATGTCCGAGAGATGAGACACATGGTATGGACAGTTAATAGACCGGTCTCATAGCACACTTTGTGCGGTATCATTATTCTAACAAGCATGCCGAGCTGTTTCAGAAATTCCTTGTTCAGGCCCGGTTCGAGCAATTGCTTATTTTTCTGTTTCTTTTTTAATTGTTTTTCGACTAGCAACTTCTCTGCCTCGGCCAGCTTAAAGTCTTCGTCCAATCCATCTATCTCTGAAGGTGTGAGCGCACCCGTATTTGTCTTTTTTGGCTGAATGCATTGGACATTTCGTAAATAAGGTACAGTTACCTTAATGGTTAATGCAAATAGTGCGGTGCCCACTAGGGCGTAACTGAATGCCTGCTTTGGCAGTCGAGATTGCTCATATTTCTCCGCTATACGGGCAACATATTTAGAAATCACAGTCATATTTACATTTATCCTATATCTATTTGTATATCGAATCGTAGAATAGATAGGTATATATCTTTACACCGATGTATATACAGCGATTACAGATTTTACGCTGAAATTATAAAAATTAATTAAAATTTTGTTTTTTTTAAGGTCGAACATTAAGAATATTATTTCATATTTTAAATAATATCTGTATACACATTAGTATACTTTTACGAAATTCTAATATTACAATTTCTCTAAAGTAAAACACTTTTGAAACGTATGAAATATTTGAACACCCGTCACCCGTATGAACGTAATAATACCGTATTTCTTTTCAATACGTTATTCTACGTGGAATCAAAGGTCACCGCCACTCTATTCTTGCATACTGAACCTTGTACAGAGAATTAGTCCAGAAGCATTCAGTTATATATCATCTGCTAATACGATTATTGCGTACGCATATACGAAAGTTGTCGATTAACTCGCAATCTCAGTAAAACTAACACAGTGAAATAGATTTGAGGACTGTTTTATGCTAGATTTTCACTACTGTTCACTTAAATTTATTTTTGAACGGTTCCACAGTAACTGACTCTCATAGGTATTTACATACATATATTTATATACATACATACATATATAAAAGTATGAAACTTATCAAATAACCCACTCTGATAAGTCTTAAGAACTTGTTAACTTGAATTAGTCTAATCAATGAAGCTGATAGAGAAATTGTATTAGATTTGTCAGCTAATCTAATCCATTTTCTCTATCAGCTCCATATATACATATATGTATATTTCACTGTTCGTATATACATGTATACATATATGTATATATGAAGCTGATAGAGAATATTTACTTACATAATTGTAAAGTATGCGGTTCTCTTCGCGATAGTACAGTAGGGCTATTTAATAGTTGAATAAGCTTTTTTGTAAATGGACTTAATTAAACTTTCAGAATGTGATTATGTCATTAATTTATGCGTACTTGCCGAAGTATCTAGTGTTTTTGGAAGAAGCAGGGGTGGTAACTAGAATATAACAATAATTAAAATTGTTTAAAAAACACATGAATCTACATACGAAAAGACATGTACATACATACAAAGACGTACAAGATCTAAATTAATAACTGAATTTCGATTTTCATTTTTAATCGGTAGCATTAGAACAAATTGGGAGAGTTACCAAAGCCTGTTACATACACATTAAGTAAGTCATTATACCCTCATTTTCAATGTATTCGGGGTATAAATAACGCATTTAAATTTATATGAATATGCATTTATATCAGTTTATATGTATGTATTAAATTTTAAATAGGGTAATTTACAGTAATTTTGTTGTGATAAGAACATACAAATGGCATTAGAAATAAATATATATATAATTATGATTTGGCAGGGGAAAATAAGATACTTTTGCAAACTACAAAACTTTAAAATTACAATTTATATGGTATGTATTACATATGTTTGTATGTAGAAACAAGTAATAGTACTTTAATGGAGACTGCTCGGCTAGGAGATACCCTGCGCCCTGCGAAGTGCCGATACTTCAAATAATCTATGCTTGATTTACATATACATATGTACATACATATATTGCAAGCATCACTTACACACACACAAACACAGAGACGCACGCCCTGCCAACTGCTCAGTTGACGTAACGAATGCGCTTGGGCTATGAGAAATTAAATTTTTAATAACATTTCTTGTAGATGGACTTTCTTGATCAATCTTTTACACCGCAATTATAAATATACATTTATATGTGTGTATTTGCCAAAGCACAAGTCTCTAGTATTTTAAATGCATTTTTTGTAAATTTAAATTACTTAATCTTTGTATTCATTACACGGATGTACACAGTGCGTTTAAACTCTCGAGTTTTTACGGTACGCAAAAATAAAGAAAATTAATCGAAATTGATCGATAAATTGAAAAAAACTCGAACGTATGGTATATACATGTAAAAGCTAGCTACTGTGGCTTACGGGATCGCTGCGTTCACCTAGACGGACGGACGGACGGTCAGGGCTATATCAACTCACCTCATCGAGCTGACCAAGAATATACTCCCAAGTGTCTTTCTGCCTGATACATACATTTTCATAAAACCATTATGCCCTGATTTTCCATTTTTAATGGGGTTAGGGTATAAAAAGTCCATAGTCTAACATTTAATGCTCATAACTCCCTTTAACATTAAACAAGTAAGAATGCTCTAGTCGAGACGGCTCGATTAGGAGATACCCTGAGCCCTGCGAAGTGCCGATACTTCAAATATTCTATGCTTAATTTACATACACATATATTGCAAGCAACACATACACACACACAGACGCACGCTCAAGCACACGCTCTGCCAACTGCGCAGTTGACGTAGCGACTTCGCTTGGGCTGCAAGAGGCTTATGTTGTGGAAATTAAATGTTTAATAACTTTTTTTGTAGCAGGACTTTTTTATTCAAACTTTCAGGGCATGATTGTGTTATTCATATGTGTGTATGTGTCGAAGCACAAGTCTCTAGTATTTGAAATGCGTTTTTTGCAAAAAATCAAAAAATTACAAAATGTCTGTATTCACAACAGGAATCTACATAGTGAATTTCAGGTCTCTAGCTCTTACGGTACGTAAAAGAGACGAAAAGTTATCGGAATTTATCGATAAAAAGAGAACGGGAAGAGTTATCGAATTTCTGAAAAAAAAAAACTCGTATAGCGTATGGTATTCAGGCGTATACATGTCAAATTTCAGCTCTCTAGCTTCTGTGGTTTACGAGATCGCTGCGTTCACACAGACGGACAGACGGACGGACGGACGGACGGACAGGGCTATTTCAACTCAGCTCAGAGAACAGGAAGAGTTATCGAATTTTTGAAAAAAACTCGTATAGCGTATGGTATTCAGGAGTATACATATGTACATGTTAAACTTCAGCTCTCTAGCTTCTGTGGTTTACGAGATCGCTGCGTTCACACAGACGGACGGACGGACAGGGCTATGTCAACTCAGCTCATCGAGCTGATCAAGAATATATATACTTTGTATGGTCTGCGACGTCTCCTTCTGCCTGTTACATACATTTTCACAAAAACATTATACTCTGATTTCCCATTTTCAATGGGCTCAGGGTATAAAAAGACACCATAGGTTAAAAAACTCAATTACTCAATTGTGCGCAGCCACTGTTAAAAACTCAGTAGGTTGCGCAAAGGCGATTTCCGTTACTATGGCTGTTAACTAACAGACATCTTATGACGTCAGATTTTCGGATTGTGCTCTGTTATCCCAGTTGAAGTTTGGCGGGCCTTAAGCTGATATCCAACAAGTGCTCAAAACGAGCCAAAATAAAGCAGTTAGCTAGCGATTTCATAGAAATTGCCATCTCCTTCATTTTCTTTCATTAAAATTAAACAACTGAGTAGATAATCAAAGCGGATAGTAAGTCAGAATAGATTATGTTAATAGAAAGATTTAACTGGGTTTTCAAGAAGAGTAATGCTTATTTATGCATATACAGTAAAAATATTTAAGTATAATAGACATTGAATGTATATCAATAAAGCTGCAGTTCACACCTGCTGCAAACCCAATGGAACAAAAGTGTGTATTAAATACAAAATGTAATGTTCTGAGTGTTAAGCCTTAAGAAAGAGATAATCTGCCGGAACCAGCTCAGGAAATCTCGGCAGAAGCTAACAAAGGTGCTCATCATCTTTAGCCATCAGATTTTAAACAACATACCGTCTCATCCCATTTCTAATAGGTTTATAGAAATCAAAGACATATACATATATACATATTTACATACATTTACATATATATATATAATCTGTTCATGCTATTATTTTTCTTATGAGAGCGACATGTATGATACGAAACTTATAGCATTCAGCTTTTTATAATGTCCGAACAGCTGATTAGTCAGTAAGACATATGCTTGATGTATTTTTGCTTGATTCTATTAATTTTACACTTTGTTTTCACATTTTCTCTATGCACCATAATTCGTATTTCTCGATTACAAAATATTTTATTGAAAAAAGCTTCAATAACAACGCTAAGATACAGATAAATGGAAATAATACGCAGCGCAGTACACAACTTTAATTAAACGTAGATAAAAAATAAGCCAGTTGACAAATAGAACATTTTTAAATCAACACATATTTAACGAAAAGCGTAATAACAATTACAATGAGAAAGTCTAATAGTTACACAAAATTATTTATAAACTTCTGTCATGCATATCAACACAATAAAGACACGACCGAACAGCACGAAAGCTTAAAGCTTAATGTTGTATGTATATACATACTTACTGCGGACTAGCTTAGTTTTTCAGTTTTGTTGTTCTGCTACAATAAAAGAGATAAATGCATTCCTACATATAAGTACATATGTATGTAGATCTTAATATGCATTTGTGCACCTACATATATATGTATATAACGGGACAAATAAATATACCATTTCAATTTAATGTTTGTTTTTACATAATTATTATAATTTTTTTTACATTACATACATATATTTATAAGCCTTAAATAGAAGTCATAGTAACTGAAAATTAGCTGTTGGTGTTCTTAACTACATATGTGTATGTGTAAGTGTCCATGTGCATTTGTGAGTAAATATATGTATGTATGTGACATATTTGTATACATACACTTGGAAATAATTTAGTAAATCAGAAACTGCTGGATCTAAACTGTAGCACCGAGTTTTCTGTACAATATAGTTTTATCATTTCGAAAAACATAATCTATTTAATAATCTTTAATCATATACTATGTATGTACATATGTACATAATTATGTGTGCATACACAGAAGTACGTATTCATTTGGATTGGTATTGCTTTTTATACCTTGAACCCATTGAAAATGGGGAATCAGAGTATTATGGTTTTGTTTAAATGTACAACAATAGACAACAGTTTGAAAAACATAATACAATTTTAAGAAATGTTGAAATCTCACGCTTAGTACTTTTTTTTTTATGCTAAAGAACAAAAATATATTTTTTTTCCCATGTGAAAACACTTTCGTGTCAAACTGTATATGTACATATGTATGTAACAGGAAGAAGGAGAGATGGCAGTCCCCCATAAAGTATATATATTCTTGATCAGCTCGACGGGCTGAGTTGATATACATAACCATGTCCGTCTGTCCGTCCAGATGAACGCGGTGATCTCGCAAACCACAAAAGCTGAAATTGTAAATTTATACTCGTGTATGCCGTACGCCGTAAGAGTTTGTTTTAGAATTTCGAATTCTGATCTTTTTCTCTTTTCTCTTTCTTCTTTTTTTATCGATAAATTTTGATATTTTTTTTCGTTTTTGCGTACCGTAAGAGCTAGAGACTTGAAATTTACTGTATAGATCCGTGTAATTTTTCCAAATACTAGGGTAAATAGACACATGAATGGCATAATCACGCTGCGAAATTTGAATACAGAAACAGTTATTAAACATATAATTTCCGACAGGTGTATTGCAGCCCAAGCGCTGTCGCTACGTAAACTGCGCAGTTGGCAGAACGTGAGCTTGTGCGTGTGTAAGTGTGTATATATATGTACATATGTATGTGTTGCTTGTTATGTGGATATATGTATATAAAAAAAGCGTTGAATGTCTGCCATTGCGGTTCTTCGAAGGGTTTAGGGTATCTCGAAGTTGAGCATTCTCGACTAGAGCTTTCGTACTTGTTTTATACTTATTAACTAAATTGAAATTAGTAGTTGGTTTAGAGACTGGAAAGTGTCACTATAAAGTGTCAATATAAAGTGATACTGTCAAGATTTTCCCAATTCGCCTACAATGGCGTGCCAAATCGGAAAATACTTCTCCGGTATTGCACAAACACTATTTATTATAATATATATATATATATATATATATACGCAAACCAAACATATATGGCCATAGGGGCGTGACAACCCGCAAAAGTTTATAACTCCTACAGTTCTAGAGCTAGAAGCTATAGGATACTGGAGTTACTGGTAACCTCCTCTATTGATGATAGAACAAGTAAGAATGCTCTAGTCGAGACGGCTCGATTAGGAGATACCCTGAGCCCTGCGAAGTGCCGATACTTCAAATATTCTATGCTTAGTTTACATACACATATATTGCAAGCACGCTCAAGCACACGCTCTGCCAACTGCGCAGTTGACGTAGCGACTGCGCTTGGGCTGCAAGAGGCTTATGTTGTAGAAATTAAATGTTTAATAACTTTTTTTCTAGCAGGACTTTTAAATTAAAACTTTCAGGGCATAATTATGTTATTCATATGTGTGTATGTGCCGAAGCACAAGTCTCTAGTATTTGAAATGCGTTTTTTGCAAATTTAGGGCGAGGGGGGCGTGGCATCCAAAATCCAAAAATTACAAAATGTCTGTATTTACAACAGAAATCTACATAGTGAATTTCAGGTCTCTAGCTCTTAAGGTACGTAAAAGCGACGAGAAGTTATCGAAATTTATCGATAAAAAGAGAACGGGAAGAGTTATCGAAACTCGTATAGCGTATGGTATTCAGGAGTATACATGTCAAATTTCAGCTCTCTAGCTTCTGTGGTTTACGAGATCGCTGCGTTCACACAGACGGACAGACGGACGGACGGACGGACGGACGGACGGACGGACGGACAGACGGACAGGGCTATATCAACTCAGCTCATCGAGCTGATCAAGAATATATATACTTTGTATGGTCTGCGACGTCTCCTTCTGCCTGTTACATTCATTTTCACAAAAACATTATACCCTGATTTCCCATTTTCAATGGGCTCAGGGTATAATAAGTAAGAAGCTTTAGTCGGTTGCCCGACTAACAGATACCCTGAAATCCGAGCGCTATGAATTTGCAGTGCAAATGCGATTTCAGGATTAAATGGGTTTATGAAAATTTATGTAACACGCAGATGAAAGAGTGGCGCCTTCATTTCTTTTTAATACAGTTACCCACGAAACGTATTTAATTTAATTTAGTAATCAAGCCAGTTACTTTATTGAAACAGATTTACTTTAATCGTTTACAGGTTTTCCCCTCGGATTTCTCAAACGTTGTTTCTTAAAATTTGAATATATATGTGTATTAAAATTATTGTGAATTAGTTTGCAAAGTGAAAAGAATGGATGATAGTAATAACTCCGATTCATCCGAGGTAAGGAAAACACTTGTATTACAAATATGTGAGGTTTGGTAGGGAGTGGCCGACTAATATCCCATTGAAATCATAAATTAAATAATTATTGAAGAGGTTCCCCTATATATATTTACGATCTTAATCCACATGTATTTTAATTTAAAGGAAAATAGAATAGGTAAAAACAATATGTAAAATCGGCTTGTGGAGTTCTTGAATTGGGCGTTCAGAATATCGAGCACTCCCGAATAGATCTCGCAATATTAGTTATTTCACATGTATCCAATAATTCATAATAATAATAACACTAAATTCAGGAATTTTTTGATGCAATATCTGAGCAATTAGATCTAGCCCCGTTAGAAATGGACCTCAAAACAGCTCTGAAGGAGGGAAAACTGGCCATAAATTATTTCTTCGATAACAGGTTCGAAGAGGCTCGGGCACTACTAAAACCTTTTGCTGGATCGAGTCTATATCATTCAATGGGCAGTGCAGTGTTTGCATTTCTTGAGGCAATGCTTACTTTCGAGCACATCAACGAGGCATCAATAGAGCTTAGAAAGAGCGTAGAACTCTGCCAACGTTTTCGAAAAAAAAACACGCTAACGGAAGCAATTGGCAACACATTCAAAAAAGTATTATCGTTACTACTATTACTATTGAATATTATACTTATATATGATATATATCACATAAATAACTTTTAGAAAAACTTCAACAAACTCACAGATTTGGAATGCCACGCAGAGCTCTGTATGGCTGAAGTTTTACTGATGAGCGCTCTGCTTACCTTCATTGAGGACGAGAATCTTAGTGGACTCATTCGTGGCAGCTTACAAGTCCGCCAATGCTATAATTGTTTTAGGTATTATGAAGAAAGATTTAAAAGACAGAGAGAGAGAGAGAGAGTGAGAAAGAGAGAATATCTAGATAAAAATATTGGTTTCAGATTCTGTGGACAAATAATGAAGCACCGCAAATGGAACGCGAGCTCAACGAGTGTAAAAATTCATTTCAGAAGCGGAGTACATCTGGGAATCGGCACTTTTAACATAATGATATCTATGCTGCCTCTTCGCGTTGTTAAGGTACTGAAATTTATTGGGTTTTCCACCAATAGGGTAAGCAATGCATGACGAGAGTCCATTTAAGGCATATATTTTAAGTAACACTATTTAGAGTGATGGCTTAAATGATCTGTACACAGGATATCGAGAGGATGGACTACGGCAAATATTATGTGCATTATCTTTGTTAGGCTATCATCTAATGGTTGTACCCATGCTAAGCTCTAGACTTTCCATCAATGATATCAATCTATGCGATGAGATACTGACTACCCAATTGGCCAACTATCCGAACGGCGTTTGGATGCTGTTCTTTAAGGGAAGATTTGAATTGATTCAGGGTCATTTAGATGCTGCTGAGTCGTGGTATGTACGCTCCTGGAAATCGCAAGACGCTTGGCCCCAATTTCACTATTTGAGCTTCTGGGAACTGCTATGGATTAATTGCATACAACAAAAATGGAATGATGCTCAGTTTTATGCTAGTCAATTACTCTCGAAGAGTAACTGGTCGCGATCTATATATGCCTATCAGTTGGCTGCCATCAAATTAATGCTATGCCCCAAGTCGGAGGAAGAGAAAAACGAAATCCAGAAATTAATGTTGGATGTGCCGGCGTGCAGGCAAAAAATTGCTGGTAAATCATTGCCAATGGAGAAATTTATGGCTGGCCGTGCCATTCGATATAGAAGCCAAAATAATAGACTCGTCTTGCCCGTGATTGAGTTGATGTACCTATGGAATATGTTTAAATTTATTGGCAAAAATTATGAAATAGCAGATAGCATACTACAAATCATCGATGCGGAATTCGCTACCTTTGCCGAACCATCTACCGACGTATATTACGCTGATAATCGTGCACTATGCCTTTTGCTACGTGGATCGTGCTATGTTCAAATGGGTAAATCAGCTTTAGCTCTACAGTAAGTATTTCTCTGTCATGATCTATAGTTGGTATATGAAAATGATCCTGATTTTCGGCATTTAGGGATTTTACGGAGTGCATTAATCATAATGGAATTGTCGAAGACCATTTTATTACTCCGTATGCCTACGTGGAATCTGCACTATGTCACGCAGCTAACGATCCAACTCTGGCAGTATCCATGCTGGAGGACACCAAGTAGGAATTATGATATTATTATATTCCTTTTAATGGATTTCAAATATTTTTGTATATATTTTCATTTAAGAAAGAAGTTCTCGAAATATGCATTGGAATCGCGATTACACTTCAGAATTCATATGGCTCTCATGGATCTTAAAGGAAATATTAATACTCACAAATAGTTACAATGGTTTTTATGTATATATGGTGTCGACAAGGTTTGACGATAATAAAGAGTTTTCCCATGTCGCCGCCAGTGGGTGTAGATATGTCGTTTTTTTCCTGTCGTTCGAAGTGGTCTATGCTAATGTACCTGTTTAATTGCAAGCTCTGAAAATGCGTAAATTGCGTAAATTTTAAGATATTTTCGATATGATAAGATGGCATAAAAATGATTTATGATTCAACACTAACTTATTGACGAAACTTAAATGCGACGGTGAACCCATTTAATCTAGGGCTGCCATCCGTCCTGGAATTCCGGGACATATCCCGCTTTTGGAGGTAATGTCCCGGTGGCCCGACCTGACACGAAATTGTCCCGGTTTTCTACTGTATCGATATATGTGTATTAAAGAAGTATCAATATACTTACATTTTTGGATTTCTTAATATGAATGCAAATTTTTTATTGTTATTTTTTTCCAATGTACTTAAGTACGTATGTATGTATGTTAAGTTTATATGCCCTTATGAAGTCACGCTATGTAATCAATGCACGGATATGCAATGCAGATATATTAATTCTGCCATAATTTTTGGAGCAATAAAAGCTAGATTGGTAAAAAAATTAAAGCTAAATTCAAAGCAAACAAGCATATATATTCTTGATCAGGGAGACAAGCAGAGTCGAACTCAGCATCTATGAGCTAGAGACTTGAAATTTTTTATGTAGGCCCCTGTATAGCAGGTCGTTTGTTTTAAATTTTCGATAACTCATCCCATTTTAATGTTATCGATTAAAAACGAAATTGATATTCAGCTATAAAATTCTATCTAATTCATCATTATAGCTAGAGTGTTCAAATTATGTTTTTATTTTTATGTGTGTTTAATACAATTTTGATCTTTGTTAAATTTTGGATGCAAGCCTTGCTTGTGATGTACATACATATAAAATAAGCAGTATTCGCGGAATTGCGGCTCTTCGGCTCTGGGTTCAGGGTATCCCGTAGTCTGGCCCCACCGACTAGAATTTTTTTACTTGTTTTCATTAAGTTCACATATAATTTCATTCTCTAAGAATTTCCAATATTTCAGCAGGAAACCAACAGTTGAAATAAATAAAAGAGATGTGTACTAAATGCAGTTATTTTATTATAAGATTAATTGTTTCATGTACATGCGTTAATTATATGTATACATTTTTATCTATTATATAATTAGTATAATAATAAGGGAAATACTTTTTTTATTATTATTATTATTATCATATTGTAAAAATGTGTTGGGTTTTTTGTCGATAATGTAGTGCCATAGTTGCGATCAATATAATAAATATTTCGTTCTTTCTTAGTATATAAATACTTTGTAGCATGGTACGCCATCCCTTAAAGCAAAAAAATGAATATATCTATGCATTTTTTTTTTTAAATTCATTTTATATTAATTGAATTTTACATTAAAAATGCATAAGCCTTATCTAATCAGTACTATTTGTGTAGTTAACATTATTGTGACTTATGCTATACATTTTAAATTTTTCTTTTGTTGTTTTCGAAAGCCGTTTAATAATAGAATAGATCATAAATAATTATATTGTAAGAATATATTGGTTGATCGGAAATCGGTTCGCCATTGATAACTAATATTACAAGATCTGAAATTTATTAGCTCTATTGAACTATTTCATACTAATGCGCCTCCTCGTATCTTTCAATTTATATGTATTTTATAAAAGAGCAATTTCTTCGTATTTAATAACTTTTACTTATACTAGAAATGTTACATTATTAGAGCACCTATGTACGCGTTGAAGCCAGCCTTCAAAACTTGTAATTGAAAATAGTAATACAATTCTACATTTCCAATTCACATTGACCGATAGTTATATATTTTCTACAATGTTGTCGATTTTTGTAAAATAATGCTTCATTTGCGATATTTTTTAGATAAACATGGCAGTTGGGTCAAATTAAACATATTGATTTTATGTGTTTTATTTATATATTGAAGTCTTAATAACAAAATCGTAAGGAATAGCTGTTAGAAAATAGTATTTCCATAAATTAATTCAAGACTAAAGAATGAAATTTAAAGTTGTTTATTTACACTCATTCACTAACGGCAAAAATCTATCCCTTTTAAAGTTTTCAAGTTTTCAATCTAGAAGATTGAGTTTCTTTTGACCTAGTCTATTCATTCACCAACAATTATATAAATTTGTATGTCTCTTTGGGCGACCAATTCACAGAAAACAATTTACAAACCTCTAGTCGGTGGCGTCCGACTATGGGACAACCTGAACCCTGAGTGGAACCGTAATTCCGAAACTCTGCGTTTCTTTGACATTACATTGTACAGTAGAAGCATCACATGCATACCCAACGCACGCTCTGCTAACTGTGCAGACAGATGGACAAGGCTTAACCAACTGAGCTTGTCTTCCTGATCAAGAATACATACTTAATGGGGTCTGCCACGCCGCCTTCTCCCTATTAAATACATTTCAACAAAACCATTATACCCTGATTTGCCATTGTTAATGTACTCATGGTATTACAAGTGTCTTCCAGTGCAAAATAGGACAGTTAAGTTACAGACTTTGTTATCAAACAGATTTTCTTGAGCAGTAAAGAACTATTAAAGGCGTATATCCTACATCTTATAGAGATAAACCGAAAATTTATAATACCGCCAAGTTTATATTTCCTACAGTTTTAGTGTTAATGCTTTGAAATAAATTGGTGACTGGTGGCACAAAAAAAAAAAAAACATTTGCATTTTTAGAGTGTAAGCACCCAAATTTTAAAGTTACATTACCCTAGGACTTCTTCTACGGACTGACAAAAAATAGGTGTACGCCCACTGGGAGGGTTTCAAATCAGGAAAAATTGTATTTTCTACAGAATTGTAGCCATGAATTAAAAACTTAATGAATATGTTTCTGTTGAGCTCCTATATTGGTTTGACAAAAAACTATATATACAGGACGTGGCACATATATATCTATATAGTTTTGCAGCTGGCAGCTGAGCCGTGAATGAGTATTTTGCAGTCGGTTGCACCCGACTGCAATGCTTGAATTTGTTTGAAATATTAAAAATTAATGTAAACATTCATCAACAAAAATTTATAGAATCCCTATTTGTAATTTGAACTTAGTTTTAATAAATAGTACATCAGTTAATATAAGATGAATGAAAGAAAGTGCTGACATCATTAAGATGACATGTAAGTTCGTAATACGAATTTTTCCAAATACGTTAAAATGATTTATGCTACACTTTTAAGCTGCTAAATGGTAAAATTCTAAATATATAATATAATATATATATATATATATATATATATATATATATATATATATATATATATATATATATATATATATATTATATACAAGTATATACACAAGAAATTAAAATAAATATATTTGTTATTCGAGCTTTGCCTAATTTGTAGGAATAAGAATACAGTTATAAGTTTTTTTTTTTTTTTTTTACACTGTTATATTGTATATTTATATGAGTAAGTATGTATGCATGTATGTTGTGTAATGTTTGAATTAATATGTATATCACAAGTTTGAAGAGAGTAGAAAGTGACGAATTAACTACAATTGGCAGTAAGTGACGGCGGTCGATATATATATATATATATATATATATATATAAATGAAGTGCAGTTGCTTAGCAGTCGATGCCGTTCACATTACTGCAATTTAGAGATACGCTATTTGGCTGATTAACCCCATTTGTTGGCTTACCATGTCCGACCTCTAAATGCTCATGCTCTTTATTGGCACCCCGAAAGCGCAGGAAACCCTGATCAGCGACAATCATGCTATCCGAACCGCATGATGGTGATTCACGATCACCCAATGCTGTTGAAACATTTGCCTTTAAATCGGTGGTCACTGGCATAATATGCTCCTGCAGGCTGTTGTGTATTAGATGCTGATGAATGGATGATGTTTTCGTAGTATTTTGTACATGCAGGTGTGGAGTTTTGTTTGTTGTAATGCTGTTATCGCTGGCTATACAATAGCCATGTTCATTATTACTTATCAAATTGGTGCACTCGACATTGCTACCCGATATCATGTCTTCATCTTCCTCATCTTCCTCATCAGAATTGTTATGATTGTAATGTTGCTTTGGAAGGTGATGTAGTTGCTGCTGTGGTTTCATTTGTTGTTGCTTTAGCACCAATTCATTGCAAGCGCTGGGAGCTAACTCAATATCATTCGAGAGTAATATTCTATTATTAATGGTGTTCATATTACGTCCACTTCTTTGAAAATAATGTGCACGTTCGGTGTGTGCTAAAGTCTGGGCACCATTTACTCGTTTAATGCCGGGCATTACAGCGATTGCACGACCAGGGCCTGGGCCAGGACCACCTGCTATACTGATACTCCCACTTTGACCAACAATTGTTGGTGAACCGGTAGAAATATTGTTTAATGTACCACTCTTTCGCACACCATTATAATGACCACCACTCTCATATGAATTATAACTGGTGTATCGTATACAATTTGATGAGGAACATGAATTTGTTGAATTGGAGCTACGTCGTTCGGGATTTTCACTTGTCGCATCGAGCTGACTGTTAGTATTATGTTTTCTATCCCGATTCTTAGTAAGCTTGCGTGCCTCTTTGTCTCTCTCCGGCCAGCATTCATCCGTCGCATGTAAACCAATAGATTTCTCTTTGAAAATGGGCCGTTCAAAATTATTAAACTCATAGCTGGAGTTCTCCTGTAATGGTTCTGAATAGCAGCTATCACTCTGCAATAGCAGCATTTGTTGTTGCGATGTTCCGGATGAACCGGAACCAGAACCCGATCCAGATGCTGATCCACAGCTTATAGTATTGTTAGCAAATTTTTGAATGGCTCCAACTCCTACTCCACTGACAGCACCCGTTGAACTAGTACGCAAATCAAAATTTGGATTTTCATAATGATCGGTTGTAGCATCCGTCATATAATCTGCGCTCATATATGCCGCCTGTTCATGGGTATGATGATTATGCTGAACATGATTATGATGATATCTCGATGATTGTGGACCATATTCGGCTGTCATATTATGATTGATCGTACTCCTTATTGAGCCAGTATCGTAAGGTCTCTGATACATAGGTTCTTGCAGCTGATACTCGGTGACACCGCCAGCTGCCGACGCTGTGGATGGCCCAGACAACGAGTTTAGCGCGTAGCTATCATCATAGATAAGCTTACCCGTACGCATTGTGTAAGTATGTAAATTAGTGTTTGCATTGCACATAGCCGGATAGTCGGTTTCGAACTGCTCCTGGCTGGAGGTCGATGTGCAAGGCAGGAAGAAGTTTGCAACATTTGAATGTGAATTGTGATGAGCTGTAGCAGCATGCTTTTCTCTGATTACATTGCCGGTCACATTGCTATTTCCAAAGCCACCAGTAGCTTGCCCACCCATACGAACATCTCTATTGATTGATATGGCGGCGTTGACATTGCTGCCAGCGCTGGTCTTTAGACCCGTCACCCAGGAGATTAGTGTTATGATTGCAATCTCGATCAAGCGCAATGAAAACTGATATCCCCACTGCATCCAATCAATTTCAACAACATTTGCCTGGCTCATCAAGGGACGTGCCGCTGAGATGCAAATAGCTCCAAAGATTTGTAGAGCACCTAATAAAACAAAGAGTAAGGCCGTTGCGATTGTGATATGAATCGCATAGGACAAATTTTGATAGCCATGTATATAGTTTTGTGATTTGCTCCTTAGTATGCGCTTTAAAATCCGATATAAATATAGATATAGTAGGCCCAAACTAAAGCAAATGAAAATATATATTATTTGGCATATCAATGAAAGAACTCGAGGAGGAGGCGGATTGGTCAGATTGCTCGATGGACTAGCTGAAAATGGTGATTGCGAATGTTGTAGCAATGGTTGGTGCTGATGTTGTTGTTGGCGTCGAAAGTATTGCTGCTGCTGCTGTTGCTGGTAGTACATATGATGGTTTTGTAGTGTATACGATTCAACATAATGCAAAGTAATGCATAGTCCCACATGAACACCACAGCCGACGACGACAGTCAGTGGCCGAACAAGCGCAGAATATCGATTATTTTTGTGATTGAGAGACTTGAGAAATAGAAATAATATGAGCACTGCAAATGCAACGGTCAAAAATGTTGATGGCAAATTTAAAAGAAGCTCTGCGGCAAATATAGGAAATGTTCCATGAATATTGTATGCATCAACGCACAAGTAAATTATGCGCATTATACAAATTGTAATTAGCATAAGTTGTATGTAAACGAAATATGACTGTGCGAATATATGTGACAATTTGTTATAGGTGACAAGTTTGTAAAGCGAATAGACTGCTATTATGGTGAATAGTACGACTGACAGATATATATGTATGTTCCATGCCCATGTCCATGTGGTATGTGCAGATGCTGCTGCAGCAGCAGCAGTGCCTACAGCATCTCCTTCCGTAGTGGCGACTCTTCCAATTCCAGCATCTTGATCAGGTTTTGCTACTGCTGAGGTGCTTTTCAAAGTTGGTTTTGCATTTGTTGTTGCCGATGCTGACGTAAACGATGTAGCAGCTGCCTCACCAATTGCAGCTGCAGCGGATGGTGTAGTAACTGCTCCATGACTAGCACTACTTCCTAAGGATTCTCTTGTAGCAGCAGCACTATTATTGAAATCCAATTGTCCAGGCGACTGTTTACTCTTATTAATGTTTGGACTGGCGGCGGAAGATATACCATTATCATCAGTCATACTAGTGCTGCTACTACTACTATCCCATGCAGTTTCAGCGTTATCAACAGTAGCAATCGGCGACGCTGGCGGCTGATGATGGGAGACCATTGGACGCTGTGTCACATGTCGCAACAAAACGGCAGGAATGTCGCCCTTATTACCATTTGATCCCAGTATACGCCTGATATTCGGCAACACTTCCTGCCTTTTACTTGAATTTTCCTTACCATTTGAATTGCCCAGATCTTGTGCTTTCCGATTGTTAGCATTGTTATTATTATCAGATGCTTCAACTACAACTGTAGCTGCATCATTGCGTGACGGGGTGTTGAGTGCTTTCTTACGATCGCCATCAGAGTCAAATGCTGCCTGCATGCTGTTCGCGACAAGTGGCTTTTTCGGTTCTACGGGAGGGGTAAGGAAACTGTCGTTGGAATTATGATTTGAATTACCATCTCCGTTACCAATCGATGCAGCCAGATCAGGCGGACGAAATGGTATCCTTTCATGGCCGGGCATCAAACTAGGTGGCGGTATTGGACGCCTATTATTAAACGGCACTGTATTCGATACAAGACCTTCGTTATTGGTGCCCCGTAAGGTAGGTTTGTCGGCGAATGGATTTTGATATTCCGGCGGCAGTGGCGGTGTAAAGAATGATCTTGATGGTGGCGAATACGACGGAATATCTCCAGGGTACATTGGTATAGTCGGCTGACCGCTGGTTTTTTTTAGTAAGTTAGGAACTATTAAAAAAGATAATACCACGTTAATTCACATTCAAATTCATTGCAAAAATAATATAATTACTTGATGGCATTGGCGTGGTATTGTACTGCATTGTATGCCGAAGACGTTCTCTATCATGACTGTTACTGCTGTGATGACGATTTGGATTCGGATAGGTGGGATTATTATTACTTTTTAGTATATCAGCGTTTGGAGCTGAAGTTGGCAGTGCATGATCACGTTCCAAGTCTATCTCATAATTTCTATGGCGAGCTCCGTTATTCTGGGCTTGATTCGCCGATTGGTATCTATAAATTAAAATAAATAATTAATAACATTCTAACATCTATTAAATTACTATAGCCGGAAGTCGCGACTAGGAAATAATATAAATGATGCTTCAATCAATTAACGGATAAGCCAGTCTCTATAAAAATAAGCAAATGGGGGAAAAAAAAAATTAGCAACTTAGCATACTAAACAAACACATAAGTAAGAAAGCAATAGGCGGGGGCCCGACTCGAAAATTCCCTGAACTCCGTTCGATCTGCGCTTTAAAATATATTCCAGACTTTGTATCTAGCATAAACATTTAAAATATTAAATTAAATAGGGAAAACCCTGAACCCTGCGAAGAACCGTAATTCCGTAAATTCTTCGCCCCTTGTATATGTACACGCTCTGCCAATTGCGCAGTTAACGGTTAACGTAGCGACTGCGCTCGGGCTGCAAGTCGCCTATGTTGTGGGAATTTAAATGTTTAACTTTTTTTCTATTCAAACTTTCAGGGCATGATTATGTTATTCACTCTAGCTATAAAGATGAATTAGATAGAATTATTTAGCTGCATATCGATTTCGTTTTTAATCGATAACATTAAAACGGGATGAGTTATCGAATTTTTAAAACAAACTTAACCTTCGCGTGCTATACAGGGACTTAGTTCTTATAGATGCTGAGGTCGACCCGACACCCACATACGGCCAGACGGACGGATGGACAGGGCTAACTCCACTCGGCTTATCTCCCTGATCAAGAATATATATACTTTTTAATCTTTCTCCCTGTTACATACATTTCAACAAAACGATTATACCCTGATTTCACATTTTCAATGGGATCAGGGTATAACAAGAATGCTCTAGTCAAGACGGCTCGACTAGGAGATACCCTGAGTGCCGATACATCAAATACTCTATGCTTAGTTTACATATACATATATTGCAAACAACACATACACACACACACACACACACACAGACGCACGCTCAAGCACACGCTCTGTCAACTGCGCAGTTGACGTAGCGACTGTGCTTGGGCTGCAAGAGGCTTATGTTGTGGAAATTAAATGGAACTGAATTCATAGTGTCTTCTATGAATACCAGTTCTCCGACCTCCCTGCTGGAAATACACCCCCAAACCATAGCAGAGAGCCAAATTTTACAGTTGGAATTATGTTTCCGTTCTCTAATGCTGCTTGCATTATTGCAATTCGTGCAATTCTAGAAGTGTACCATTGCCGTAGGATAGTCTGGCGCACTGTTTCACACGATACAACTAAATCACATTCAGCCTTAAGGTCTTCCCCAAGTGTCCGTACCGATATTTGGGGATTTCGATCAATCTTCCACATAATTAAACGGTCTCCCCGACTGTAAATCTTTCGTTTACGTCCACCTGTACCATTTTCTCCAAGTCGGGATTCCTTTTCCGCGCGATTTAAGACGTTGTAAATTTTTTTCTTGATGTAGACAACTGTTCATATAATTCTGTAGCAGATTTTCCCATCTTGTGGCTGTAATAAATTAATTGGACCTCATCAAAGCCTAATCTTTGGCCAGGCATTTCAAAATTTTAATTCACAATTCGGTGTAAACTCATCAGAATCTTAAAACCAAATTACAAGATTTGACAAAACAAACTCGCATCAATCGACGAAGAACGCGTTGATAACGGTAAAGCACCGTTATATCTCAGAATTCAGCAAAAGAGATGCGCACAAGGCAATGTGTAAACAGTTTCTTGACAGCATGAAAAGTGAAACATCGTTGTTTTTGTTGTTTATTTTGTTACACATTGTTAGTTTTGCAATCTGTTTTTGATAATGTACATAACTTAAAATTAATCATTAAACAACTTAGCATAAAAAAATTTCAGAAATGTCAATAAAAGGCTTTAATATATATGGATCTAAAGTGATTTTGCGGATCGTCTGTAGCAAAGCGATATCGTTTTTTTCTATTATGTTTTGTTCTGGTTGTTCCGAGACCGTTTCGTCGTGTTCAGTCTTTTTCGTATGTATTGGTATACACGCACACGTATAGGCAAGCAAATCGTTTAGCGTCTGTTTTACAGACGAAATATGTACATACAATACATACATATGTATGTGAAGACCGTTTGCGTTCAAAGAAAACATAAATGACAGCTAGAGTCTCTGGCTCAGAGTGAGAGCGGAAGAGTATGAGAGCACAAGAAGAAAAACGACTGTTATTTGCGAGCTATGATTTAAAGATAACTTCAGTGCATTCGGGTAGAAACAGTTTCTACCCAACAGTTTATGGGCTAAGGCGCTGATATTTAGTTGAAATATAAATTGTTTGTTTTTGGTACGAACTATTAATAAGAGAAGAACAAGAACTAACTGATAATAAGGTATAAGGATTTATCGAATACAAAAGTTGGACGAAAGCAATTATGACACCTGACGCGTTCAAATGAGAAGTGTGTTTGGGCACCAGGAGTTTTGGAGTGTAACATCAGGAGAACTGCTACCCCAGAGAATTTTAATTGGTAGGTCATAGATGAGAAGGTGCTGTCAGTTATCACCATCAGCCAACTGGCCCTACACGTAAGGTTCAACTCTACAAGAAATTGCTTTTCAAGCGCATGGACCAAGGGCACAGAAGGGTGTATGCTGATGTAGTCAGGATTGGGTGATTCGTTGTGTACGGAATCGTTCCGTATATGTATGGAATCGATCGCCAATCGATCGACATCTAAAAGTTTTCAGTTTCTTTGGTTCAATTGCAGTAGCTCCTTGAAATGGAAAACGGTCCAAGAAAGCAAACTGCAACCGAAACGCAAAGAATATCGCATATTGGGTAAACCGTAGCAGCTCTGGACGCAACTGCATCATACGAGCGAAGAAGAAGAAAAGTGAGGACGCAACTGTGAAAATTGAGCATGATATAGTTCCTCGCATTGGTCCAGGCAGACAAAGGCTTTTTCGAGCCGAAAAACCAGCCCGATCTCGTGGGGCTCTAGTTGGCAGCAACGTGAACATTCCATCATCCTATGAGGAGGCGCTGAAGATCACCGCTTGGTGCATTGGGATGAAACGAGAATATGACGCTCTAATGGCCAACCAGGCCCGGCAGTTGTCTGACTTGCCGGGAAGACAGCGGGCTGTTGGATGCAAATGGGTATACAACCTCAAACGCGACAAATATGGTCAAGTTGACAACAAACATGATTGCAGATAACTAAGAATCTTTGTATGATTAAGCATGTTCATTTTACTGAAATGTTAAGTTTAAAATGAATCATGTAAATTGATTGCATTGAGGAAGGGTGTTGAAAACATCATCAGTAGCAATGAGATATGTATCAATAACAACATTTACCATATCTATGTGATAGGTATCGTATATTGTGATAACAACAAAACAAAGATTTCCAATTTCTTCAACATTAGACAGAGATTCAGTATTTAAATTTAAATCGAATGTGCGTCGAGGCCAAATGTATATACAACAATGTATATACGAATTAATTTTAGCAGTACACAGTAATTCGTTTTCTATTCTAATCTGAAACAGAAAATAACAGTTTTACCAGAATTACCACAGGCGTAAATATTTCTATTATATAATTGCATACCTGAGCGTAGTCAAAAGTGGCGTCGCTACAGTGGTGAGTCCCAAAATGTAACTATTGTCAGGTATACTTCGTTTGGTGGTTGATGTTGTTCCATAAGCCACTTTAATCAATACAGCGGCAACACTTCGCTCCAAATTGTCTAACTTATCGAGATATCCGTTTACAGCAACAGAAGATCTACCCGTCGTACTATTGCTAGATATTGACTTTCCAGTTGTTCGGTATCTCGTATTATTAGAGATTGCAGACAAACGGTCTGCATTAGTATTACCGAATACATCATGTTCATCCAATAATATCGATTGTGATGAGCATATGAGGGAAAACGTCACTAATAACGCAATAATCATTTTCAAGTTTTTCCGAATTATTATACGGCTGTTGCATATAAACGGATTATTGACAGGTTTAACTGGCTGCTGGATACATATTAATTTAGACTTATTTGATTTTGATTTTACTTTTAATACTGCTTGGCTACGCTCTTTGCCTGCCATTGAAAGAGGAGATACATCAAGAAATTTATAGCCTGATAAAGCGCTTCGATCACATTTTAAAACAATGTCTGTAAAAAACAAAGATAATTAAATGATTATTATAATTAACATGCAACAGTGAATAAGTATATGTACATTCATATATTGATAAAAACAAAATATTTCAAAGAAAACTTCAAACCAATTATATTTTTTACTTATAGCTCTAGAGCCAGTAGTTACTGGCTAGGAATTGGCTTACAGTACTTCAATATTTATTAACACAAAATATATTATTTAACAAATGCATTTCATTCCTAGGAAATAAGTATATGTGCAAAACAAATAAGTGTGCATTTATTGATCGACGGGAACAAAATTGAAAGTGTTTTGTTACAGAAAGTTAAGAGAGAATAACCAATTAATTCATCAACAAATTTAAATTCTTCTATGAATGCGACGTGGAACACATTTATCAGTTAAGGATCAAAGGATTGTACGAAGGCGAGGCTTCCATCACAGAAATAACTTCAAGAGTGCGTCAAAACAAAAATACGTTTGCTAATTTCTTAAAAAATTCTAGTTCTTATGGTCAGAAGAAAAGCAGACAAAGAAACGTCACTGACTGACATACATCTCCAAACCATCACGGCCGTATATTGGCAATGTCCGAGTATTTGGATTTCTCCATACTTTTACCCTTGGATTCAAATATATTATAATTCAATTCATCCGTAAAAACATCATTACAGAAGTCCTTGGGCTTACTTTGATACCACTTTATTTTAAAATACTTTATTCTATTTTAATTTACTATACATCTGCGAAATAAAACAAGTAAGGTTAATTTACATATTGCAAGCAACACATACACACGCACAATCACACTCTCTGCCAACTGCGCAGTTGACGTAGCGACTGCGCTTGTGCAGCAAGACTCCTATGTTGTGGAAAATTAAATGTTTAATAACTTTTCTGGAAGGATTTTCTTATTCGAACTTTCAGGACACGATTGTTATTTAAATGTGTGTAAGTGCCGAGCCAAGTCTCTAGTATTTGAAATGCGTATTTTGCAAATTTAGGGGGCGTGGCATCCAAAATCTAAATATTAAAAAATGTTTGTAGTCCTAACAGGGATACACAGTGAATTTCAGGTCACTAGCTGTTACGGTACGCAAAAGAGAAGAAAAGTTATCGAAATTTATCGAAAAAAAGAGAACGGGAAGAGTTATTGAATTTTTGGAAAAAACTCGTATAGCGTATGGTATTCAGGAGTATACATGTCAAATATCAGCTCGCTAGCTTCTGTGATTTACGAGATCGCTGCATTCACACAGACGGACAGGGCTATATCAACTCAGCTCATCGAGCTGATCAAGAATCCCATTTCCATGGGCCCATTTTCAACGGGCTCAGGGTATAAAGAGATGCTAGTGTACATTACCAATATTGTGTATACTAAGACAAACTAAGGTATCCGTATACATATATCCGTATTATTCTCGTAATTATTGTTTATTATATTAAAAATAACTATTAATTAACTATTGCACAACTCCAAATTGTAACTTTAAGCCCCTTATATAAACGTAACTCTTGAAATAATGTTCTTTAACATAATTTAACTTTAATAATATAGACAAGAATAATAATAATAATAATAATATTTGACGTGTAATTTAGTCGAATAAGTTTAAAAGCAACTGGTTAAGTTGTTGAGCAACTGAACAAATTGGGAAAATACAGCACTTTAAATGAATATGATAACCATATATTGAATTCCAAACTTTAATTCAATGACAATGTACTTACATCCCTGTTATGGGTCAAGTTTTGTCAACTCTTTGCCTTTAAGTCTACCAAATGTATTCTAGGTTGCGCAATAGCAAATTTATATAATTTATTACTTTATAGCTTTAGTATATGTACAGGATTTATAAATGTATAATACTGGCAAAGAGGAAAGACTAGATTCATGTGTCCGTATGCATTCAATGTATTTATATATGTATATATATACATACCTAAATATCTACTCAAAATGTTTTCAAGATTTACTTAAAATCCAAATTTAGATCACATATTTCTAATAGAATTATTAAATTTTAATGATGTATTAAATTTTTAATGTGGTATTTGAATTTCTGAATTCATACAAGCAAAATAATATTTATGTATGTAGATACATTTATGCAAATGTACATATGTATATATATGAACATCAAACAAGTTTCTATACACAAGTTACATATGCATCTATACATATGTACAAACACGTAAAAATATTAATATATGTAGATTGCGGATACATGCATGTATTTATCATCATTTTCACATACCATCAATGTAATAACATTGCACCGCACTTTTAAACTCAAGTTTGCATATATTAAATTTGCTTTATAATGTCTTAATAACACAAAGAAATTCCTTTCTTATGATTCTTAATTTTTCTCTTTTACACAAAATGGCGTAGCCACTAGAGATGCGGAAAAAAAAAGAACTAACAACTCATATAGATTTTAAGTCTGCTTACAGCTTGAGTTCGATTAATACTATCGAATACAATAATATCGTTACAATAAGCGATACAATAATGTGATTTAATTATAATTTGCGATATGTCTATGAAGATGAAAATCAAAACGTCCCAATAATAACTTATAATTATCTAGGAAGAAGTTAAATTACAGAAGTAAAATCAATAAATTCACATAATTATTAATTATTATTTTTTACACGTATAATGTAATACATATGCAATGTATATGCATAGTTGTACAATTAATTTTGCTCATATCTAAGAAGTCGAGTACATTAATCGGTGAATTAATCGAAATTTCGTAAGCTTTATCGATACCCCATGTGCACATCCGCAAGGAAAACTAAAAAGAGAACACAGAGAAAAAAAAGCTGTGATTATATACATACATAAAACACACACACACACACACACACACATATATATATATATATATATATATATATATATATATATACAGATTATTGTATTACATACATGTATACATATATATATATATATATATATATATATATATATATACATATATATATACGTATATATGCCTACTAAATTAGGTCTATACCATTTCACGATTTTGAAATGAATATGGATACATTTGATGTTTCTGATAGGAGTAGGTAAGAATCCATACAAATAGACATAATGCATATTCCGGTCTTCCAGTTAAACATATGTACATATTTACATGTAAATTTATGTACATATGTATATTGCAGTATACAATTAATTTATTATTATATATATTATATTATTATTTTTTTAGCTGGTACTTTGGCTCCATGTCTCGACAAGATGCAACCGAAGTATTAATGAATGAAAGGGAACGTGGAGTTTTTTTGGTTCGTGACAGCAATTCTATTGAAGGCGATTACGTCCTTTGCGTTAGGTAGGTAGACAATAATATAGGGCACACATTCAATATACTTATTTCTTTCAAATTTCTTTTTAATTAAAGAGAAGACACAAAAGTTAGTAACTACATTATAAACAAGGTGCAACAACAGGACCAAATAGTTTATCGCATTGGTGATCAGTCTTTCGAAAACCTTCCCAAGTTATTGACCTTCTACACATTGCATTATTTAGACACCACTCCCCTAAAGCGACCCGCAAAGAAAAAACTGGAAAAAGTTATTGGCAAATTTGATTTTGTTGGAAATGTATGTACATATACTGAAAAAACTCAAATTATCTAAGCTTTACTATTTTACATTTAGGATCAAGACGATTTACCGTTTCAACGTGGCGAAGTTCTCACAATAATACGAAAGGATGAAGATCAATGGTGGACAGCTCGCAATTCCACTGGTCTAGTTGGGCAAATACCAGTTCCCTATGTTCAACGCGTAAGCTTTTTATAATTTTCTTTTTAACCCTGATCGCATTGAAAATGGGAAATCAGGGTATAATGGTTTTGTTGAAATGTATGTAACCGGGAGAAGGAGGCGTGGCAGACCCCATAAAGTATATATATTCTTGACCTGGGAGACAAGCCGAGTCGATGTAGCCCTGTCCGTCCATTTGTCTGTCCGTATATATGAACGCGTCGATCTCAGCATCTATAAGAGCTAGAGACTTGAAATTTTTTATGTAGGTCCCTGTATAGCACGCGAAGGTCAAGTTTGTTTTTTAGTTTTATGTGTGTTTAATACAGTTTTGATCTTTGTTAAATTTTGGATGCCAAGCCCCCTTCGTCCAAAATTAGCAAAACACGTATTTCAAATACTAGAGACTTGTGATTCGGCACATACACACATATGAATTACATAATTATGCCCTGAAGTTTGATTAAAAAAGTCCATCCACAAAAAAGCCCAAGTGAAGTCGTGACGTCAACTGCGCAGTTGGCAGAGCGTGTGCTTGTTTTTTTGCGTCTGTGTGTGTGCATGTGCATATAAAAAAAACAGAGAATTTGCGGAATAGCCGTTCTTCGCAGAGTTCAGGGTACCCCCTAGTCGGGCACGACCAACTAGAGTTTTCTTGTTTTTCTTTATATATTTTATATAATATATTTTATTTTAGTTTGATGATTCAATGGAAGAAGATGGTATGGACCATGCGGTTATTTCAAACGCAAGCGGTTGTATTTCACGTTCCAGCAATTCCGACTCACCTTCCGTATCATCCAGCCAATTTAGTACATTAAAAAGGACAGACCTAAACGTACGTAACTTTAAATTTATTAAATTTATTATTTATTATTAAATTTTTACGTATCTGTAGCGCAAAATGCCAGCTCGAGCTCGTGTTAAACAATCGCGTGTGCCTAATGCATATGACAAAACTGCGCTTAAATTGGAAGTAGGAGATATCATTAAAGTGACCAAGACCAATATAAATGGACAATGGGAAGGGGAGCTGAACGGACGGAAAGGTCATTTTCCATTTACGCATGTTGAATTTGTCGATGATTGTGATTTAACTAATAATTGCGCGGATATGCCATTAAATAATGATTGAGTGGATCAACAACAATAATTTTCAATTATATTTATCGCATATTTTAGCTTAAGCAAATAAATTAAAATAGTAATAATTAAGTGATGTTTACCAATTGTTAATATATTAAACATATTGATCAATCATAAGTGAAACAAAACATTCTTCATTTTAAGAAGCTTTGCATCCCTTTTGCAAAGCTTAAAATGAATTCCTTTTGTATATTTCGTTGACGCACGAGATAAGTACATTATACTCTACCGAAAAAATTGCTTTGGTTTGCTCTGAACCCATTGAAAATGGGGAATCAGGGCATGTAACAGGCGGAAAGTGTTAGTGTGGTGTAGTCTTATGTGAATTTTATACAATTTTGGTTAGTACATTTTGGATACCGCGCCCACTAAGCGCCAAATTTTGAAAACATTTATTTCATATACCGGACACTTGTGATTTGGCACATATATGTGACAAACACGTTCTGAAAGTTTGATTAAGAAGAGCTATTTTAGTGTTAAGTTTAAGTATAGATTGTACATCTTATGTTAAGTCACTAACCATACAACACATAGACGGGACACCGGGAACAAACTTTTAAAAATTGGCTATGCGGTATCCACAAGAACAGCAACGAAAATACGAGATGTCTGTAACGACAACAGTTCGCTACGAGCGCTCTTCCGAAATGGTCCTTTTATTATACCCTGAGCCCATTGAAAATGGGAAATCAGGGTATAATGTTTTTGTGAAAATGTATGTAACAGGCAGAAGGAGACGTCGCAGACCATACAAAGTATATATATTCTTGATCAGCTCGATGAGCTGAGTTGATATAGCCCTGTCCGTCTGTCCGTCCGTCCATCCGTCTGTGTGAACGCAGCGATCTCGTAAACCACAGAAGCTAGAGAGCTGAAATTTGACATGTATACTCCTGAATACCATACGCTATACGAGTTTTTTTTTCAAAAATTCGATAACTCTTCCCGTTCTCTTTTTATCGATAAATTTAGATAACTTTTCGTCTCTTTTACGTACCGTAAGAGCTAGAGACCTGATTTTGGATGCCACGCCCCCTTCGCCCTAAATTTGAAAAAAACTCATTTCTAATACTAGAGACTTGTGCTTCGGCACATACACACATATGAATAACATATTCATGCCCTGAAAGTTTGAATAAAAAAGTCCAGCTAGAAAAAAAGTTATTAGACATTTAATTTCCACAACATAAGCCTCTTGCAGCCCAAGCACAGTCGCTACGTCAACTGCGCAGTCGGCAGAGCGTGTGCTTGAGCGTGCGTCTGTGTGTGTGTATGTGTTGTTTGCAATATATATGTATGTAATCTAAGCATAGAATATTTGAAATGTCGGCACTTCGCAGGGCTCAGGGTATCTCCTAGTCGAGCCGTCTCGACTAGAGCATTCTTACTTGTTTATGAACTGCTTCTATACAAATATGTAAGCCTATTCTTTCTCATATGTTTTTATTCTCCGCTCTCTTCTCTCAAAAATGTATATACATACATACATATATATTTGTACACACAAGCAGCAGCCGAAAAATTTAAATTTGATTCTCGGTCCCATATCTTTTTTACGAGAGTAGAGTTTGAAAGAGTTTGCCCTGCTTATGTAAAATGTTAACATTTTCGTTATTATTTGAGGAGAGAGTATGAAAGCGCTGAGGCGCATAAACAATATGTTTTCCCGGCGACCATGCACACTTACAGTCGCTTGCTCACATGTATGAGCATTTGTGTTTGCGAAACTTTAGCTGCCTGCCTGTGCGTGCAATTTGTAAACTCCCAATCTTTGATCTTTTGGATAGAGCACTCAAATACATATATAAATATAAATTGTTACTAATCGTTCATTTAGTGCTCTGAAAGTGCTCTAGTCCAGACGGCTCGACTAGGAGATACCCTGAGCCTTGCGAAGCCCTGCCGATACTTAAAATATTCTATGCTTAGTTTACATATACATATATTGCAACCAACACATACACACCCAGACACTCGCTCAAGCACACACAAAAATAAACATAAAACACTTTTCAGAATAAACTTTGACGAATATTTTGTAGGTGAGTGTGAGATGCTAAAAAAAAATAGATGAAATATGTTAACTCTTGAGGAAGAAAAGATTAAACGAGTTAACTAGAGTAACAAGTATGAGTTTTTTACACTTGGAAGTATACGATTAGGTAAGTGTACATGCTGAGCTTTTTTGAGTCTGAAAGAAGGAAAATAGACAAATCAATTGATATTGAACGAGCAAATGGGTTAGGATGACTATTTATTGTTTTGTTAGCAGCAGTGTCGAATTATGTGTGAAGGGAAACCTACAATTTGTCTTAAAATACGGTGTTATGTGGATTATAGTTTCCTCATGCGGCAGGCAGCACTTGTGTTAACTTAAATACTGACATTTGCACATTACTACATACATATACATATATATCTAGAAATATTGTATAAGACTATAATTACATTAACATAGGCCCTATAGATCCATGTATAAAACATTTAACATTTCTGAAATTTTTTTAATGCTAAGTTGTTTAATGATTAATTTTAAGTCACATTATTAAAAACAGATTGCAAAACTAATAATGTGTAACAAAATAAACAACAAAAACAACGATGTTTCACTTTTCAGGCTGTCAAGAAACTGTTTACACATTGCCTTGTGCGCATCTCTTTTGCTGAATTCTGAGATATAACGGTGCTTTACCGTTATCAACGCGTTCTTCGTCGATTGATGCGAGTTTGTTTTGCCACATCTTGTAATTTGGTTTTAAGATTCTGATGAGTTTACACCGAATTGTGAATTAAAATTTTGAAATGCCTGGCCAAAGATTAGGCTTTGATGAGGTCCAATTAATTTATTACAGCCACAAGATGGGAAAATCTGCTACAGAATTATATGAACAGTTGTCTACATCAAGAAAAAAATTTACAACGTCTTAAATCGCGCGGAAAAGGAATCCCGACTTGGAGAAAATGGTACAGGTGGACGTAAACGAAAGATTTACAGTCGGGGAGACCGTTTAATTATGTGGAAGATTGATCGAAATCCCCAAATATCGGTACGGACACTTGGGGAAGACCTTAAGGCTGAATGTGATTTAGTTGTATCGTGTGGAACAGTGCGCCAGACCATTCTACGGCAATGGTACACTTCTAGCATTGCACGAAAGAAACCGCTGCTTTCATCGCTAAATCTATAAAAGCGTTTAAATTTTGCTGTAACCATTATTGGGCAGGGGTGTATTTCCAGCAGAGGGGTCGGAGAACTGGTATTCATAGAAGACACTATGAATGCAGTTCAGTACCTCCAAATTTTGAAATCTAATTTGAAGAAAAGTTCGGAAAAATTCGGATACATAAACACCAATAAGTAAACATACATATTTTATTAGGACAATGACCCGAAACATAAAGAGTTTACTGTGAGGACCTGGCTTTTATACAATTGTGGAAAGGTTCTGGATACACCACTCCAAAGGCCCAATCTGAACCCCATTGAACATGTGTGGGCATACTTGAAGAAAAGGGGGGGAAAACGTTAAACATTTTTTTTCGAAAATTTTTGCCATTTTAACAATTTTGTACTGCAACCCCCTATGACTATAGTAACAGTCGGGTTGAGTACAACAAAATATACAACTTTTGAACTTTGACTGCTTATAACTGGAGAACTTTTCATCCGATTTTTGTGTGGCATACCATTTTGGAAGCGTATTTAATCAGAGTATCGATCACACTTTACTGCTTTTCTATTGCTCAAGAACTTTGGAAAATATTCACTTTTCTCTGAAAAATATAACACTTCAACTTTGAATGGCTCTAGCTCGGGTATTCTTTGTCTGATTTCAGTCCCAACAGTACTTTTTGGTTCGTTATAAGCAATACTATCGATCCGCGTTTAAACATTTTTTTCGAAAATTTTTGCCATTTTTACAATTTTGTACTGCAACCCCCTATGACTATAGTAACAGTCGGGTTGAGTACAACAAAATATACAACTTTTGAACTTTGACTGCTTATAACTGGAGAACTTTTCATCCGATTTTTGTGTGGCATACCATTTTGGAAGCGTATTTAATCAGAGTATCGATCACACTTTACTGCTTTTCTATTGCTCAAGAACTTTGGAAAATATTCACTTTTCTCTGAAAAATATAACACTTCAACTTTGAATGGCTCTAGCTCGGGTATTCTTTGTCTGATTTCAGTCCCAACAGTACTTTTTGGTTCGTTATAAGCAATACTATCGATCCGCGTTTAAACATTTTTTTCGAAAATTTTTGCCATTTTTACAATTTTGTACTGCAACCCCCTATGACTATAGTAACAGTCGGGTTGAGTACAACAAAATATACAACTTTTGAACTTTGACTGCTTATAACTGGAGAACTTTTCATCCGATTTTTGTGTGGCATACCATTTTGGAAGCGTATTTAATCAGAGTATCGATCACACTTTACTGCTTTTCTATTGCTCAAGAACTTTGGAAAATATTCACTTTTCTCTGAAAAATATAACACTTCAACTTTGAATGGCTCTAGCTCGGGTATTCTTTGTCTGATTTCAGTCCCAACAGTACTTTTTGGTTCGTTATAAGCAATACTATCGATCCGCGTTTAAACATTTTTTTCGAAAATTTTTGCCATTTTTACAATTTTGTACTGCAACCCCCTATGACTATAGTAACAGTCGGGTTGAGTACAACAAAATATACAACTTTTGAACTTTGACTGCTTATAACTGGAGAACTTTTCATCCGATTTTTGTGTGGCATACCATTTTGGAAGCGTATTTAATCAGAGTATCGATCACACTTTACTGCTTTTCTATTGCTCAAGAACTTTGGAAAATATTCACTTTTCTCTGAAAAATATAACACTTCAACTTTGAATGGCTCTAGCTCGGGTATTCTTTGTCTGATTTCAGTCCCAACAGTACTTTTTGGTTCGTTATAAGCAATACTATCGATCCGCGTTTAAACATTTTTTTCGAAAATTTTTGCCATTTTTACAATTTTGTACTGCAACCCCCTATGACTATAGTAACAGTCGGGTTGAGTACAACAAAATATACAACTTTTGAACTTTGACTGCTTATAACTGGAGAACTTTTCATCCGATTTTTGTGTGGCATACCATTTTGGAAGCGTATTTAATCAGAGTATCGATCACACTTTACTGCTTTTCTATTGCTCAAGAACTTTGGAAAATATTCACTTTTCTCTGAAAAATATAACACTTCAACTTTGAATGGCTCTAGCTCGGGTATTCTTTGTCTGATTTCAGTCCCAACAGTACTTTTTGGTTCGTTATAAGCAATACTATCGATCCGCGTTTAAACATTTTTTTCGAAAATTTTTGCCATTTTTACAATTTTGTACTGCAACCCCCTATGACTATAGTAACAGTCGGGTTGAGTACAACAAAATATACAACTTTTGAACTTTGACTGCTTATAACTGGAGAACTTTTCATCCGATTTTTGTGTGGCATACCATTTTGGAAGCGTATTTAATCAGAGTATCGATCACACCTTTCTGCTTTTCTATTGCTCAAGAACTTTGGAAAATATTCACTTTTCTCTGAAAAATATAACACTTCAACTTTGAATGGCTCTAGCTCGGGTATTCTTTGTCTGATTTCAGTCCCAACAGTACTTTTTGGTTCGTTATAAGCAATACTATCGATCCGCGTTTAAACATTTTTTTCGAAAATTTTTGCCATTTTTACAATTTTGTACTGCAACCCCCTATGACTATAGTAACAGTCGGGTTGAGTACAACAAAATATACAACTTTTGAACTTTGACTGCTTATAACTGGAGAACTTTTCATCCGATTTTTGTGTGGCATACCATTTTGGAAGCGTATTTAATCAGAGTATCGATCACACTTTACTGCTTTTCTATTGCTCAAGAACTTTGGAAAATATTCACTTTTCTCTGAAAAATATAACACTTCAACTTTGAATGGCTCTAGCTCGGGTATTCTTTGTCTGATTTCAGTCCCAACAGTACTTTTTGGTTCGTTATAAGCAATACTATCGATCCGCGTTTAAACATTTTTTCGAAAATTTTTGCCATTTTTACAATTTTGTACTGCAACCCCCTATGACTATAGTAACAGTCGGGTTGAGTACAACAAAATATACAACTTTTGAACTTTGACTGCTTATAACTGGAGAACTTTTCATCCGATTTTTGTGTGGCATACCATTTTGGAAGCGTATTTAATCAGAGTATCGATCACACTTTACTGCTTTTCTATTGCTCAAGAACTTTGGAAAATATTCACTTTTCTCTGAAAAATATAACACTTCAACTTTGAATGGCTCTAGCTCGGGTATTCTTTGTCTGATTTCAGTCCCAACAGTACTTTTTGGTTCGTTATAAGCAATACTATCGATCCGCGTTTAAACATTTTTTTCGAAAATTTTTGCCATTTTTACAATTTTGTACTGCAACCCCCTATGACTATAGTAACAGTCGGGTTGAGTACAACAAAATATACAACTTTTGAACTTTGACTGCTTATAACTGGAGTACTTTTCATCCGATTTTTGTGTGGCATACCATTTTGGAAGCGTATTTAATCAGAGTATCGATCACACTTTACTGCTTTTCTATTGCTCAAGAACTTTGGAAAATATTCACTTTTCTCTGAAAAATATAACACTTCAACTTTGAATGGCTCTAGCTCGGGTATTCTTTGTCTGATTTCAGTCCCAACAGTACTTTTTGGTTCGTTATAAGCAATACTATCGATCCGCGTTTAAACATTTTTTTCGAAAATTTTTGCCATTTTTACAATTTTGTACTGCAACCCCCTATGACTATAGTAACAGTCGGGTTGAGTACAACAAAATATACAACTTTTGAACTTTGACTGCTTATAACTGGAGAACTTTTCATCCGATTTTTGTGTGGCATACCATTTTGGAAGCGTATTTAATCAGAGTATCGATCACACTTTACTGCTTTTCTATTGCTCAAGAACTTTGGAAAATATTCACTTTTCTCTGAAAAATATAACACTTCAACTTTGAATGGCTCTAGCTCGGGTATTCTTTGTCTGATTTCAGTCCCAACAGTACTTTTTGGTTCGTTATAAGCAATACTATCGATCCGCGTTTAAACATTTTTTTCGAAAATTTTTGCCATTTTTACAATTTTGTACTGCAACCCCCTATGACTATAGTAACAGTCGGGTTGAGTACAACAAAATATACAACTTTTGAACTTTGACTGCTTATAACTGGAGTACTTTTCATCCGATTTTTGTGTGGCATACCATTTTGGAAGCGTATTTAATCAGAGTATCGATCACACTTTACTGCTTTTCTATTGCTCAAGAACTTTGGAAAATATTCACTTTTCTCTGAAAAATATAACACTTCAACTTTGAATGGCTCTAGCTCGGGTATTCTTTGTCTGATTTCAGTCCCAACAGTACTTTTTGGTTCGTTATAAGCAATACTATCGATCCGCGTTTAAACATTTTTTTCGAAAATTTTTGCCATTTTTACAATTTTGTACTGCAACCCCCTATGACTATAGTAACAGTCGGGTTGAGTACAACAAAATATACAACTTTTGAACTTTGACTGCTTATAACTGGAGTACTTTTCATCCGATTTTTGTGTGGCATACCATTTTGGAAGCGTATTTAATCAGAGTATCGATCACACTTTACTGCTTTTCTATTGCTCAAGAACTTTGGAAAATATTCACTTTTCTCTGAAAAATATAACACTTCAACTTTGAATGGCTCTAGCTCGGGTATTCTTTGTCTGATTTCAGTCCCAACAGTACTTTTTGGTTCGTTATAAGCAATACTATCGATCCGCGTTTAAACATTTTTTTCGAAAATTTTTGCCATTTTTACAATTTTGTACTGCAACCCCCTATGACTATAGTAACAGTCGGGTTGAGTACAACAAAATATACAACTTTTGAACTTTGACTGCTTATAACTGGAGAACTTTTCATCCGATTTTTGTGTGGCATACCATTTTGGAAGCGTATTTAATCAGAGTATCGATCACACTTTACTGCTTTTCTATTGCTCAAGAACTTTGGAAAATATTCACTTTTCTCTGAAAAATATAACACTTCAACTTTGAATGGCTCTAGCTCGGGTATTCTTTGTCTGATTTCAGTCCCAACAGTACTTTTTGGTTCGTTATAAGCCCCCCCCCTTCTTATTATAAGCAATACTATCGATCCGCGTTTAAACATTTTTTTCGAAAATTTTTGCCATTTTTACAATTTTGTACTGCAACCCCCTATGACTATAGTAACAGTCGGGTTGAGTACAACAAAATATACAACTTTTGAACTTTGACTGCTTATAACTGGAGAACTTTTCATCCGATTTTTGTGTGGCATACCATTTTGGAAGCGTATTTAATCAGAGTATCGATCACACTTTACTGCTTTTCTATTGCTCAAGAACTTTGGAAAATATTCACTTTTCTCTGAAAAATATAACACTTCAACTTTGAATGGCTCTAGCTCGGGTATTCTTTGTCTGATTTCAGTCCCAACAGTACTTTTTGGTTCGTTATAAGCAATACTATCGATCCGCGTTTAAACATTTTTTTCGAAAATTTTTGCCATTTTTACAATTTTGTACTGCAACCCCCTATGACTATAGTAACAGTCGGGTTGAGTACAACAAAATATACAACTTTTGAACTTTGACTGCTTATAACTGGAGTACTTTTCATCCGATTTTTGTGTGGCATACCATTTTGGAAGCGTATTTAATCAGAGTATCGATCACACTTTACTGCTTTTTTATTGCTCAAGAACTTTGGAAAATATTCACTTTTCTCTGAAAAATATAACACTTCAACTTTGAATGGCTCTAGCTCGGGTATTCTTTGTCTGATTTCAGTCCCAACAGTACTTTTTGGTTCGTTATAAGCAATACTATCGATCCGCGTTTAAACATTTTTTCGAAAATTTTTGCCATTTTTACAATTTTGTACTGCAACCCCCTATGACTATAGTAACAGTCGGGTTGAGTACAACAAAATATACAACTTTTGAACTTTGACTGCTTATAACTGGAGAACTTTTCATCCGATTTTTGTGTGGCATACCATTTTGGAAGCGTATTTAATCAGAGTATCGATCACACTTTACTGCTTTTCTATTGCTCAAGAACTTTGGAAAATATTCACTTTTCTCTGAAAAATATAACACTTCAACTTTGAATGGCTCTAGCTCGGGTATTCTTTGTCTGATTTCAGTCCCAACAGTACTTTTTGGTTCGTTATAAGCAATACTATCGATCCGCGTTTAAACATTTTTTTCGAAAATTTTTGCCATTTTTACAATTTTGTACTGCAACCCCCTATGACTATAGTAACAGTCGGGTTGAGTACAACAAAATATACAACTTTTGAACTTTGACTGCTTATAACTGGAGTACTTTTCATCCGATTTTTGTGTGGCATACCATTTTGGAAGCGTATTTAATCAGAGTATCGATCACACTTTACTGCTTTTTTATTGCTCAAGAACTTTGGAAAATATTCACTTTTCTCTGAAAAATATAACACTTCAACTTTGAATGGCTCTAGCTCGGGTATTCTTTGTCTGATTTCAGTCCCAACAGTACTTTTTGGTTCGTTATAAGCAATACTATCGATCCGCGTTTAAACATTTTTTTCGAAAATTTTTGCCATTTTTACAATTTTGTACTGCAACCCCCTATGACTATAGTAACAGTCGGGTTGAGTACAACAAAATATACAACTTTTGAACTTTGACTGCTTATAACTGGAGAACTTTTCATCCGATTTTTGTGTGGCATACCATTTTGGAAGCGTATTTAATCAGAGTATCGATCACACTTTACTGCTTTTCTATTGCTCAAGAACTTTGGAAAATATTCACTTTTCTCTGAAAAATATAACACTTCAACTTTGAATGGCTCTAGCTCGGGTATTCTTTGTCTGATTTCAGTCCCAACAGTACTTTTTGGTTCGTTATAAGCAATACTATCGATCCGCGTTTAAACATTTTTTTCGAAAATTTTTGCCATTTTTACAATTTTGTACTGCAACCCCCTATGACTATAGTAACAGTCGGGTTGAGTACAACAAAATATACAACTTTTGAACTTTGACTGCTTATAACTGGAGTACTTTTCATCCGATTTTTGTGTGGCATACCATTTTGGAAGCGTATTTAATCAGAGTATCGATCACACTTTACTGCTTTTCTATTGCTCAAGAACTTTGGAAAATATTCACTTTTCTCTGAAAAATATAACACTTCAACTTTGAATGGCTCTAGCTCGGGTATTCTTTGTCTGATTTCAGTCCCAACAGTACTTTTTGGTTCGTTATAAGCAATACTATCGATCCGCGTTTAAACATTTTTTTCGAAAATTTTTGCCATTTTTACAATTTTGTACTGCAACCCCCTATGACTATAGTAACAGTCGGGTTGAGTACAACAAAATATACAACTTTTGAACTTTGACTGCTTATAACTGGAGAACTTTTCATCCGATTTTTGTGTGGCATACCATTTTGGAAGCGTATTTAATCAGAGTATCGATCACACTTTACTGCTTTTCTATTGCTCAAGAACTTTGGAAAATATTCACTTTTCTCTGAAAAATATAACACTTCAACTTTGAATGGCTCTAGCTCGGGTATTCTTTGTCTGATTTCAGTCCCAACAGTACTTTTTGGTTCGTTATAAGCAATACTATCGATCCGCGTTTAAACATTTTTTTCGAAAATTTTTGCCATTTTTACAATTTTGTACTGCAACCCCCTATGACTATAGTAACAGTCGGGTTGAGTACAACAAAATATACAACTTTTGAACTTTGACTGCTTATAACTGGAGTACTTTTCATCCGATTTTTGTGTGGCATACCATTTTGGAAGCGTATTTAATCAGAGTATCGATCACACTTTACTGCTTTTCTATTGCTCAAGAACTTTGGAAAATATTCACTTTTCTCTGAAAAATATAACACTTCAACTTTGAATGGCTCTAGCTCGGGTATTCTTTGTCTGATTTCAGTCCCAACAGTACTTTTTGGTTCGTTATAAGCAATACTATCGATCCGCGTTTAAACATTTTTTTCGAAAATTTTTGCCATTTTTACAATTTTGTACTGCAACCCCCTATGACTATAGTAACAGTCGGGTGAGTACAAAAATTTGATTTGTATCTTATAAGCAATACTATCGATCCGCGTTTAAACATTTTTTTCGAAAATTTTTGCCATTTTTACAATTTTGTACTGCAACCCCCTATGACTATAGTAACAGTCGGGTTGAGTACAACAAAATATACAACTTTTGAACTTTGACTGCTTATAACTGGAGAACTTTTCATCCGATTTTTGTGTGGCATACCATTTTGGAAGCGTATTTAATCAGAGTATCGATCACACTTTACTGCTTTTCTATTGCTCAAGAACTTTGGAAAATATTCACTTTTCTCTGAAAAATATAACACTTCAACTTTGAATGGCTCTAGCTCGGGTATTCTTTGTCTGATTTCAGTCCCAACAGTACTTTTTGGTTCGTTATAAGCAATACTATCGATCCGCGTTTAAACATTTTTTTCGAAAATTTTTGCCATTTTTACAATTTTGTACTGCAACCCCCTATGACTATAGTAACAGTCGGGTTGAGTACAACAAAATATACAACTTTTGAACTTTGACTGCTTATAACTGGAGAACTTTTCATCCGATTTTTGTGTGGCATACCATTTTGGAAGCGTATTTAATCAGAGTATCGATCACACTTTACTGCTTTTCTATTGCTCAAGAACTTTGGAAAATATTCACTTTTCTCTGAAAAATATAACACTTCAACTTTGAATGGCTCTAGCTCGGGTATTCTTTGTCTGATTTCAGTCCCAACAGTACTTTTTGGTTCGTTATAAGCAATACTATCGATCCGCGTTTAAACATTTTTTTCGAAAATTTTTGCCATTTTTACAATTTTGTACTGCAACCCCCTATGACTATAGTAACAGTCGGGTTGAGTACAACAAAATATACAACTTTTGAACTTTGACTGCTTATAACTGGAGAACTTTTCATCCGATTTTTGTGTGGCATACCATTTTGGAAGCGTATTTAATCAGAGTATCGATCACACTTTACTGCTTTTCTATTGCTCAAGAACTTTGGAAAATATTCACTTTTCTCTGAAAAATATAACACTTCAACTTTGAATGGCTCTAGCTCGGGTATTCTTTGTCTGATTTCAGTCCCAACAGTACTTTTTGGTTCGTTATAAGCAATACTATCGATCCGCGTTTAAACATTTTTTTCGAAAATTTTTGCCATTTTTACAATTTTGTACTGCAACCCCCTATGACTATAGTAACAGTCGGGTTGAGTACAACAAAATATACAACTTTTGAACTTTGACTGCTTATAACTGGAGTACTTTTCATCCGATTTTTGTGTGGCATACCATTTTGGAAGCGTATTTAATCAGAGTATCGATCACACTTTACTGCTTTTCTATTGCTCAAGAACTTTGGAAAATATTCACTTTTCTCTGAAAAATATAACACTTCAACTTTGAATGGCTCTAGCTCGGGTATTCTTTGTCTGATTTCAGTCCCAACAGTACTTTTTGGTTCGTTATAAGCAATACTATCGATCCGCGTTTAAACATTTTTTTCGAAAATTTTTGCCATTTTTACAATTTTGTACTGCAACCCCCTATGACTATAGTAACAGTCGGGTTGAGTACAACAAAATATACAACTTTTGAACTTTGACTGCTTATAACTGGAGTACTTTTCATCCGATTTTTGTGTGGCATACCATTTTGGAAGCGTATTTAATCAGAGTATCGATCACACTTTACTGCTTTTTTATTGCTCAAGAACTTTGGAAAATATTCACTTTTCTCTGAAAAATATAACACTTCAACTTTGAATGGCTCTAGCTCGGGTATTCTTTGTCTGATTTCAGTCCCAACAGTACTTTTTGGTTCGTTATAAGCAATACTATCGATCCGCGTTTAAACATTTTTTCGAAAATTTTTGCCATTTTTACAATTTTGTACTGCAACCCCCTATGACTATAGTAACAGTCGGGTTGAGTACAACAAAATATACAACTTTTGAACTTTGACTGCTTATAACTGGAGAACTTTTCATCCGATTTTTGTGTGGCATACCATTTTGGAAGCGTATTTAATCAGAGTATCGATCACACCTTTCTGCTTTTCTATTGCTCAAGAACTTTGGAAAATATTCACTTTTCTCTGAAAAATATAACACTTCAACTTTGAATGGCTCTAGCTCGGGTATTCTTTGTCTGATTTCAGTCCCAACAGTACTTTTTGGTTCGTTATAAGCAATACTATCGATCCGCGTTTAAACATTTTTTTCGAAAATTTTTGCCATTTTTACAATTTTGTACTGCAACCCCCTATGACTATAGTAACAGTCGGGTTGAGTACAACAAAATATACAACTTTTGAACTTTGACTGCTTATAACTGGAGAACTTTTCATCCGATTTTTGTGTGGCATACCATTTTGGAAGCGTATTTAATCAGAGTATCGATCACACTTTACTGCTTTTCTATTGCTCAAGAACTTTGGAAAATATTCACTTTTCTCTGAAAAATATAACACTTCAACTTTGAATGGCTCTAGCTCGGGTATTCTTTGTCTGATTTCAGTCCCAACAGTACTTTTTGGTTCGTTATAAGCAATACTATCGATCCGCGTTTAAACATTTTTTTCGAAAATTTTTGCCATTTTTACAATTTTGTACTGCAACCCCCTATGACTATAGTAACAGTCGGGTTGAGTACAACAAAATATACAACTTTTGAACTTTGACTGCTTATAACTGGAGTACTTTTCATCCGATTTTTGTGTGGCATACCATTTTGGAAGCGTATTTAATCAGAGTATCGATCACACTTTACTGCTTTTCTATTGCTCAAGAACTTTGGAAAATATTCACTTTTCTCTGAAAAATATAACACTTCAACTTTGAATGGCTCTAGCTCGGGTATTCTTTGTCTGATTTCAGTCCCAACAGTACTTTTTGGTTCGTTATAAGCAATACTATCGATCCGCGTTTAAACATTTTTTTCGAAAATTTTTGCCATTTTTACAATTTTGTACTGCAACCCCCTATGACTATAGTAACAGTCGGGTTGAGTACAACAAAATATACAACTTTTGAACTTTGACTGCTTATAACTGGAGTACTTTTCATCCGATTTTTGTGTGGCATACCATTTTGGAAGCGTATTTAATCAGAGTATCGATCACACTTTACTGCTTTTCTATTGCTCAAGAACTTTGGAAAATATTCACTTTTCTCTGAAAAATATAACACTTCAACTTTGAATGGCTCTAGCTCGGGTATTCTTTGTCTGATTTCAGTCCCAACAGTACTTTTTGGTTCGTTATAAGCAATACTATCGATCCGCGTTTAAACATTTTTTTCGAAAATTTTTGCCATTTTTACAATTTTGTACTGCAACCCCCTATGACTATAGTAACAGTCGGGTTGAGTACAACAAAATATACAACTTTTGAACTTTGACTGCTTATAACTGGAGAACTTTTCATCCGATTTTTGTGTGGCATACCATTTTGGAAGCGTATTTAATCAGAGTATCGATCACACTTTACTGCTTTTCTATTGCTCAAGAACTTTGGAAAATATTCACTTTTCTCTGAAAAATATAACACTTCAACTTTGAATGGCTCTAGCTCGGGTATTCTTTGTCTGATTTCAGTCCCAACAGTACTTTTTGGTTCGTTATAAGCAATACTATCGATCCGCGTTTAAACATTTTTTCGAAAATTTTTGCCATTTTTACAATTTTGTACTGCAACCCCCTATGACTATAGTAACAGTCGGGTTGAGTACAACAAAATATACAACTTTTGAACTTTGACTGCTTATAACTGGAGAACTTTTCATCCGATTTTTGTGTGGCATACCATTTTGGAAGCGTATTTAATCAGAGTATCGATCACACTTTACTGCTTTTTTATTGCTCAAGAACTTTGGAAAATATTCACTTTTCTCTGAAAAATATAACACTTCAACTTTGAATGGCTCTAGCTCGGGTATTCTTTGTCTGATTTCAGTCCCAACAGTACTTTTTGGTTCGTTATAAGCAATACTATCGATCCGCGTTTAAACATTTTTTTCGAAAATTTTTGCCATTTTTACAATTTTGTACTGCAACCCCCTATGACTATAGTAACAGTCGGGTTGAGTACAACAAAATATACAACTTTTGAACTTTGACTGCTTATAACTGGAGAACTTTTCATCCGATTTTTGTGTGGCATACCATTTTGGAAGCGTATTTAATCAGAGTATCGATCACACTTTACTGCTTTTCTATTGCTCAAGAACTTTGGAAAATATTCACTTTTCTCTGAAAAATATAACACTTCAACTTTGAATGGCTCTAGCTCGGGTATTCTTTGTCTGATTTCAGTCCCAACAGTACTTTTTGGTTCGTTATAAGCAATACTATCGATCCGCGTTTAAACATTTTTTTCGAAAATTTTTGCCATTTTTACAATTTTGTACTGCAACCCCCTATGACTATAGTAACAGTCGGGTTGAGTACAACAAAATATACAACTTTTGAACTTTGACTGCTTATAACTGGAGAACTTTTCATCCGATTTTTGTGTGGCATACCATTTTGGAAGCGTATTTAATCAGAGTATCGATCACACCTTTACTGCTTTTCTATTGCTCAAGAACTTTGGAAAATATTCACTTTTCTCTGAAAAATATAACACTTCAACTTTGAATGGCTCTAGCTCGGGTATTCTTTGTCTGATTTCAGTCCCAACAGTACTTTTTGGTTCGTTATAAGCAATACTATCGATCCGCGTTTAAACATTTTTTTCGAAAATTTTTGCCATTTTTACAATTTTGTACTGCAACCCCCTATGACTATAGTAACAGTCGGGTTGAGTACAACAAAAATACAACTTTAATTTACACCCTCTTTCTCTCTATCACCCACATTTTTTCGAAAATTTTTGCCATTTTTACAATTTTGTACTGCAACCCCCTATGACTATAGTAACAGTCGGGTTGAGTACAACAAAATATACAACTTTTGAACTTTGACTGCTTATAACTGGAGTACTTTTCATCCGATTTTTGTGTGGCATACCATTTTGGAAGCGTATTTAATCAGAGTATCGATCACACTTTACTGCTTTTCTATTGCTCAAGAACTTTGGAAAATATTCACTTTTCTCTGAAAAATATAACACTTCAACTTTGAATGGCTCTAGCTCGGGTATTCTTTGTCTGATTTCAGTCCCAACAGTACTTTTTGGTTCGTTATAAGCAATACTATCGATCCGCGTTTAAACATTTTTTTCGAAAATTTTTGCCATTTTTACAATTTTGTACTGCAACCCCCTATGACTATAGTAACAGTCGGGTTGAGTACAACAAAATATACAACTTTTGAACTTTGACTGCTTATAACTGGAGTACTTTTCATCCGATTTTTGTGTGGCATACCATTTTGGAAGCGTATTTAATCAGAGTATCGATCACACTTTACTGCTTTTCTATTGCTCAAGAACTTTGGAAAATATTCACTTTTCTCTGAAAAATATAACACTTCAACTTTGAATGGCTCTAGCTCGGGTATTCTTTGTCTGATTTCAGTCCCAACAGTACTTTTTGGTTCGTTATAAGCAATACTATCGATCCGCGTTTAAACATTTTTTTCGAAAATTTTTGCCATTTTTACAATTTTGTACTGCAACCCCCTATGACTATAGTAACAGTCGGGTTGAGTACAACAAAATATACAACTTTTGAACTTTGACTGCTTATAACTGGAGAACTTTTCATCCGATTTTTGTGTGGCATACCATTTTGGAAGCGTATTTAATCAGAGTATCGATCACACTTTACTGCTTTTCTATTGCTCAAGAACTTTGGAAAATATTCACTTTTCTCTGAAAAATATAACACTTCAACTTTGAATGGCTCTAGCTCGGGTATTCTTTGTCTGATTTCAGTCCCAACAGTACTTTTTGGTTCGTTATAAGCAATACTATCGATCCGCGTTTAAACATTTTTTTCGAAAATTTTTGCCATTTTTACAATTTTGTACTGCAACCCCCTATGACTATAGTAACAGTCGGGTTGAGTACAACAAAATATACAACTTTTGAACTTTGACTGCTTATAACTGGAGAACTTTTCATCCGATTTTTGTGTGGCATACCATTTTGGAAGCGTATTTAATCAGAGTATCGATCACACTTTACTGCTTTTCTATTGCTCAAGAACTTTGGAAAATATTCACTTTTCTCTGAAAAATATAACACTTCAACTTTGAATGGCTCTAGCTCGGGTATTCTTTGTCTGATTTCAGTCCCAACAGTACTTTTTGGTTCGTTATAAGCAATACTATCGATCCGCGTTTAAACATTTTTTTCGAAAATTTTTGCCATTTTTACAATTTTGTACTGCAACCCCCTATGACTATAGTAACAGTCGGGTTGAGTACAACAAAATATACAACTTTTGAACTTTGACTGCTTATAACTGGAGTACTTTTCATCCGATTTTTGTGTGGCATACCATTTTGGAAGCGTATTTAATCAGAGTATCGATCACACTTTACTGCTTTTCTATTGCTCAAGAACTTTGGAAAATATTCACTTTTCTCTGAAAAATATAACACTTCAACTTTGAATGGCTCTAGCTCGGGTATTCTTTGTCTGATTTCAGTCCCAACAGTACTTTTTGGTTCGTTATAAGCAATACTATCGATCCGCGTTTAAACATTTTTTTCGAAAATTTTTGCCATTTTTACAATTTTGTACTGCAACCCCCTATGACTATAGTAACAGTCGGGTTGAGTACAACAAAATATACAACTTTTGAACTTTGACTGCTTATAACTGGAGAACTTTTCATCCGATTTTTGTGTGGCATACCATTTTGGAAGCGTATTTAATCAGAGTATCGATCACACTTTACTGCTTTTCTATTGCTCAAGAACTTTGGAAAATATTCACTTTTCTCTGAAAAATATAACACTTCAACTTTGAATGGCTCTAGCTCGGGTATTCTTTGTCTGATTTCAGTCCCAACAGTACTTTTTGGTTCGTTATAAGCAATACTATCGATCCGCGTTTAAACATTTTTTTCGAAAATTTTTGCCATTTTTACAATTTTGTACTGCAACCCCCTATGACTATAGTAACAGTCGGGTTGAGTACAACAAAATATACAACTTTTGAACTTTGACTGCTTATAACTGGAGTACTTTTCATCCGATTTTTGTGTGGCATACCATTTTGGAAGCGTATTTAATCAGAGTATCGATCACACTTTACTGCTTTTCTATTGCTCAAGAACTTTGGAAAATATTCACTTTTCTCTGAAAAATATAACACTTCAACTTTGAATGGCTCTAGCTCGGGTATTCTTTGTCTGATTTCAGTCCCAACAGTACTTTTTGGTTCGTTATAAGCAATACTATCGATCCGCGTTTAAACATTTTTTCGAAAATTTTTGCCATTTTTACAATTTTGTACTGCAACCCCCTATGACTATAGTAACAGTCGGGTTGAGTACAACAAAATATACAACTTTTGAACTTTGACTGCTTATAACTGGAGTACTTTTCATCCGATTTTTGTGTGGCATACCATTTTGGAAGCGTATTTAATCAGAGTATCGATCACACTTTACTGCTTTTCTATTGCTCAAGAACTTTGGAAAATATTCACTTTTCTCTGAAAAATATAACACTTCAACTTTGAATGGCTCTAGCTCGGGTATTCTTTGTCTGATTTCAGTCCCAACAGTACTTTTTGGTTCGTTATAAGCAATACTATCGATCCGCGTTTAAACATTTTTTTCGAAAATTTTTGCCATTTTTACAATTTTGTACTGCAACCCCCTATGACTATAGTAACAGTCGGGTTGAGTACAACAAAATATACAACTTTTGAACTTTGACTGCTTATAACTGGAGTACTTTTCATCCGATTTTTGTGTGGCATACCATTTTGGAAGCGTATTTAATCAGAGTATCGATCACACTTTACTGCTTTTCTATTGCTCAAGAACTTTGGAAAATATTCACTTTTCTCTGAAAAATATAACACTTCAACTTTGAATGGCTCTAGCTCGGGTATTCTTTGTCTGATTTCAGTCCCAACAGTACTTTTTGGTTCGTTATAAGCAATACTATCGATCCGCGTTTAAACATTTTTTTCGAAAATTTTTGCCATTTTTACAATTTTGTACTGCAACCCCCTATGACTATAGTAACAGTCGGGTTGAGTACAACAAAATATACAACTTTTGAACTTTGACTGCTTATAACTGGAGAACTTTTCATCCGATTTTTGTGTGGCATACCATTTTGGAAGCGTATTTAATCAGAGTATCGATCACACTTTACTGCTTTTCTATTGCTCAAGAACTTTGGAAAATATTCACTTTTCTCTGAAAAATATAACACTTCAACTTTGAATGGCTCTAGCTCGGGTATTCTTTGTCTGATTTCAGTCCCAACAGTACTTTTTGGTTCGTTATAAGCAATACTATCGATCCGCGTTTAAACATTTTTTTCGAAAATTTTTGCCATTTTTACAATTTTGTACTGCAACCCCCTATGACTATAGTAACAGTCGGGTTGAGTACAACAAAATATACAACTTTTGAACTTTGACTGCTTATAACTGGAGTACTTTTCATCCGATTTTTGTGTGGCATACCATTTTGGAAGCGTATTTAATCAGAGTATCGATCACACTTTACTGCTTTTCTATTGCTCAAGAACTTTGGAAAATATTCACTTTTCTCTGAAAAATATAACACTTCAACTTTGAATGGCTCTAGCTCGGGTATTCTTTGTCTGATTTCAGTCCCAACAGTACTTTTTGGTTCGTTATAAGCAATACTATCGATCCGCGTTTAAACATTTTTTTCGAAAATTTTTGCCATTTTTACAATTTTGTACTGCAACCCCCTATGACTATAGTAACAGTCGGGTTGAGTACAACAAAATATACAACTTTTGAACTTTGACTGCTTATAACTGGAGTACTTTTCATCCGATTTTTGTGTGGCATACCATTTTGGAAGCGTATTTAATCAGAGTATCGATCACACTTTACTGCTTTTCTATTGCTCAAGAACTTTGGAAAATATTCACTTTTCTCTGAAAAATATAACACTTCAACTTTGAATGGCTCTAGCTCGGGTATTCTTTGTCTGATTTCAGTCCCAACAGTACTTTTTGGTTCGTTATAAGCAATACTATCGATCCGCGTTTAAACATTTTTTTCGAAAATTTTTGCCATTTTTACAATTTTGTACTGCAACCCCCTATGACTATAGTAACAGTCGGGTTGAGTACAACAAAATATACAACTTTTGAACTTTGACTGCTTATAACTGGAGTACTTTTCATCCGATTTTTGTGTGGCATACCATTTTGGAAGCGTATTTAATCAGAGTATCGATCACACTTTACTGCTTTTCTATTGCTCAAGAACTTTGGAAAATATTCACTTTTCTCTGAAAAATATAACACTTCAACTTTGAATGGCTCTAGCTCGGGTATTCTTTGTCTGATTTCAGTCCCAACAGTACTTTTTGGTTCGTTATAAGCAATACTATCGATCCGCGTTTAAACATTTTTTTCGAAAATTTTTGCCATTTTTACAATTTTGTACTGCAACCCCCTATGACTATAGTAACAGTCGGGTTGAGTACAACAAAATATACAACTTTTGAACTTTGACTGCTTATAACTGGAGTACTTTTCATCCGATTTTTGTGTGGCATACCATTTTGGAAGCGTATTTAATCAGAGTATCGATCACACTTTACTGCTTTTCTATTGCTCAAGAACTTTGGAAAATATTCACTTTTCTCTGAAAAATATAACACTTCAACTTTGAATGGCTCTAGCTCGGGTATTCTTTGTCTGATTTCAGTCCCAACAGTACTTTTTGGTTCGTTATAAGCAATACTATCGATCCGCGTTTAAACATTTTTTTCGAAAATTTTTGCCATTTTTACAATTTTGTACTGCAACCCCCTATGACTATAGTAACAGTCGGGTTGAGTACAACAAAATATACAACTTTTGAACTTTGACTGCTTATAACTGGAGTACTTTTCATCCGATTTTTGTGTGGCATACCATTTTGGAAGCGTATTTAATCAGAGTATCGATCACACTTTACTGCTTTTCTATTGCTCAAGAACTTTGGAAAATATTCACTTTTCTCTGAAAAATATAACACTTCAACTTTGAATGGCTCTAGCTCGGGTATTCTTTGTCTGATTTCAGTCCCAACAGTACTTTTTGGTTCGTTATAAGCAATACTATCGATCCGCGTTTAAACATTTTTTTCGAAAATTTTTGCCATTTTTACAATTTTGTACTGCAACCCCCTATGACTATAGTAACAGTCGGGTTGAGTACAACAAAATATACAACTTTTGAACTTTGACTGCTTATAACTGGAGAACTTTTCATCCGATTTTTGTGTGGCATACCATTTTGGAAGCGTATTTAATCAGAGTATCGATCACACTTTACTGCTTTTCTATTGCTCAAGAACTTTGGAAAATATTCACTTTTCTCTGAAAAATATAACACTTCAACTTTGAATGGCTCTAGCTCGGGTATTCTTTGTCTGATTTCAGTCCCAACAGTACTTTTTGGTTCGTTATAAGCAATACTATCGATCCGCGTTTAAACATTTTTTCGAAAATTTTTGCCATTTTTACAATTTTGTACTGCAACCCCCTATGACTATAGTAACAGTCGGGTTGAGTACAACAAAATATACAACTTTTGAACTTTGACTGCTTATAACTGGAGAACTTTTCATCCGATTTTTGTGTGGCATACCATTTTGGAAGCGTATTTAATCAGAGTATCGATCACACTTTACTGCTTTTCTATTGCTCAAGAACTTTGGAAAATATTCACTTTTCTCTGAAAAATATAACACTTCAACTTTGAATGGCTCTAGCTCGGGTATTCTTTGTCTGATTTCAGTCCCAACAGTACTTTTTGGTTCGTTATAAGCAATACTATCGATCCGCGTTTAAACATTTTTTTCGAAAATTTTTGCCATTTTTACAATTTTGTACTGCAACCCCCTATGACTATAGTAACAGTCGGGTTGAGTACAACAAAATATACAACTTTTGAACTTTGACTGCTTATAACTGGAGTACTTTTCATCCGATTTTTGTGTGGCATACCATTTTGGAAGCGTATTTAATCAGAGTATCGATCACACTTTACTGCTTTTCTATTGCTCAAGAACTTTGGAAAATATTCACTTTTCTCTGAAAAATATAACACTTCAACTTTGAATGGCTCTAGCTCGGGTATTCTTTGTCTGATTTCAGTCCCAACAGTACTTTTTGGTTCGTTATAAGCAATACTATCGATCCGCGTTTAAACATTTTTTTCGAAAATTTTTGCCATTTTTACAATTTTGTACTGCAACCCCCTATGACTATAGTAACAGTCGGGTTGAGTACAACAAAATATACAACTTTTGAACTTTGACTGCTTATAACTGGAGTACTTTTCATCCGATTTTTGTGTGGCATACCATTTTGGAAGCGTATTTAATCAGAGTATCGATCACACTTTACTGCTTTTCTATTGCTCAAGAACTTTGGAAAATATTCACTTTTCTCTGAAAAATATAACACTTCAACTTTGAATGGCTCTAGCTCGGGTATTCTTTGTCTGATTTCAGTCCCAACAGTACTTTTTGGTTCGTTATAAGCAATACTATCGATCCGCGTTTAAACATTTTTTTCGAAAATTTTTGCCATTTTTACAATTTTGTACTGCAACCCCCTATGACTATAGTAACAGTCGGGTTGAGTACAACAAAATATACAACTTTTGAACTTTGACTGCTTATAACTGGAGTACTTTTCATCCGATTTTTGTGTGGCATACCATTTTGGAAGCGTATTTAATCAGAGTATCGATCACACTTTACTGCTTTTCTATTGCTCAAGAACTTTGGAAAATATTCACTTTTCTCTGAAAAATATAACACTTCAACTTTGAATGGCTCTAGCTCGGGTATTCTTTGTCTGATTTCAGTCCCAACAGTACTTTTTGGTTCGTTATAAGCAATACTATCGATCCGCGTTTAAACATTTTTTTCGAAAATTTTTGCCATTTTTACAATTTTGTACTGCAACCCCCTATGACTATAGTAACAGTCGGGTTGAGTACAACAAAATATACAACTTTTGAACTTTGACTGCTTATAACTGGAGAACTTTTCATCCGATTTTTGTGT